>JASJUZ010000425.1:0-474550 GCA_037159825.1 Tupiocoris notatus | reverse complement strand
GATAGACAGCGAATTCAGCTCGTGTTCACCGAATTTTCACTTCACGTAGCCGGTACGACTCCGGCTGAGTGAGTATTTAGAAGTGAATTTCGGCTTTAATTCCACGTTTTTCACCATTTGTCGTTCTCCTAACTCCAATTAGGAATTGAGCCCGTACCAGCATTAACCAGCCCTAACCTATACTAACCAGCCCTAACCAATACTAACCAGCCCTAACCAACACTAACCAGCCCTAACCATTCAGGACTAACTAGCCCTTCCCACCTCCGACCAGGTATCAAAGAAAAAATTAGTCAATTTTCGTAGAAACTGACGAAATCGAAGAAACCGCGTAGAAAATTGCCATCCGCATAATTAATGCTCTTCGAAATGGGACAAACGCATTTGTACGCCGCTGAATTAACTATGATTTCTTAGTTCTTCGATAATGGGCTAGATTATGGGCTCTATCAGAAACAGTAGATACTCTGAAGACCGGAAGTACTCGGCAGAATAAAAACTTTTCGTTGTAATTTATTCCAAACCTACCCACGCAATTTTTATTTCGGAATTGATCAGGTGAAAAAATATCATAACTTCATTCAGTTATAAATAAAACGCGTGGAAAATTGTTATCCGCATAATGAATGCGCTTCGAAATGGAACAAACGGACGGCTCACTTCGAATAAACCGTCTCTGAGCTAATATTGTCTTTTTATTAGTCTCTCACTTCGTTGTTAAACAAATTAAATTAAACTTTTCCCGGCGAAACAGCCTGCGGTAATGAACAATGTAACACGCTCTGTAGTACGGTTTTGAACGTCGAAACTTCGCTAGTACGCGTTTTAGTTTCGGAGGAATGTTGCACACTTTCAAGCTGTCGCGAAAGGTCATTTTAACCTTCGGGGATCGTTGACGTAACTTTTTAATTGGAATGAACTGGAGTTGCGAGAAACTCGTGAACTAAAGGATATAATCCTTTATTGCTAGCCATTCTCCGAGGGTGTTATCGCCTAGGCAACGAAGGAAAGGTGTGGAGTTTTGCATTACGATCTAAACGCACCGTTTTTCGTCTACGAAAGATACTCGGCGCAGAAGGGGTAAAAATCGGTGTAGAGAATGAGTAAGGTACGGAAATATCAGAGTGTGATAAAAAATAATAACCATTAGCACACACATTGGTCACGAGTTAAATTTTCGTCCGGTCTTTCCATCGACATCTTGTTTTAATTCAGTCTTAGGACACCTTCATCATCACCACTACTGCTATCGATATCAGCAGCAGTATCATCATCTTCATCACCAACTGAAGCTGCATTATCATTATCAGATGCATAACAACAGCATCGTCCCATCGCACTTATCAGCATCATCTAATTTTATATTACTAGGTACAAGGAGTCAACGGTTAAGTAAATCAACGCATATTTATTATTATTATTATTTTTTTTTTTAATTATGAAGGCTTACAAATAATGTTGAGCCAAGTTGTCGGTCTCTGCATTTGAGGATGTGGTTTACACGACCAGAAAAGATGAATAACTTGCGGAAGTGTCATTGATAAATTAATATCAATTAATAAATTTTAATTTTTTCGTTGTAGCTTTGTCGCATTGATAGTTCTTCGTTGTTGGGGTTGAGAGGGAGAAAACCAGGGCGACTTGTTCTCCTGTTTTTCATTGTCTGCTTGCCTAGCACTTTCGCCCATTCGGGCATCATCAGGGCTTCGTAGCACCATCACAAGGAGAACAAGTCGCCCTGATTTTCTCCCCCTCAACCCCAACAACGAAGAATAAATTTTAAGTTACCCTACTAAGATTATAGTTATTATTGAATAGGATTTGGAATTAAAGTAAGCTTAAGTTTAAATGCAAACGTTGTTTCAGCCAATTAAAGGCTAGGAGCGGAATCATTGTACGTGAGAATGCCCTGAACCTCTCAATGAACGTCATCTGTCATGTATTTGTATTATGATTATTATCATAATAATTATTATTTGGTAGCAAAGGACATTGCCTGTCAGCAAATGGTCAGATATAGAAATTTATATTGAAATTCCCCTTTTGGTTTATTATTCAATAATAAACCATTGTTATCGCAAAAAAAAATCTAACCCCCCTCAAAATTTGATGTTTGACGTTTCAAGGCATGTAGAATCCGAACACTAAAAAAAAAAAAATCTGTCCGTCCGCCGTACATTAATTTTCGATTGCGCATCTGCAACTAATTTTAAGTAACTATCGCATTATATTCATGGGTTAACCATTTTATTCCTACCGACATTTGTAATAAATGTATCATCTCGCACGAAGGGTAGAGAATTTCTGGGAAAAAACAATAAGCATGGCGCGCTGTGAAAAACTTCAGAAATACTTGCCTTCAATTATAAAAATCTTGATGCAATTCTTCGTCTCAATAACTATCACTCAAAGTTCCGGAACTGTCTCCAACAGATTATTACAACAGTTGCTTCCATTCGAATAGGCATTTATATTGTTGGGAAAATGTCGTCGAATATTCAGTTATGAGTTTCAAGTTGTTTCTGAGGTACTTTTATTAGGTGTAGCTCTCAAGCAGTATCGCCTGCACCTTTCGCCTTTTCGTTTCGCCAACGACGAACTTTTGTGGTAGGTGCTCCGTTTTCCCGAAGAAACTTTCATACTTAGAAGCTTGCGAAAGCCATTCGACATCTTACAGTCAGGTACTTTCATTCTCCTTCAACTTTCTGTCTCTTTTCAGAGAATCCTTCTAATTGACCTCGCTTCAGTTCACTTCCTGTGCCGATTTGGTCTCAACAATACGTCAATGTCGGCCAGCGAATTCCCGCTGGTCAAAAGTGAGATGGGAAATTTGATCCGGCGGACGTCAAGTTTTATCCTTCGATGCCGGCAACTTTTGTTACCTTGTGAAGAAAGCTCGTTCGTGTGCCAAGAGCGGAAATAACCAACGAAAGAATTGTTAACAACTTCAGCGTCTATAGACGGTATCGAACCATACGAACAGTCCGTTTGCTGATTCTCAAGAAATACCGAAGAAAATTTTTCTCTATTTTTTCAATAACTTGTAATAATTTTGGTTTATTATTCAATAATAAACCATTGTAATCGCCCAAGAAAAAAAATTACTAACCCCTCAAAATTTGACGTTTTACGTTACAAAGCATGTAGAATCCGAATATCCAATAAAAAAAAATTTTGTCCGTCCGCCGTACGCCGTTAGCAGTTTTCCGGTCAAACTATAATAGCTAAATTCTTGAAATTTTTACCAAAAATCAATCTCGGTCCTACGACGGCCCAATTCTTGAACCAACTTGCTAGTTCAATATTTTAAGGGTATTTTTGGGGGTTTTGAGGAGGAGAAAATTCATATTTTCCAGGGTTTTTCAGCAAAATGTGTATTTGGTATAGAATTATATCGATATTTGGACGCATGATTAAAATTACATCAGTTGCTACGGAATTATCCCCGATAGTTACCAATCTGTTTTTCGGTGAGAACGTTCACAAAAATGTTCTTCATGTTAGTCTTCACAAATACTAACACTTACTATCACAAATGGATAGTCTTCTCATATCAATATTGAAGCGAAGGAATAATAAACCACTGTACAATAATTTGCAGCGTTTTTTTGATTATACGAGAACGATTTATTTTCAACTATACCAGAATGATTTAGGGTTGGATTTCTTCCTCGATATGGACTCATATCTCAAAATTGCTGCAGTTTATGAATGTATCTCTTCAGTAACCGCTTTCCGCTGCGAAATATTGCAATAAATGATCATCTCCTTTGCACCTGCGCGTCGTACGCTTGACGCTGTGACAAATTAGAGTGCTCATCGTTGAACGTCGGTGTAGGATAACAAGGTCAGATACTAACAATGTCGCGTCACTTTAGGGAAATTAATATGACGGCAATTGATCATCTAGATATTCAACCCGCAGCTTACGTAAGGGGACATCTGGTCGGTCACTTATAAGATTTTCCAAATCATCATTAGTCGAGCAATACAACTGCTTTATCGCGATTTAAACTATTTTGAGGGAACAGGAAAACATTTACGGATAGATCAAACGATTTTATGAAAATCCTTTCAAAGCAAGTCGACGAGCAAATTTTTTCCAACGTTGCAGATGATATTAAATTTCTAAAAAAAGATAGGTGAAAGTGCATTCAACCAGGTTCGAATAGAAACGTTGTCAGATAAAATACCAAGAGGCAATCTTCCCACAGTCTAATATTTAAAACTAGAAAGGCTGTATGCGTTAAGTTCAACGTAAATGTAGGATCAAAGATTGATCTTAAGTCGGACATTCAGTGTGCTTTTGAATTAGCTCGTGCAGTAAGTAAGTATTCAAAAGTATGCTTTATCCGAAGGAAATACTTTTCCTAGTATGAATAGAGCGAACTGATGGAAATAATAAAACAATGTATAAATAGATAAGCTGAGGCTGCTCGTATATTAGTTCGAAAATGTCCACTTCCAAAATCGATGGTATGTTCAAATTTCAACGAATATACGAGGTAACTGCGTAGAATAGAAAATCTAATGAAAATAATTAAGCTAGCAGTAAATATATTTTTCCGTTCGGGTGAATATCCACGATTTCACGTTTAAATGGGAGCCAGATAGAGATAGGCCCGAATTATTCAACACGCTACTGGAACTTTATTCGATGTAATTGATATTGGAAAACCAATAAAAAATATGGAACGATGAATTAGTTTCCAAGAAGTCATCGAATTCACACAACTGTTTGTCTGATTTTCTTTTTGCAGTGAAATTTCGTGTAAATTCAAACTTTTGAAATATTACCAGACAACGCATACTTCCCGAAGAAATTGTAATGTTCAAGATTCGTTAATTGATGAAATTTCCATTAGCAGTACGCAATTAGAGCCATGCGGACTAATATATTGTATGCAGATAAAATAGTCAGGCAATATAGCAAAATAAAGAATATATTTTTCACACGCCTGAAAAATTAAAAAGATACATTTATTTTTATTTTTTGTAAACAAAGTTTACACGCAACGAGAGTCTCTTCCAACGTATTTTAAAAGTAGTTATTGTATTTTCATTTAAAATTCCCGGTTCGCGTTAAAAATTAAATTCACACTCTCTCAGGAGAAAGAGAGATAGTGTGTCCATTTATTGAGTGGTTAAAATCAGCGCAAATGATCATCGAACTCGTATTCATGGGAAATCTCATTAAAAATCATGAGAGTATAAAATGTTCTCAGGTAGTTCAGATTTCTTACTCTTTCAATATTTGTGCAACGAATTCACGATCGAGTAGAGAAGAAATTGAACAGCTTTTCACTCGCCAAGATTGACCGCAGCATTTCTAAATTACCGGTGACTTAGGTTTCAACGTGGACTCCTCGCCCTTCGATGTACCTAATGGTTATTGTTCGAAAGTTTCCCATCTCGGCGACCTCCAACTGTAATCAGTCTTCGTAGAAAATCGCGGCTTCATCAGCTCAGAAGTTTGACTGGTTCGAGAGAGACCTGGCAGCCTTCGGCTAATCCTTGCTCTGCTTTGACGTGATTTTCAACCGCTTCCGCAACGCACCAATAAGAACTCTCCTTCCTCTTCGATCCTGATCTTTCAAAGCCAACCGAGCACTCTCGTCGAAGACGGATTACTTGGGCAGCCGAAGAAGACGTCGAGCAGGCTGAAGTCGAGATAAGCTGGCTTTTCGTGGATCTTCTTCGAAGATATAATACTCAACGGGGAAGGACGTTGGCGAAATAATTGAGCTCGAATATTTTATAAAACGTCGAACGTCTTATTACTTTTGTCGCTGCAATACCAGTAATCTCGATCCGCTCAAACCGCAGAGGAAATTTTCTTATTGAAAAAGGGAATTCAAACATTTGCGAGCAGCGTTGATACTTAAGTTTGCCATCTGAGATACTTTCACGGCGCGAGCAATTTTTCAGCAGTATTTTCATCGTGTCTCGTATCTTTGAGGATTCGTATAATTTACAAGGAAGTTACTAATAAAGACTTAATTATAAGGAACTCATGCGAATAGTAAACCATGCTTGCCGTAGCATTTGGATTCGTGAACGGTCACTCCTGATTTTCTGAATAAATATACTACTTCAATTCGTCGAAGAACATTTAAGATACGCTTAAGAGGGGAAATATTTATGTAATATTCATCTCATGTATTTCACACTCGATTTTCCTCGGAGAACCATCTCGTGTTGCCTAAAGTTAGAACTACTGCAACAGCACAGAACTTTTTCCCCTATAGAGAAGTGCTAGCATTTAATGGTTTTCTGCCGGCGATGAGATCTGCGTTGATTGAGAGGACTGTTTGTAAATTTAGCGAAGTGAAGGGCTTATTAAAAATATATTATCGAAGAAATGATTAAAATACCCTCGTAATTTGTAATAATCAGATGATTTTTTTGTGTGTGTTTTCGCTCACTTGCTCATTCTCCAACACGGGCTGTGCCCATATGGAGAATTAATTTCCAATATACTTTTGTTTATGCATTTTGTGATCTGGTGTACAGTCTGTATGGTAGCGTTGATATTTATCTTACTTGTTAAATTAATGTAAAAAAAAATACTCAAAATTGAAAAACGAAGAGCAGCTTGTGTCACTCTATAAATCGAAAAATTGTTAATAAGCGTTGGTCTCTTTGACCACAAATTCGGATTCGGCGCTAAATTTACTTTAACAAATTTACTTTCAATTTACCTTCAATTTACCTTCAATTTACATTCAAAAATTTACCTTCAGAATTGCTCGAAAACAAGTTTATGTTTTCATCCACTTCTAAATATGCAGAGAATACCTTCTTCTCGATCTTTTGCAAAATGGCTTAGCCGTTTGTCGTGTATAGAAAATTTAACCGTCGGAATAATGTGTTTTTCTCGGTCTTTTCCAGTTGTAACGGAGTGGATTCCGTCATAGCATTTGTACTGCTACGTGACGGCGATGGTCGGGCTCGGAAGGAGAAAATTGATACGTACTGCGGTCCTACAATGCCAGTTCCTATCATGTCGAACGGCCCCAAGCTCTTCATACATTTCATCGGAATGCACTCGTCTCGCAGCGCCAAGGGTTTCCGAGCGAAATATTACTTCACCAACAGTGAGTGTCTACCTTCATCAACTGGAAAAGTTAATAGCAAAACACTATACTGCGTAACCGAATTGGACTGAAGGGAAACACTTCTCGTCTCGCAGAATTTCGTATTTGAGCGATATATATACGAACGAGAATATTATAGCTGTTTTTACATCTTTATAATGCTCGAGCAATATAGTATTTTTCCAAAGCTCGAAAATTCCCTCAAAGCTGTCTATAGAAGAGCATCACTTATTTATTAGTAAGCGAACGAGAAGGGACGAGGGATTAGTAGAGTATTTTTCGCGTTCCCGTATCCTCCTAGTAAAAACGGGAAAAGCGAAATTTTTATCAACAGTTTACCATCGATTTTCAGTTTAGGGCTGATATTTTGGAGTCATCAGAATACTTAGGTTCCTAAAAGAACCTCGAAGACTGCTCAAAAATTTTAAATCACTCTGAATTTCTGAAATTCTCAAAACAATTGGGCTTGCCCGTTAATATACAAATAAACAAAACCGGCACAGAAAAGCTGCGATAACTTCAAATCATTGATGCTATCAACCCCTTTATTGTCTCATTTGATTTGCGTTCGAATATTTATAGAAATGATAAAAATCGGAGAAATGGAGAAATATCAAAAACACCGCAATGCCTTTAAAAATTGAAGAAAACTAACTTTCTCACCCCGAAACCCCGAAAAAATACTAAAATTGAGATACCGATTGACCCGTTCTTAGGTTAAGCAGGATTTTCGGTAAATATTTCTGGAAAGGAGATTTTATTTTAATAATTTAATCGAAAAAAAAGATGGAGGGCAAGTGGAATTTTCTCTGGGTGAAAAAATGGATTATTCGATAAAACAACAGAACCCTGGATTCATCCGTCTCACGTATTCGCTCAGATTGGAACAGGTATTGATTAGACAGTTCTCAGTATCTTTTCATGACTACGCTGTGGAATCAAGCCCACATAAATTTCCCCTGTACGATAGGTACCGCCCGCTTGTCTCTTTATGGTCATCATCCCTATTCATGCCACCGGCATGAAGGTTCTCTGAGGGATCGGGGAAGGGGTAATATCCTGTTGAAGTCACTCACCGACAAGCCCTTTCCGTGAATACTCTTGTAAGTATATAAATGGGAGCCCTCGCGAAGTACGTGTATGCATAAATAGTCCGCATTTACTCTCTACGGTCAAGCATAATGCTTGCTGTTTCAAATTTTAGTTTTGACCTTATCTAAATCGAACGAGGTAAAATGAAAGCCTGGAGAGGAGGAAAAATAAAATAGCTTTAAGCTCGAATTCGACGAATATAATCGATGGCCAAAGGTGCATTTATGAAAACATATTTTTGTAGAGAGTCAATCGATAACGACACATAGCATCTTTACCGCGGCCCAAATTTGAATCGTCTAAGTAAAATGAATTATGCTAAATTGTTGCAGATTTAATTTCCAATTTTCGACCTCGTAAAGCTTAAAACTGTATAAAATCAAATTATAACGCCGACGATCCAGCCATTAGTTGCGAACATACGATGGGATCTAAAAGTTTATTTTTCATCAGGAACAAACTCAATTAGGTGCACATTTCATGTCGACATGTCGACAGACTTTTCTCGAGAAGGTTCTATGATATAGAATAGACTATCAGAAAAACAATATCCCTTAGCGTGTAAAGAATTCCTATATACTACAGCAATGCTTATATTACATGCTAATATCGTTTTTCACATTCAATAATCGATCAGCCGAGCTTCATTTGTGGAGAATTTTTCCCCGTACCGAGATATATCTTAGGAAGGCCTGTACATCTGTGTTTCGAGAGAAGCAATAACATGTCTCAAGAAGACAAAGGGTTCATATTGGAACGTGAGCCTCATCTGTTACTTCTCAGCGTTTTCATATAATATCGCTGCAATAAGGTCATCATCCGTTATCTTTGACATGAGCATCTCCCGACATATGCGATATTTCTTCCCAATGATGGTTTCAATTACCTTCAACGTTTCAATCGAGAAAATTAAATATAAGAATAATTTCACAAGCCCTTTACGAATAATAATAATTTCTATCTTATTATTTCTAACTCAGTCGACCTAATCAGGAAGACAAGCTTATTATTATTTTCCTTGTCTTCGCATTTTTGGATGCCCAGGGGTTGTGAGGGGCAATGGCTCCACGTCGCCCTGAAGATGCCCAAACGGGCGAAAGTGCTCGGCCAGCCTCTTTATCGGAGAATGAGTCGGCTGGTTTTTCTCCTCCTCAGAACCCCTGGAAGCTTATTATTGTTCCAAAAATGGCCAACTGCCTTTAGATGATCATAAATGAACCGAGTATTTCTCTGTTTTAGATTTCGGCATCACTGGTGGGGAGCAAGATCAAAGCTACCCTTGCGCTTTCCGTTTCCGGGCGAAAATTGCCATCCAAGGACATTTCACGAGTCCCAACTACCCGGGCCTTTATCCGAGAGATACGGAGTGCCATTATTTTTTCGAAGGCGAGCCTAATTACAAGGTCCGAATATTTTTCCATTATTTCGACATCGAAGGAGTTCCACCTGTGTGAGTATAACTCGAATTCAAATATTGTAACACCAATTTATTGAAGCTGAAAATTGTTATTGTTGGTGATGATGGGAATTTTCCTGTTCGACCGTTCGGCCCTGCTATTAGCAAACTTGAGGGGAATATCTCGAGTGAAATTCTACTCGTTTTTGTCCAGCCAATATCAAATAATATTCTTGGACTGCCGTCTGAAAACGTATCCAGTTCTTAATGCGCGAAAATGGTCTTGGAACAGGTGTAATAAGCATAGTCTACGAGCGAGTACAAAAGAACAAATATTCGCCGTGCTTGGAGAACGGAATGCATGAAAGCTAACAATAACTAGGTTTCGCCCCGAGGTCCGTTGAAAATTATCAAGCTGAGGTAGAGGTTCTGTAATTACTTCGTCCCCTTGCGCCTTCAGTTCATTATGAGAATGTTGCAATTAGGTTCATTCTCGAAGTGGGAAGTTCTTAGCGCAGGGAAAGATTAATGCGAGTACAGGTGAGTAAAAGCCGCAGATTTAGGAATTGGGTTAATCGCGCTATGAATATGTTTCTTGCGACGAGTCAATGAAAATGTTTTAAAAAGTTCGTTCTGATAATTTACTTACTATGGAAGTATAGAAACTTGTTTTTATCTGAAAGTAGGCACTGATAAGGAGAGAATATTAGCGTTGAAACAACTCAAAGTTTTCATAGAACGCGGACATAAAATATAATGGGTTGTTTTTATTAACAGGTGGAATACACATAGCGATGCATTTTTTAGATAAAAACCTGCGAGGTTTTCAAGCCTTTTAAATTAACGTGTTTTACATATAAATAATTTTTGACTCTAAACCATATATACCTATATCAATTTTAAAGCTTAAGAAACGCGATTCTAGCGAAATATAATTAATTCTTTTCAATACTTGTTCCTGACTCTATAAAATAATGCCGCTACACAAATTTCAAATTTTCAACTTGTCGTTAAGTCCGTGCAAAGTTTGGCGAATCGTATTTCATTGCGTGAGCGAATTTCCTCACTTCCGTCGGTATGCTCTGAATCCTGAACCCGTGGAAATTTTCGCTCCATCTCCAGGACAGTTTCTTTGAGATCAAGTTCCCTTATTCCGGAACCAATTTCACGCACTCGGAGTTCTCGGGTTCCTGCGAGGGCAAAAAGGAGAAAAAATGTCCTTTCGTACCAAGACGTATGCGGGTTGCGAAAGGAGACGAACGTAACCAAGGTAAACGCAAACGCGTTTGGGGATTTAATCTGTGCTCAAGGAACGACCGCCCGAGCTAGGGAAAACATCTTTGGAGGCATTGTGCTCGTAGAAAAACATGAGATAAGATCTGCGTCAACAATACGGGCTCAGACTTGGAACTCGAGGTCAGGAAAGTCGGATACGAGCTTTTAGCAAGAGGCTTATTCGGACGGGAGATTCTCCTGGTGACGTCACTTGGTTTTGCGAAGGATCGCGTGACGGTTCGGGTTAATGGAGGGCTGTAAATGGGCTTGCAATGTTACAGCAGCTTTTATTGAGAGAAACATTTCAAGAGCAAAGGTTTTTCCTTCTATGGCTCTTCTTCAATTCGGCTTTGATCAACGAAATGAGTCGTGAGCTCAGAGGAACCCGTTTTATTTTTATTAAAACGGAACAGAATTTTTTTGACAGAAGTTGGAAAATTGTATCGTCGAACCATTTCGTATTTCAGTGTTTGTATATCGAAGTGATGGCTCAACAATTGTTCCTGTGAATAAACGATTCAATTTCTATCAAATCCACATTACGAAGTATAAATTTACAATTTCGGTCGAAAGCGTGCAATTCTTTCAGGGATCACTTCATGATTAATTCAAACACGGCTTCAATAAATTATGGTCTTCAAAGATATCACATGTGTTCGCAGGTGCGACGAGAATTCAGCAAGCGACTACGTTGAATTCTCCAATTTCATGGGCTCGGACCGGAAATATATCAAACAGTGCGGCCGAATAGATTCGGGCTTGGCTCTCGTGTCGGAAAAGAAATTCTTTCGTATCACTTTCAAATCGAACGACCGCCTCGACGCGACAGGATTCAACGCGACTTACCAATTTTTTGAAGAAAAAGTCCCACCGACGACGGCGGCGACGACGCTGCGCAAAAGCCGAGCGCCCGGAAACGGTAAATTTACTGCTGATGAAACGAATAAAATATGCTGCATTTATTTACAGTTTATTTGCCTTGTATTTTTATAATGAGCGTTTTATCAGTATTGCGGTTCCTTTGGTAATTTTTTCTCGGCGTTTTTGACACAAATTATCGCATTCATCGATAAATAGTTAAAATCTTAGATTTTTGAATTTTTTAGTTTGACATCGAAATTAACGTGAAATCAAGGTCGTGTTTTGAAGACGGCAAAAACTATGGTTCAGTCTTGGATCGCTTGGTGGAAAATGTTGCCGAATTAAGATGGCCGGGGGAGTGAAAATTGTCAAGAGGAACATGAGAACATCTCAAATTTTAAGTGAAAAGAAATTCCAATAATTAATAATATCTTTTAATTTTTTCAGATTTTCATATTTTTGGAGTTGTAACTACGGACGTTTTTT
The DNA here is from genome assembly GCA_037159825.1 of Tupiocoris notatus. Classification (NCBI taxonomy): domain Eukaryota; kingdom Metazoa; phylum Arthropoda; class Insecta; order Hemiptera; family Miridae; genus Tupiocoris; species Tupiocoris notatus. The sequence continues at coordinate 462,343 of JASJUZ010000425.1, read as the reverse complement.
CGTCATTGTCGCGAATTTTGAAAAAATAGGTGCTGTGTAAGCAAATTGAGAAATTTTCATTTAGAATCGATTAAAAATAAAAAATGAGTGATTATTTTTTATTCTCGAGATAATAAATATTCCACTTAATATGTAAAATACGTCTTTTCGTTTTTCTTCGAGCGCGAATAGTTCCGCGGGGACATAACATAAAAATATAATCAAACACACCAAATTTTAGGATTTTGATCGCTCTTTCTCGTCTCTGTGTAATATACTGTAATATACTGAGTAATATACGCAGACAAATTTGAAATTGTATGTATTTATCCGAGAGAGGAGTAGTTGCAGAAAATAATGCCTCTACTCCCACTTCGAACGATTGATTAGAAACGACACTATTACGTGAAAGTTTCATACTTCATTTGTCTATTAATTCCATTATTATACAGGCATAAGTATACGTCTAATATTTTTAGAAAAATTATATAAGCGGACGCAGTGCCAAAGCAAGGAGAGTAAGAAACCAGGAAAAAACTGCTTTTGAGAAGGAAAAAATAATCAGAACTGACTCAGTAGAAATCGTTCGAGGTGGAAAAGAACACTGATTTAATACGGTGGCAAGGGGTTAATTTCCCAGACATTAGGTTTTTTGAGATCTTACAGTACTCGACGAATGGTACGTTACGTTCAACGTAAATCCGCAGGTAATAAAAAATACACGTCGTTCCTTAAGTATAAAAGTTTATGGATGCCCTCGTTTTTGAACCGCGCGTGGATTTTAGTTGTCAACCCCTTAATACGGTATTGATGTTCGCATAATATGACGTGGCATACCGAAAACGACCTTGCAGTTCACCCCTCAATGCTTCCATTTTGAGTTAGCACGTAAAATTTACGCGTGGTTCCTAATAAGCAGTAAAATAGGGAGGTCTTGCGGTTATACTAGGTGTACTGCTGTTGCCGCAAATATTTCAAACCCTAATCCACAAACGACACATAGACTAGTGTAAAATCATTATCGTTCCGAGTCGCTCCGTAATTTTAAGGTTCAAGAGTCATAAAACGGCTAGTTCGAAAACATTTCAATTAGCCCGATGAACTTTCGAACGATTTTTTTGAAACTACTTTGGTGAGAAAACTAATTAATTTAATATCTAGTTTCTATCGCCGGGCGATCATACTGCGAACTCGTCCATTAATTTTATTTTCCTTTCTTAATGCAAACTAGCTCCTCGCCAGGCGCTACGAGTGGAAAACATTAATTTTTTATTCATTACATTACGGAGGAAACGCCGTCCATTCGCTATTCGGAACGATTGTCCTCGTAAAATGTTCAACAAAATCGTTCTCACGTTGAAATCGCATTGCGAAGCGGTCAGCTAGTGATGGAGAAACTCAGTAACGATCATTTTACTGTTACTATGAACAATAGAGCCAATGGCCGCGGAAGGAGAAACCGGCAGCGATGCAACATCGACTGCAACGCGCGAATGTGCAACGGAAGACATGTGGAATTTATCTCTCGCTTACGTCCGAATAAATTATGACAACGAACTGCATCCCACCCGAGATTTGCTACGCGCATAAATTACTTCGCGAGAAATGGCAATTGGATGTTCCTCGCGGGAAAAACGCACGGAAATTAATTTCGCCGAGTTTTGCGAGTTTGATTGGAAAATGTTCATCTCGGTGATTTTGATGCTGGAAGCAAATTAGTGTCGATCAATCAAGAAGCTAATATCCAGTTTCGATACTCTGAAACAACAAGGGTAGCCTGCATTACGTGGGGTTACGTTTCATAAGTTAATGAGTTGTTGGTAATTTATTGGAAATTCGACGGAAATTGACCGTAGTTATTTTCGGGAGATCATTTTGCATATAGGAAAGTTCGAAATGTTCTCACTTTTGAAAACAAATTTATGAATATGATGCTATTTGGCTCGTTAGTAAAAAATCAACTCGGCCCAAAATCGCGTGCAAAATTAAATTCACACATCAGATAATCGAATACTGCAAAAATTTTTTGTATGCATAGAGGAATAAACATTTTGAAATCTAAATAATATAATAAAAGACAAGAAAAAGCAAAGCCTAAAAGATTTGCAGATTTTAGGCAACTTAACTTAAAAATGATTTTATTGGAGACAGATCGGAGCAAATTGTATTTAAAGTTGACTTTGTACTGGCCCAAATATCGAAAAACCATTTTCGCCCGATGTATATTTTCACTCTGAATCGAATGTCACAGCAGTGTCAGTATCTGTAACGGTCTTCGAGTTAACGCAGTTTTATGTGATTTTCGAGTTATTGAAAAATGCAAAGTAATTAATGATGATTTACTCGAGCATTTATGAGCCTATATAAAATATCTTATCATGTTCTTTATAATAATATTCAAACGATAAATATACCAACACGTAATAATATATAACTATACACGATAAAAAATTATTTCAAAAAAACACATTTGTAATGAAAAAAGTACGCTTCAAAAATTCCCTCGTAAAGCCAAGAGTAAATTTTTTTCTGGTAATAGAATATTCAAGAATAAAATAATTTGCGATGAGTCGAGTACAAAATCGTTCCCGGTAAATACATTAGGAATCCAGGAATACTACAATAATTTTTTGTCGGTGAATTCGGTTTGAAATTCGGTTTGAAACGCGAATGTTAATCACATTATCAACGTAAATTGATCGTCGCTAATGGAAACATTATTCGTTATGCCGATTAAACTTGGGATTTTACGCAAAATAAACGCCGGGCAATGATTTTTCCAGCCTTCACGTCCCATTTTCCACCGCAACGCTCCGTTGATTTCGTATTTCGCTTTTTCTGGCGGCGCCAGTGTAACGAGCCGACTTCATAAAGATGGCGCTGTATCAATCCACGAGACTTTCCAGAGTTGGTGAGAAACTTGGGAACAATAGATGAAGTAGCGCTGTGAAAAGGGCTTTGCATTTCGAGTCAAAACTATCTCATCCGCCTTCTATTCTCAGTTGGCATCAATTTTCGCCTCTTTCCCGTAATGGAGGTGACCAACTTTGCTTTAATCTTAAGGATGAGCCCTTATTTACATAAGCCGCCCTCTTCTAAGGAAGTTCGGGAGCTCAGCTACATTTGTCATACGCCCTGTGTCATAGCTCAAATTAATTATCAACCTCCCTGCTCGTGATCCGGTCACCCCTCTTTAGATTTCCCAAATGACCCGAAGGCTCGAAGGATATTTCCGAATTAAATCGCTTCATTTCGTATTCGGCATTCTGTTCCCGAAATAGCAAATCCTACTGTTCGTTTGTGATTTCCAATGGTGCGTTGAAATGTTAGGAATTCTATAGTATTCCATACAGTAGTATTTCGGGCAAATTCTTGACCGGTTTATTCCTCAAACGAGTCATAATTGATGGAATTCGACCTGTAATCCTTGATATTTCCGGAGAAGTGTGAATATTTGATAAACTGCTGAAATCGTGAAACTGTATCGTCTTATTATTTTGTCGTTGTCGCTAGTTGCATAATTATGCGATGTTGAAGACAAGTTAAATGCGCGAAATTCCTCAAATATTTATATATTTTTCATTGATGGAGCGCTCTCGCAATGTGGGGCCTCAAGTTATATTCTTTCTAACTATTATTGATCCATACCCGAACTGATGCGACTCATAGAAACATGACTAAACTAATCAAAGGCGACCGAGAAATAAACCCGTCTTTTTATTTTTGACCAGAAGTTCCTGATGATGCTCTACGTTAACTAAGGGCTAACCAATCAATAAATTAATACGTAATATAGTTATCTACCTCGCGCAAATGCGATCCAGATAATATTTTGTCTGAGTGATTTGTGATCATATTCAATATTATTTTTTTGATAAATTATTCGTGTTTGAAATTAGTGTATTTTCAAGTGTTCTATGTTGTCTATGTTTATTTCCAGAGGCCATTTTGAAGAATATTGCGCTCCTCGTGGGGCTTTCAATGGCTACCACGTGACGAGAGACTAGAGTACGATTGCTTGAAGACAACTATATACCAGTGCCTTATACAGGTAATTAAATCTAATCTTAGTCGAAGGTCAGAAGATATTTTTCACCAACACAAACGATTGTAGAAGAGAGTAAAGCCTCGTTAGTGTTGGAGTTCGTTTCTACGCTTTAAAAACAAACGTTTCAACTCCAACCCTTGCCCTCTTCAGTAGAAAAGGTCTCTCATCCTTTCGACCCAGATCCATAGCTGCGAAAGAGGGTCCAACCCAAAAGACAATCTCATCTGATTGCTTTCATGAAGAGCTTTTTCGAGCTCAGCATCGGCAGTATTCCGAATTATCTTTCTCTTTGATGGTTTTTGCAATCAACTGCTCTGAATCGACGTGGGATTGTTCAGCCGCGTAATCCTATCGGTCATGATTCGCTGAACTTTGAAAAGTTTACCGCGAACGATGCACGTGTGCAGTTGAACTCGTAACGAATAAAATCCAGAGAGCCCACGCGATTTTCTTTTGTGGGCGGCAGTTCGATGCATTTGGAATACCTACGTGTTGGAGAATGAAGTTCGTGCGACACTTCGTGTCTGTCTTCAATTCGATGATTTTTTTTTTTTTTTTTTTTTTTTTTTTTTTGAGAAAGGGTAACTTTCCTGTAGGTAGGTCCCATTATTTAAAAAAAAAAAAAAAAAAAATAATAATAATAATAATAATAATAATGCCGACAACCGTGAAAACAGAAACTTTTAACTTTGAGAGCCTATAAGTTGCTTATAATTGTCTGATTTTAGTGCTTTTGACAAAATTTTATATTATATTCTATTTGCCTATGAGGGCCTAGCTCAAAGCTCTGTTCTACAAATAATTGTAGAAAATTCCATTTAATGTGACACAAATTTTAAATTTTTGATGTTATCTGAGCACTATTACCATCCACGACAGGGGGGGGGGATCATTTCTTTATTAAAAAATTCTTAACGAGAGCTTTTCAATGATGGTGAAATATTAGTTTCACACAAATTGAGGGAATAATTTAGGTTTTTTGGGAAGCTGTGTTTGAGAGCCCCCATAACTTCTGATTGAAAACTGTTTTTTTTTTTTTCAATCGTTTCTGTAAGAAAAATAAATCTCTCATAATATAATTGTACCGTGGCGATTTACTGTTTCAAAGGTATTTCGATGTTCGTCTCATTTTTTTCATTTCGTCGACGTTTTTACAATCTTTTTCTAAACGAGTCCGCGTGAATTCAGTTCGAGAAAACTGATCCGAAATACCTTGAAAAGAAAATCATCCGATTGGAGTATTTTTTAATTGGAAAATTGTTCGAGACCATAACGAAACCGTTCAGCGCTACGCACCACCGAATTCACCAATTGAAAAAGAGCCATCAGCTCGATATAGTGGCTGAACATTTTTTTAATCAGCCTGCAATAACCGGAAAAGCAACAAGTGGAAGAGGGAGATTCAGTTCCAGGTTTATTAAAATATCTTTCTTTCTTACAATTTCTCATCGTCTACATGTTCTAAAATACAGTTATTCAAACATCCGAACCATTAAAGCGAATTTTACTGGTAATTATTATCTCATCACACGGCGCCTGACGTCAAAAGTATGTATCTAGTCATTTTTGTTTCTAAGTATTAGCTGTGCTAGCAAGGCTCGGTTAAAGATTTAGTGCTCCATCATGAGAGGTATTTATTTATATTTTATTCCAGCACTTTCACCTCCGTCGCATTTTTCTCATTCTCACCACGTTATTACGAGTTTCGTCCCATTATAGCTACAGTTTATTTGATATTCAATCCCACATTAAAACGCCTTGACCTTTGGCACAATAAACCCCAAGAATCTGACCCATTAACCGCTCAAAATTCGATGCCCAATTAAAACATAGTTGACGCACCTTTTTATACCCGTTGTTGCCGGCGTGATTTAAATTTCTCGAGCGTAATTAAAAGCCACAGGTACTCCGTTTTCGTGATGTTGACTAAAAAACCATCTAAGCTGACCCTTTTAGGAACAAGCTTAGGATTTCCGCCGTAAATTGACCTTCGGGGCGCTAGCCGTAATGAACTGAGGATCAAAGGTCGGGCCGAGGTGGCGGAAGAGGTTCGAGAGACGGGTCGTTATCTTGACTTGGAGGGTTAGGTAAGGTCCCGGGGCATGGCGATTAAAAGGCGACATTACGGACAGGGGGTTAGAGAAAACGCTTTTCATTAGTTTCCCACTCGTAAGTGGTGAAAAGGGCTCAAAGATAGTCCTTAACCGAACCTACGCCAGCTCAACAGTCTATACCCGTCATTATTTCAATTTCCCTTCATCGCATTGATGAGGTGTAATACCGGGAAGAGAACAGCATTTTTATAGCCGTATGGTGCTTTGAACACAAAAGCGATATAGTACGTGGCAGAGCTTACCATCCGTCAAGTAAAAAATTAAGTGCTGTCTTAGCTAGTGCTCGTAAAAAAGGTGAACTGCGTTGAGACCGTCCAAGAAAAATAACTATTAATTTTCATGGCGCCTGCCCTATGGTCAATGAAAGAACGCGAGATTGCCTTAAAAAATATTACATGTCCGCATCATATAAATTATAGAATAATATATTTCCGTCTTTTGACATCCTTATATCAACTGCTTATCCATTTGAAAGACGTTACATTATTCAACTCGTATCCAACTCCATAAAAATTACTATAATACTGCTATCTGCTGTCACATTTGACATTCTACGCTACGCAGTGAGAACTTACATCTGCATTTCGATCCTTACACTCGGAAGTTCAAGTCGTCTGGTTTCTTTGAATGGGAACTTCGAGAACAAGTTTATTCATGGATCAATTTCAACCGAACCATTTCTAGAGCAAGTGAAACGTCACGAATGAATACTTGACGAATTTCAATACAGATCGTTTCACGACGTCTGAATTTTTGCATATATATTTTGCTTAATTATTCAATGATATACCATTGTAATCGCCCGAGAAAAAAAAATTTCCAACTCTCCCTCAAAATTTGATGTTTTACGTTTCAAGGCACGTAGAATCCAGATATTTAACCAATAAAAAAAATCCGTCCGTCCACCGTCAACACTTTTCCGACAAAACTATAAAAGCTAAATTCTTTAAATTTTACAAATAATCATTATTGGTCTGACAACGGCTAAATTCTCAAACCAAATCGCCACCTCAATTTTAAGGGTATTTTTGGAAGGTTTGAGGGGGAGAAAATGCGTAATTTCCAACGTTGTTCAGAAAAAGGTGTATTTATTTGATATATCAATTTCTATAGATTTTTGGAAGCTGAATCGAACGAGACGGGGTCAATAGATTTATTGGTTTTCGAGTTATCACAGCTTTTGTGTTGAATTTGGGTGATCTTCAAAACTTTGGCGTTAGGGCTTTTCAGTCGAGAGTTCTTAACACACATCGAATTTTATTTTACTTGAGTGAAAAGTGAAATTCGGTTTTTTGTCAAGTTTAGGAGGTTTAATTTTCCAAACTAGCTCTGCGTTCCTTGAGCAATTGTAACGTTTCGATATGGCGAGTTTGTCTCAGACTGGCAAACTCCCTCTATTCGTAGTTCAAGCCATAGACTTTTATTACTTATTAGTGATTGAGAATTAATGCTCGCTTCGAAAAATTTCCGAGAGAAAAACCAATGGCTATATATAGTGGTATAACTGTTACTTAAATTTTTGCTTCGATGAAGAAGACCAATAATTTTTATTGCGAAATATCCCAACCGATTCGGTAACAAAAGAGACTCATTCTTTGGAGTTGTGAAATCCTCCGAAGTGGACTCGCTCCCGCAATCAACGCAAGCTCAAAAAATTGCGTCTTTCTCACCATTCTACACTTTTTCATCTATTGAGGACGCAATGATACAACGCAGCATGACTTGAAAAAAAAGAAAAAAAACTCTATTTTATTATTTGTTTCAAACTCTCCTCTGAAACTACCGGTAAAAACAGAATAGTAAGGGTTAAAAGTGGAAAAATGAGTGAAAAGTAGAACAGACAATAAAAAACAAAAGCTCCGCTAGTCTTCAATGGTTTCAAAAAATCACATTACTTTTATATATTTAATTTAATTTTTTTCATTATTATTAAAAAATTACCTCAAAAAAATCAGCCCCAGGTCTTCCTGGTATGTTGTATTTGTATTAAAGCTTCAATAAGCGACATATTAAGTTGCTCCAGTGACCTAGCCGAGTATCCTAGACCTTGCCTTCGCTAAGCTGAGGTCGCCTTCGTAGGAAGGGATATTCCCCTCGCTAAGGACTTCCAAACTAAATTAAGTTCGTTCCCTAGTCAATTTTCCTCGAATACCCCATCTGGGCAGTGTGATAACAGGGCGGAGTAATAGAGAAAGGAATCCGTGTATTCTTGGTCCCCGGATGACACTGCGGTTCCTTCGTTTGATCTTTGATAAGTTGAAAACCGTCGAATTAAAATTCATCAGAGCCGAAGAACGAATTACAAATAATACAATTCAAAAATAACTTTCCAAATCGAAATTTATATCAAATTGTCATTAAATTGTCAATATATCAGCTATGCTATAATGTTTATTTCTCTCGGGCTCTTATTTTCTCTGATTTAATAAGACTATCCATTTGTGATTTTACCTATTCCGAACATTTGTGAACGTTCCCACCGAAAAACAGATGGTAACTATAAGGGAAAATTCCGTAGCAACTATTGTAATTTTAATCATTTTTATTTTTCTTAATTTCCTAACTAAAAGCTAAAGGTATTGCCTAACGATACAGCAGGAGAGAGTGTTTGGCGACCATTCCAATGAGTATAGAACGATTTTTATAGCTCCAAGAACTCTCGAGTTATACCCTGATGCCAAATTTGTGAAAATCTCCCAAATTCGGCACAAAAGCTGCGATAACTCGAGAACCAATAGAGCTATCGACCCGGCGATGGTCTCATTCGATTCAGCGTCCAAAAATCTTTGTAATTTGCTCACTCTGAATTTTTTTTATTGGATATTCGGATTCTACATGCCTAGAAACGTAAAACATCACATTTTGAGGGGGGGTTAGAAAAAAATTTTTCGGCGATTACAATGGTTTATTATTGAATAATAAACCAAAATTCCCCCCGGAGGAAAATCCATATTTTCCGCCTTTCGCCAACTTTCGCCCGCTGTAGTCCGATGAGTGTGGTGCTTTCCTGAGAAGCGAGCTCTAGAATAAAAAATGCACTTCCAGAAGATACAAACACAGCCTTGTATTCTCTTTCACATCCGCGAGTATATTATGTTGCTTACTCTCCCCTTCTGTAACACATTCGCTTCTTATGTAGGCCGTTCTGTGAAAAAGGCTCTTGTGAAGAACTCACTTATTCTCGTCAGCCCATTGTGGTCACATTATTTTTCTCGCTTTTTATCCCGCCCGAGAAACAGTCGGAATGGTGATGCGCCTTTTTGCTTTTGTTTTTCGGCCGCCGATTTCTTCGTTAGGCTAGAAAAAATCAGTCGAGAAGTAGTCGGCTTGGTACAAAAATAGCAGCGCTGCGACGATTTAATCGCAGCTAATCGCAGCTAAAAAATCAAGAAAGTTACTGTACACTGTTGAAGTGGAAATTTTTCGGCGGAATAAAGACGTGAAAATGGTGATAATATCGACTGGTTACCTTCAACTCTATTCCTTTTTTTTTTTTTTTTTTTTGTGGCTCGCAGTACATAATATTATGTAGTACGATGCTCATGTAGGTGAAATTGCTCGGCAGGCAATAATAATATCGAGCTCGCTTTGTAAGGTCCGTTGCGGAGTCTCCTGTCAGAGCGTTGCCATTATTCAGTTTGCTCGACATGATGGCGACGACGTTGACGACCAATAAGCGGTTGGGAAAGATTTGCAGGGCGTTTGAGATACCTCCTAAAAACGCACAAATAAAATTGTTCATAGGTATTTTAAATGATTAATTTTCTAACTATCTCTGTTGTATCTCAGCATGATTTTTTCTAATGAGCTTCACAGCCATAATTTTAATAATTAATTTCATATAATTATATAAGGTTTTTTCGTTTACTCTAACTCGCCAACTAACGTGGAAAGTTATTAGATCAAGATTTCGAAAAATAGAGTTTTCTTCTTTTCGGTTTTTAAACGATTTGTGAGAAGATCTTTATCGTGTTCAGAGATACCGTATATGGCTCGCATTTAAGCCGATTAAATTTACTACTACTTCTTGCAAGTCGTTTTTTCTCGTTAGATTTTTTTTTTATTGAAAGTTGAATAAAGTTGAAAATTTCACTTTTTGGGCTTTTAAGAGTTATTTTAACGTTCTATCATGGCTCATATTCAACCGACAGAGCTAGTTATAATATCAAACCGTATTAAATTTAATCGACTTCGAATACGAAATAGGAAGTTTAGTATTAGCCAATAATATGTACTTTAGGATGTATAGTTAGAAAACCAAAATCAATCCCTCAATTTTGATATTTTTTAACGCCGCGAAATTAGCACAGGTTTTTAGCAGCTGCAAACTTTGAAATACACCGGTACTGATGATAACACCATAATTATTTCAAAAATTATAATAAGCAGATCATTGGCGATTTTATGTGATGATTATGAGCGAATGGACGAACCTTCGTTAGTTTATCGCCGAAGTAAAAAATATATTCTTCAGCGATTCTTGCACGGTGGTAAGCGAGAATAATTGCGCGCCGTTTATCAGAGTGATAAACCAGTTCAATGGAGACTTTATCGGTCGTCGTTAAGGTCGTGATGTATGGTCCGGTGCGTTGTATCGCTACGTTTGATCTCGCCCGTACCTTTCGAACGATTCGCCCCATTCGGACGCAATGGATATTTTTTCTACCCTCTGTCTCTATTAAGACCCATTTGGTTCTCCATTCGAGAGCGATAACATGGAATTTTTACGGTCGAGAGCAATCGAATGTTGAGTATCGAACGTCGAACGGTCTGAATATTTTCAATCTATCATGGATCGAAAAAATTTCGCCCTTACCTTGGTATCGGTGAAATATTATAATACTACATAAATAAAAGCTCCTTGTATTCTTTTTGAAAACGGGGTTTCATCTTCACTTTCAATTTCTAGTATAAACGTAGCGCTTAACATTAAAATTCGGTGGTGCGGATATAATATAGCTAGGGGCATGCGATCCTGGCGGAATTTTTCATGTTTTTGTATCATATTGTAGTAGGTTTGCAACTTTTGCACGTTTTATCCGAAATGAACGTTCCAACTTTCAAAGCTTTCCAAGATTTGTAACTTTCACCCTTTATAACTTCAACAAAAAGTCGTCAACTTTAGTCAAACACTGTACTTCCGCGTTATTCGCATGATCAAAACTCCCTCATCGACGAACAAGCAAAGGATAAGGGTCCGATTTGTCTTTATAAAATATTTTTACGAAGCCGGGATGAAGAACCGGAAAAAGTTGTTCGCAGATCTGCAATAATAATTCGGAAGGGCCTTTTGAGCCTTCGAAAAAAGGCTTCGACCAGAAAACTGAAGGAAATGAAGAATGAGATCGCGCACCTAGGGGAGCCAAGGTTGTGCCATTTTCCGTCGGGGCACATTACGCTTATCTATATTTATCACGTTGCTGGGCACCTTTTTCTTCTTCGGCTCGGAGTGGAAAACTTGGCGAGCGAAATGATCATTTTTCCAGGCACGGGTCCGATATTTAACGTAGGGAAGAGAAATCTGAGCTACCCGCTTGGATATCGCGTGTAAGGCGAGGAATATTGCATGGAGCGGTTTTAGCGCGGAAATATCACTCTAATATTCATTTCTCTCATGTTTCGACCTATCGACTGCTGTTTGAGAAGTAGTGCAGTCTTGTCGAAATTAAAGAAGCACCAGGGAAATTGGTGACACTCAATCTAATAAGGCTAATATAAAACTCGATTTCGACTATACAATACAGTTTTGTCATTAAAATTACTAAAATTTAACCATTCACAGGAGTCACACGTTTAGGTCTGCGAATGAGCGCAAAGGCGAAATCGTCGGAATGAAATTAACTGGTTGGGTCAACGCAATATTCACCCAATGCGTAGCAGATAGCTCGACGTATTAGCCTGGCTATAATTAGCATAGGAAGACTTAAAACCGCTCTACCCGCATCGATGCACTTTGAGTGCAATATGAAGTGGTGGCTTTCGTGAATAGCACGCAGCGAACAAATCGTTTAGGGCGGAATAATGCGTCGCCGCCTATCTCGGACAATAAGACGAGTTATTCAGTCTGGTTCGAATTCATATTCATAATGAAGTGATGTGTTCGAAGGGACGAGAAGCATCGCTGTTCGCCATTGAGGGATCGAGAGGGATTATTATTTGATTGGGATCGCGTAACCGCCGACGCTTTTCCATTTCCGATCCACGACCTGGATCAATGAGCTATTGTATCGTGAGCTGGCAGAACGCGATTTGATTTACATTATGCTCAACGAACATGCAGCTTGTGATATTATGCGATTGGATGTTTACCATGTGGAAGATACATTCGACCGTAGAGATTGCAAAGAATTTGGATTTTTCTGCCGATTCACACAAACACGAGATGAAGAAGAAATGTATCAGATTTCTACGCAAACATTTCTTCGACAATCTTTGTATTTCAAAGCATACCATTAGTGAATTCTGTTACTCGCGCATATTTAACAAGTCTAGATTCACGTTCGCTGGATCCGCTTTCATAGAGCTATCACTTACTTCTTTTTCGAAACTTCTTTTTTCTCTCTCAACATTTACGACACTCTTGGGAAAACTTAGGCAACCGATAGGCCATTCTCGAAGGACTCCGAAGTCCAAGACGTTTTCACGCCCTTAGAAAACGCAACGTCGCTTTGCTAAAGTGAGAAGTCCGTTCAAGGAGACAAAGGCAAAGGCGGCAGAACAATGTCTACTTCGCTAGTTCGCTCTCTTTCTCTCACAGGACCGACCATTTACTGGGGAACACCCTCGGGGGCATTGGATCCTTCGGATGGATGATGAGGGTAACGAAGTGCGTAAAAAACTCCTCCCTCTTCGGCGAGCATTTGGGAAAACCCGATGGTGGCAAGGGTTCCACAAATACAGCAATGCGCACCCAATCATTCCCACCGAGGGATAATTCAAAAACCGCGCACATTGCTATTTATGATAAAGAGGAAACGTCCGAGAAGGAAACGTTGTTGGTTCCTTGAAGTGCAAGAGGAATAAATGTCTTTCATCGGAGGGGGAATTTTTTTTCGAGCGCAAGATTATCATGTGATACGGAGTGTTTGCAAAGAAGGTATTCTCGTATTTGGAGGTCCTCCAGAAAATGATGAATTTCCTTTGCCGCAGATAGGAAGGGATCTGAGGATAATATCTGCATACAAATTATATCAGGCAAGAACTGATAACCAGGTTGTATATGGGTGTAAAAAAGATTCAATTCATATTAGGCCATAATTTTGATTCAAAGACATCGTTCACCTTGAATAACCTAGAAGATAAGTTACTGCAATTCACATCCTTCTTTATTAAATTGCTTAAGATAATTTTTGCTGTTTATGTAGTACTCATAAGACGAAGTTGCTTCCTGTTGTCAAATCAGGAGAACTATTCTAGCAAAGGGCAGGATGAATAATTGGAATAGAGTAAAACGCTGAAAATTATTGTGTGTGCTGCTGAAAATTCATCAATGACACAACTCACTTTTCACACCATATCTAACCTTCTGAGAAAGCTCCGAAAACAGCTGAGACGTCTATTAAAACATCTGTTCACAAAATTCTATCGACCTCTGTACCGCGGAATTTTCAACCGACGGTGACATTTTCTGAAAATTTCTCCTCATCCCTCGGAATGGAATAAATTCGACAAAGTTAACGGAGTCATTATTTTTGACATTCCGTGTGCGCCGTCCGTGACGATTCCGACCGGAGCAATGCGTGTTGGATCATTAGGGAACTCGTGCTAAGAGATATGGGGCTGAATCTTCTTCGCCGACGCCTACTACTACAGCTGTCAACCATTGCTATTCCAACCCTTCGGAGGAAAGCGTATGGGATAGAAATACAGCAATTACAAGGACCGCCCTGCGGAAAGCACGGCCTTGGAATTCGTACAGCGAGCTCCGTATTTTACACGCATCTTTCTAACGCATTAATTCGCCGAGGAGTGTAAAATGTTTTATCGTTGCACCATTCTCGCTGAGGCGGAAACCCGCGAATTCGGATCATTAAAATTATGCGTCGTACTAATGCGTGTACCGAGATGAAATCGTATAAATCCCTCGGTGGGCGATAATTGCGTAATAATTTGACGTCTTCCTCGTCTTTATTTATATCTGAAGGACTTCCTCGCACTGATGTACGGTTAATGTTTATTTGAAATAAATGACTTGAAATTACTGTTTGATGGAAATTTGCCAATTATTGAAATTTGGTTCCGATTTTTTCTCGTTCGTACAAATTGATGAAAATTACTCAGAAGAGCAAAAAGGGAAAAATATACATTTTTCAAGAAAAACAACAATAAAATAAAATAAGAAAATAACTGAAATTAAAATAAAAAATAATTAATTAATAAAATAAAAATAAATAGGTAACATAATAATAAAAAGTAACAAATAAAAAAAAATTAATAAAAACAATTAAAGAATAATAAAGATTTAAAATAATAAATAAACTACGTAAACCTGGAAGTAATAAAATAAAAAATTAAAATTAATAAATAAATAAAATATATAAAAAATAATAAATAAATAAAATATAAAAAATAATAAATAAATAAAAATATAAAAAATAATAAATAAATAAAAATATAAAAAATAATAAATAAATAAAAAAGATGAAAAATAATAAATAAATAAAAAAGATGAAAAATTAGATAAAATACGAGTAATATACTCGTAAGTAGTCAAAAATTGAGTTTGGAAAATTCAACTTAGAAAAATCAGCGTTATACTGTTAAAACTTTCGAAAATAGATTATTTTATCCCGCAGGAAGTTACCTACAGACGCTCTAATTGAATTATTTACTCAACGAAAAACTACAGTAACATAAAACCCAAAAAGTTGGCCGTATTAAGAAATAAAATAAATAATTTAAGAAAAACAATAATAAATTGTAATGTCTCTATAAATTAATATTACTAGACCGGTTTTTATTAATAATTCTTTATTGAATTAATTTTCAATTACGTCGTGTTCGATTACGCAATTTTATTTATTTTACTGTGGGGACTTAATTAATTGTTTACACTGCAACTTTGTTAATAGCTGACAAATAAGTACAATTTTTTTTTTTTTTGGTAACAGATTACTAATTATTCTTTATTGTCTACATTAAAAGTTAGGAAAAGTCACCTCTAAGGCTCACACGTTGTCGAGTTTTGTTTTCAAAATACAACAGCGATCGCAACATCGAAAATCGCCAAGTCAGGGCGAACGAAATCGGTCGGAATCCGTTAAAAAAAAAAATGTTCCCGTTCTTTACCCGCGCTCGGATCGTTCGCAGCTACTGTATTGAAATTCAATCCGGCGTCTCACGCATCGTGCGCATGTAGCGTTAAAACGAAGAAACCGCAAAAACGTCCTGACCTAGAAATCTAGACTTGTCGGGAGATAAAAAGACACTGACCGTAGGTGACGGCGATGGACGGTAATTTGATTGTCGTCAGCATGGAATGAGAAGTAGTTGAGCGGAGTACCCGTGCCTTGGTAGACGGCGCTTTTGAATGGACCGGTTCAACGTAGGACTGAGGTAGCCGAAGAATCTATAGTAGTCGGTCCTTGGAACCTTAGGTTAGCGGTTGTAAGGAGGTATACGCTCTGTGAAGACGAACCGAGGAGTGACCGGATCGCAAATAAGCGAGGTAAGCATTACGATTCGTTAAACTCGAATTTTCCCTTTTCTCGCTGCTATTTTCTATTGTGCAGCCGACTTTTTTCGAAATAGTTCAAACTGGCTTATGCCGTACTGCAGCTTTTTGTATGCAAATAAAAACAATATAGGTGAAAAAATAAAAAAGTCTATGAAAGTTGGCATTCTTCAATCATTTCGTTGAATGGCTAAACTATTCAGATATCTGAGTTCAATATTAATATTAAATATCTCAATAATTCTTCTCTTTTCTCTTTATAATATCCTAAATATTTTGGTCCGGGCGGTGTTATTAAATGTTTCAAATTTCAGTATAATTTAATTCGCGTCTTTGTATTTCCAAAAAACACGAATGATTCCGTTTGAAAAATAAAAATAAATTAGACAAAATCAAAATCTTATTATAAACACGATACATTATTCATGATGAATTAATATTAATCAACAATTTATTATCTGAGTCCCATTTTTGGTGTTCATTTTCTGTTTTGTTCATTCGAGTTTCTTTTCAGAAAAAAAAAATTGTAAAATTAAATAGTAAAATGATTGACAATCGTAATAAAAAATAAATTTAACGGTGCACATTTACTTTCAATATTATCATGTCCAGGAAAAATTACCTAGGTCAGAAATGATTGTATAAATAATTCTCTAAATTGTAAGCATTTCATGC
Organism: Tupiocoris notatus; assembly: GCA_037159825.1. Taxonomy (NCBI): domain Eukaryota; kingdom Metazoa; phylum Arthropoda; class Insecta; order Hemiptera; family Miridae; genus Tupiocoris; species Tupiocoris notatus. The sequence continues at coordinate 445,854 of JASJUZ010000425.1, read as the reverse complement.
AAATAGTTCGTTCCCAAAACAAAAAAAAAAAATGATAAGAAGTTGATAAATCTCGACGTTTGTAAATCCTTGGCTGCCGACCATTGGAATTATACCGGCCGAAATTGGTTCGCCAAATTAATCGAAGCCTGATCGCTCGAATAATTTACGTCGAACAGCCAATCGAATGACCATTCATGTCGAATCGGCGCCTTTCAACAACTCGGCGGAATACGATCTTCGCTTACGTAACGCGTCGAAGTGAGTTATATAACATGGACTTGACCGTACCTCGGCACACGTCTGCGATTCCCTGAATTTCGCCCATTTATTTGACACCCATTGCTGTGTGATATCGATAGCTCTGCTCCAGTTAACAGTTTCAATCGATCGTTAATTACTTTTCCCTCATTGGACATTTCGTGCCGAATATAAACACTCATTCGGTGATGAAATTAATTTTTATCATACGAAGGAAGAGAAAATGATTTTCTTCTTTTGATACAGCGTTGCGTTTTGAAGCGTGGACATATTTTACGAAAGGAAATTTCATGCTTCAATGGCGAAAAAGAATTAAAAAGAGCTCAATAGTACAAAAAAAAAGGAGAAAATAATCGATAAAAGTGTGAAGTAATTTTAAGTTAAATTATTTGCGAATCGACTTAGTTAATGAAGCAACCTATATATTTTTTTATTATTTCATCTATTTTATTGGCTAACCGTTGAAAGATTTTCTATATCGAGTTCCGAGTTCTTGCAATAGTTTCTCAACGGATTGAGTCCACCAAAATAACAGTGGAGCCTGATTTATAAAATCAACTTCACTGAAAGTTCGTGAGACTAGGGTGGATAAATAAATTTAAATACCCTACTTCAATCATTACACAAATAATGAAACAAATATTGTGCCATATTCTGCCTTTACTTTTCCATTACTGACTCTATTTAAGCTCTATAGCTCTTCTTGGAAAATTTAGGTGAACGATTGTTGATGTTTAGCACTCGATCTTATGCTCCAGTTATTCAACGTGAAATCCGAGCTCAGAACGGATAGCTGGTGAGCCTAATCGACCTTAAGACCAGGGCGTTACTGTTCTTGAGACCTCTGCCAGAAGGTCGGGAGGAACGATCTGTTACGTAACGACGCTTCACTTGCAATGCACTTTTACGACTACCACTATAACACTACACCAGTCAAGTGTATTCTCCACTTGTTCGATTACAAGTCTCCCTCAAGTAGGCTTCCCGTGTCACAGACCCGATTCATCGAGTTTATTTTCGGAGTTATTCTCTCTTAAAATACGTTGGTATTTATATCATTGCCACATATACGATACTTCTACTAATTGATGATTGTATCGTTTAATTTTTTAAAAATAATTTTGATTCCGCAGTTTTTGAGCTCCTAATTGTTCTCCGTTATTGAATTTAATCGCACGACGTTCTTGTCGAGTTTAGTATTGGCAAATAAAATGGCACACACCGTCGACGAAAATTTAACACCCCATCTCCAGGAGATTATTTAGATAGATTTCAAAAGAGAGCTCTAGTTTTGTTTAAAATAATAAACCAACAAATCAATAAATATTTACAATAAATCAATAAATATTTAAAATAAACCAATAAATCAATAAATATTTAAAATAAACAATAAATCAATAAATATTTAAAATAAACCAATAAATCAATAAATATTTAAAATAAACAATAAATCAATAAATATTTAAAATAAACAATAAATCAATAATTATCACCGATAAACTGATTGAAAAAAGGGATGTAAGGATTAAGATTCGTGCGAGAATCCACCCTTCGAAATATTGAGTTCGTTTAAAATAGAAAAAAATAATACTAATTTGATTACCTCCTACTTTAATTAATTTGACTCCTCAACTTTTGAATGAAATTATCTAATTCTCGGCCTTTCATTTGGATTAAAGAATTCTCCAGTTCGACTCCATTTGACAAAAATATATTTAAAACGAGGCTCGGTCTTGTTGGGAATCTGAAGTAATCTTGCTTCTAGAGAGGTTGAAATATTCGTCCTGGAAATTTCTGATGTTGAACGTAACAGGGATCGAAAGCCTGACACTGGCTTCATCGCGATTGTCAGAAACTTTGCTTTTAACGAGATGTGAAAGCCCAACTTTTGTACGTAAGCTCGATCGAATATGAATCATTCAATGCCGAAGTTGGGTCGACAGGTTGGCCCAGGAATTGAATACCTTTTCATTTATTCACATTGGAGACCATTAAGTTAATCAAACTCGATTGGCTTAATAATTTAGAGCTGACGAACGAACTTGAGGTTCTTATGTTCAGTAATAATAAACGCAGCGGGTTCACCGATAAAATTTCCAACCTGGAAAAAAATCGATGTCTCAATATTTTTGTTGTATATCATTTTTTACATCTTCTAAGTAATTGTTTTTCCATTTCGAGATTTATTTTTATCTTGTGCTAAGCGAAATGCTAGAGCGAAAATTTGAGAGCGCAAGGTATTCTACACTGATACTCGATATTCTCGGTTAGCTTTTACAAACACCATATATTTACATTGTTGACATTAACGCACGAGTGGCTCTCGAAGCCGAAGTTAATTGAATTATCTGTCGCGAGACAGAGGCCAGACAGTTTCAAATCCCGCTCGCACTCTCGAATTCCCGCATACTTTGCACGATCGCTCTTTTTCGAACATTGGACTCTTAGAATTTTTCTCTCCAATGCTTAGCAAAAAAAGTAAAAATGAAAAAAATTTAAAAAATAATAAAACCGTACAATTTATTGTTCCATTTCGTCTAATCGTAGACGAGAAACAGTTAAACGTGCTTTCTATGCAGGCGGAAATTCGTATTCAGTTACTCCGTATGAACTTTTATGTCGAATATCAACGACGCAGTTAAAGCTCACCGAACGTTCCGCGCCAGGTCGTTGGTGTAAGAATTCCCGTTCGAATCTATTCAAAACTGGTCCGCCCGGCTTTTACTATTCGTGTTTACAACAGTTGGTTTATACGACTGCAACGTGCTAAACTTGGTCAAAATTGCAATGCAATTCACTTCGCGGCCTTCGTCAATGATAATTTATTCCTTTTTTTCCCTTCAACGAGCATAATTTATTCACTCGATATGACCAAAGAACGTGTTAATTAAGTACGGATTATCTAGGAATTTCAAAAGAGCTTGAATTAATCTTCATGAATAATTTTCAATTCTAAAGTCGACGGTATCGGTTTTTTTCCAGCATTGCTAATTTCCAAAAGAAATCAATTAGTTACGTAATAGTTTGTGAACTATTTTATGTTATGAAAACTTTTTTGATTTCAAATCGTTAGAATGTCGTTCCGTTCGAAAACCGAAAAATACAAACATTTCAAGGATCGCTGCCCTTTAAAACTAGTCCGGCGAGGAATTTGACGGTATTAGCTTGAATTCCGTTGGCATCGATAGATTATGACGACTGCATACGACGCCACTATTTCAAAATGACCTCATTTTTCGCACGTCGAAACTTGGCTACTTCGACAAAAACTAAGGTCACGTTCTCCGGCTAATGAGAGGATTAAAAAGCGGCACTGCCCATTTCTAAATCGGTCAGGGTTTCCTCGTTATATAAGCAAAACAAAGAAGACCGTCCATTAAAAACCGTTCACGAGTAGGAATGCTTTCCGTTGTGATTAAAAAGATGAAACCATCGATTGCGTAATGATTACTCACGCGCGTGCATAAATATGCATTTTAATTGATTGAATATAACCTCTTTTGAATACGCGGGGACCGTTAAATTTCTTCTGAATCGACCTGATTAATGAATTCCTCTTGTTCTTTGACACTGCTTTTTATTACTTAATTTATTTTATTTTTTTTTTTTGATCAGAATTCGGATTTTTTTTTTTTTTTGATCAGAATTCGGATTTTTTTTTTTTTTTTTTTTTTTTTTTTTTTTTTTTTTAATGAAGAGCGACTTTTCTTTCTCCTTCAGACCAGCGACAAAAACAACAGAGACAGCGATAATGAACGATAAATTTTTCATTGCTGTAAAATCTAGTCAGAGGAACAAAAAGTTGGAATTATGGCAATACTCCGAAACTTTTCATGGTTTGATAAACTTTTTGTCACCTACTCAACAGGGCTGTATTAACAAAGGAAGCCGACTCTGCAAAATCACGAACTAGATACGTCTCAATAACGTATAGCACATCTCAAAGACATATCAAATAGATTTGAGACGTCTCTGAGACATGTCCAGCTGTACGTTTTACGGCATCTCAATCGAGACGTTGAGACCTGTTTGAGACGTCTCCAAAAAATTTACAATGAGTCGTTTTTGAGATATTTTCATCGAGATTCTTTGGGACACTACCAGTGAAACGAACTTGAAACACCTCCAGTGAGTGTGTAAAATGTCTCTGAGACAACACTAGTGTGACAATTTTGAGACATTATCAGCAGGCGTTGCTGAGACATCACCATTGAGAAATTGAGCCCTATTTGAGACGTCTCCAAGACATCTACAGTTTGATGTTTTGAACCATCTCCAGTTGAGACATTTAAAGTGAAATATTTCCGAGGAAACTCCAACGAAACTGCTCTGTGACTTCACCAGTGGACGATTCTGCCACATCATACATAGTGAGGCCTTTCTGAGACATCTTAGTTGGGACTTTTCTAAGACATTGCTTCAACAAGAAGTTTCCGAGAACTCTCCGATTATTCCTCTCAGAGACATCAAGTTGATACCTGAGACGTTTAAAACGTTTTGAAGACATGTTCAAAGGGAGATTTTTGAAACACCTACAATGAACCGTCTCTGAAACATCTCCAGTGAGTCACTCCTGAGACATTTCGGTATACCCTGAGACATGGTACGATTTTGAAAATAGGAAAGAAAATTCAGGCTGAAACTCGCCACCTCTTTCGGTTAAAAAAATGTGGTCGAATATCTGTCGTACAAGTTCCCATTCAGGGCGTTACTTACAATAGGCGATTCCGCCGTTTCAGTTTTTCCCGTTTGGACCGCGGCCAATGTTTTCCTTTTTCGCCTGCCCTTTTTTATTTCTAAGCCACGACCCTTGCAATTCACGGGCCCTTTGAAAATGTGGGGCAAAGTAAAAATATGTTACCGTTTCGAGTGCTTTTCGGTAAATTCATCAACCAATAAAACGATGAGAGCCCGCTCCAGACTGAATGTATGTTGTCTTAAGTGTACGTCGGCGAACGTGGATAGAAAACTTCCCTCGTCCCTATTCGCACATTTCCAAAAGAAAATGCCGCGGTTAAGTTTCCGAGCACGGAAACTTCCTCCGGTTTCCTCCGGAGTCGCTGCAGAGAAATGCATTTAACACTATTGCTCGACTATCAATGTTTCTCGAAATCTCTCTCGTTTTCTGGGTTGTTTCGCAGGGTGAAAATTTTTCAAACTGATATCGATAAAGTGTAATAAATTGCACATTTGATTTTGTTGATGAAAGCATCTCGAACTATCAGCAGCTATCATTTATACAATAATGACGGAAGTAGCTATCCCATTCCGCTACGATTTGTATTGCGTGACAAATCGTGGCTTCATGGTTCTAATAAGTATTCAACGTGGGAGCCAATACTTTTACAGAGCTCCGATGATGCCCAAACAATAAAAAATACTCGTTATTGAAAAAAAATAATAATAATAAAAATTCAGGAAAAATTGTTCATTTTTTCTCCCTATCTAAATTAAGAACGGCCCATAAAATCGTTATTTCACTTTTGAAAGATAAACTCGAATGGTAATGATTTAAAAAATACCAATTTCGAGGGCTAAGTCGATTTTGAATTCGGTTACGGACCAGTTTTAGTTTAGTTTAGTTTTTATTCTTCCTTGATAAAAGGTGATTTTGCGGAATAAAGTCGGTATTATTCATATTAGAGCGTGACTCACTTTTTATTCAGCCGAGGCCGGAAACGAGGTAACTTTGAAAATATTTGCCCTTCGAGGCTAAGCCGTTTTATGTGCGTAAACTGATTATTTTAAGACGCCAAGTTCTTCCAGGGGCCGAGACTTCTTCAGTTCCGCTATAACTCCTTATAAATTATGTATCAGAATTCATATCTCCTGTATTTCAATTCGGATTTTTCCCCCGCCTCAAAGCGACTCCAAGTACTGCGAAGATCGATCTCGCAGTTGGAGAAATGGATAAGAGCCGATTCAGCTATGCGAATAGGGGAATTTCAATTTATAATAAAAATCGTATAGACACTTGCAGTGTCATTTGAATACGATAGTATCAACGTAAATTATTCTTTATTAGTATAATGCACTGACAATTTTTTTTCGAATGCACTCGTGCTTAGAGTTGAAGAATCTCAGTGAACAAGTGGAAGGAGACAGTAAACAGCGAGTTCATAATTAGTTATTCGTGGAAAAAGATGGGTATTGGTAAAAAAATCTATCGCTCGAGGGTTAAATAGTAATCTGATTTTTCTTGGAAAATGGTATAGCGAGTATTTTCATTAATGCGGACGAGAAGTTTAGATTCGCCGAAAATTCGTGCCGGCCATCACTTTTTTGTCTATATTATTTACTCAAGTTTTTGATTAAAACATTGTACTGAAACGAATCGCGGGAAAAACCAATTTCGTTTGTCAAGTTTGATTTAATTTACACTCTTGCGTTGGTTTTCAATTTTACCCCTGTTTTCTGCGCTCGAAGAATATTAGGTATTGGAAAATAAATCAATATGAAGTTCATTCCATTATAAAACAAAATAGTATAAGTCTTCTCGAAGTATTGGAATGTACCCCAAACCAAAAACTAAGTACTATCCAGTTTGAGGAAGTTGGAGCTCCAAATCATCGTTACCCATTCAAAAACGCGGTGTCAAAAGGAAATAAGTAAAAAATATAACAGGTATTATGCGTTATTTAACAATATTGCTGGAATATACAAGAAAAAATCACATTTTTCAACTTAACACCTTCTTCTCATCTATTTAGTGCAAAAGAAACAAAGAATGAAGCATATATTACTGATATACACATCATCATAGATCATTATGCTGAATCTGAGCGAAATCAGAATCGAAAAATTTTTCACGAAAAATTCAAGGGGTACCCCTGCGATTATTTTGAACCGATCAGTTAACGATTTTTTACTCGTCTTCCACTAGAGATAAAAATCTGAAATTTTCAGGAAAAATTTATCATGCCAGAATGTATTCTTGTAATTTTTTTCAATTCTCGGGAAAATGTGCAAGAGGTCCAAAAAAATAGGTTTTTGAACTCTCAAAAATCGACCTTTAACCGCGATTTTCGGGGTTAAAATTCATGCGAATCAATTGTTTTGTTATGCAGGAGTCTTCATTTGGACGCCTTACAAACGTAAATAGCAAAATATTTAGTGAAAAAAATTCAAACAGCTCCACAGCAATTGTTTTCCGTAAATCGGATTTTTCACCGGCTGAAATTTCGAGCTCCGCTGGCATCAGTATGAGTGATAAATTAAATTTTCGTTTTCAAAGCTATTCTTATGGGAAATTTAAAGCTGAATCTGAATTTGACGTCAAAACGGCGGAAATTTGTCGACAACTATTACTTTTTCCCAGTTTTAGTACTACACGTCTTTATGTTTTTCAAATTAGAAAATTCGTTGCAAATACTTACAGTACTGTTCAGTTTTAATTAATTAATGATTCCTACAGGAATTATGATTCGTCCTGCGGATACGTTCGGAATTCGCCTGGCTACAACTTTGCAATGCGTTTAGTATATTATAAGAAACGCGAAATTTATATCGCTATAGGCTCGATAGAAAAAATTCCGCAATCGAAAAATGTGACCAGATCAACGTTTTTCGATACATTTTTAATTGTTTCTCAAAAATAGAAATTCTAGTGACTTTCCGCTCCTCAATCCATAGTATACCCTCTCCTCATCCTCGTTGTGTAGTTTTATTTAAGTAGAAAATTAATATATTTATTTTTATGATTTCAGTTTTTTTTCCTTTATTAAAATTCGATGTAATGAAAATGTAACTAAACCGTCCATCGGTCACAAAACTTATGAACCCACGACTTTCTCAACTGTGTTTTACGTAGTTGATGAATAGTTTTAGCTCTATAGTTTTTCGAACTGCCCACTTTCTAACTCGTTTTTTGTCTCCCTCAATCAAGTTACCGAAATGCCCGAGGATACTGGTTTTCGGGTCGGTTTTTTCCTCTCGTGCTGTAAAAAGTTCTTAAGATCAACGGATCCACATTTTGCGGAAGAGCCGACTTGATAAAAATCCGATACCCGAAAGGGATTCTTGAGAAAATTGAAGTCGAAGGTTTTTTGTTCCGGGAAAAGTTCCTTTAGTGGAAAAGTTTCTTTTGATTCTCACTCGACGGAGAATCTTCAATCTTGATAGAGAGTAGGAAAAAATTATAATATTAAATTACAAAGTAGGATAAATGTATTTATTTCATTTTCGTACATAGATACATCTCTATGTCGTGAAATAAGATGTCTCAAAACGAAGTTAGAGAAATGTTCGAGATCTGTCATATCGGATGTTACAGAGATGTTTAAATTACACTAAGGTGTTTAGAGTACATGTTTACGGTTCACGAGATAATTGAGATGGTTTTCCTCCATTATATTAGAGGCAACTCTAGCAACAAATTTATAGTTAGTGCTGGCCATAAAACAATGGTTAAACCGTTATGATTTTCCGGAAAAACCGACCCTAAAACGTCGGAAAATAAGTAAAATAGAGCAACAGTACTTATCGTTTGCGGTTGATACCAAATTCTCGGAATGTAGTTACTCTTACATGAGATGTTTATAGTGTGGCAGATGCAACTGACCACGTTTGGTAGCTGTCGATTGGCCCAGTCGAAGACGAGGGAACCGAGCGAGCTACCAAACGCTTGTTCGTTCAAGATTAATCGAGACTTCCTCGGAGGAAGTCCCTTCGCAAAAATAATTGCGAACTTGGCCAAGCTTTAGAAGGTAATGGATGGAAACGGGCCGACCTAGCAGGAGGTGGCGCTGTGCGTAACAACCTGTCGAGAAGGTAGCGGTAGCGAATTCGAATCAATCCTTTGTCATTTCTCAACGAGATAGAGTGGGGACTATAGGATATAGGATATGTTTAAGTAGTAGAGGGGTTGTGAGGGGGAGAAAAACCAGGCGACTTATTCTACAGATCTTTAATGGCTGGCCGAGCACTTTCGCCCATTCGGGCATCTTCAGGGCGACGAGGAACCATGAGGCCCACAGCCAACGAAGATAAATATACGATTAGACACATCTCGAAAGCTTCCATTTCCAGTGATGGGCCACCCGTGGTGTAGTGGTATGGAGCGTTAGCTCTCTACACGGTGGAGCCGGGTTCGAATCCGGCTGGGGTGATACTCATGTTTGACCCGACCCTTCGTCCTCCACACTCAGGGGGGTGAGGCAATGAGTAGCCACGAGCGAAATCCTCAGAATTAGTAGGTGCACGATCGATTGATAATCTTCTGATTCCCCTATGGGAACCGCTGACGACGGCCACGACGGGAAAGTATCCCAGTTGGACGAAAATCCAAGGTGAAACTCCTGGTTTACTTTACCATTTCCAGCGTCTCGTCTCAGAGACGTCTCGGTGAGACGTTGAGACCTGCTTGAGACGTCTCTGAGATATTCTCAGTTGTATGGAATGTGTGCCACGTGTATGGTCAACCCAAACCTGAATTCACTGTGTGCATTTGATCGATATTTTCGTACATCGCAGTATCCCGTTTATCGTTTATCCCGTTGCAGCAAAACGTAACTCACAGATACGATATAACCGACTCGAGAAGGAAGTTTGAGACTATTCGCGTGATATGGCCGAGAATGGGAGGTACTTGAACCACCCCGCTGTTGCAGTTTGCTTCAAAGATGCCGGCCCTGGTTGTTGTATAAAATGACCGCCATTATAGCAACCCTCGCCCATTTCATATTCACCAGTGTAAAGTACCTTCGTTTAGTTTCATCTCGTTTACCTTCCTTACTTCCGCCAACTTAACTTCAGGTCAGTTGTTCACTTTGGACATGAGCAACAGAGCGTTATTGCTTACGAGAATGTGAGCCGTACAATTTGATCGTCGGATACGATTTTACTTGGCGGCAAACGAAGTGTGCTGTTGTAAAAAATGCCGTTCACGCAGAAATTGAATTGGTATCGTTGAAGTCTAATTTGTAGAAATCGTCAATTGCGTACGAAAATAAATTAACAGTAATGGTTGGAAGAAATTGAAATACGAATTAGGAAATTGAATAGTTGACTTGTTTTCTGATATGTCGAGGCCACGTTTGATTATTTTATAATTCAACGGAAATTATCAACTGAAGAAAGGTACAATTCTACAAGTTTTGTTTAAATAATCAGATATTCGAAATAATGCTTACTATTTGGTTTCGGTTGATTTTAACGGTAGAGTCTGTCAAGAGAGTAGCCTCAAAGTGTAAAATGCCTATGCTTGTAGAATATGGAGCCTAAAATTGTTCGAATAAGATTCGCAGTTATCATTCCCGAACCGAATCCATATAAATTATGCATTAATCGGAAATCGTAGATAAGTGCGATTTTCTTATTCGGTAGCTCTTATTAGGTGTCTAGGGAGAACCACGGATTCGAGTCTTATCAAAAGATTCCACCGTCTTTTGTATATTCTTTCACCTCTCTAACAAGCGGGCTTTTATATCATGCCTCTTTTCGCCAGGCTCGAGAGAATAGGATTTCTTTTCCTTGGCTAAAACATCTCATTTTCGCTCCGCTTCGTTGCCGCAACGGTAAGATTTTTACAACCGTCGCCTCTCAAATCCGAGATTCCGAAACTTTTTCTATTCTCAAGTCACGTTGAGCTCTTGCGTGTTCCCAGTGAGCTTTCATGGCAGTTTTTTGAGCTTTCAAGACAACGTTCAAGTTTCATTTTGATGCGTCAACCATGAAGATTATCAACAAAGTTATTAATTTCCATTGAAATATCAACATGTATGAAAAGAGATTGGGAATAGTGTGTGTGAGGGGGAATCAGGGTTGTTGGAAAACCTGAAGACAAAATGTGCTAATTTCAATGCTCCAGATTCACTTCTCACTATGGGACCGAACGATGCAGGACAACGCGAGGAGGAAGAAGCCGTTGCTCTCGAAAACGCAGCTCGCCGGTTTGAGGATCAGTCATGGAGGACATCAGCGCCACAGGTAGGATCTCTCAGTTTAAATTCCCATGCCTTGAAGATTAAAAATATATATCGAATGTCTCCACTGACTAATTTTTTGGCGGCAGATACTAGCAACAATGGCTCAGAGTATGCTTCTGCTTTCTTTGGGAATGTTCGTCAGCGTGCCCACTATGGTCATTGGGTCGTTACACAATGCGACCACTGGTCTGTCCATGAACGACCAGCAAGCATCGTGGTTCGGTAAGTGTCGCCATTATTCGTCAATTTGACGCGTAAATACTAAAGCTTTACTACTACTCTGAAATTTCTGAAACGGAATATTCGACGGAACAGATTCAAACTCTCCAGGAGTTGTGAGGGGGAGAAAAACCAGGCGACTCATTCTCCGATTCTTTATTGGTTGGTCGAGCACTTTCACCCGTTTGGGCCTCTTCATGGCAACGTGGAGCCATAGGGTCCGCAGGATTCACGTTGCCTTGGAGATGCTCGAACGGGCGAAAGTGCTCGACCTGCCAATAAAGAATCGGAGAATGGGTTGCCTGGTTTTTCTGCGCATCACAACCCCATGGACTTCAAAAAATGCGACGAAAAGGAAAAGAAGACTCAAACTAATTGGGAATGTGTGGAAGCACTGTTTCCCCGACGAATACAAAATATATCTGTTGATATCAATATTTTATTACTCCCATTTACTTATACCAGCGTGTTCAATTATTTTTGTGAGACCGATTCCCATCACACTCTACGAATAATAATAAACCTACGTATGGACTAACATCGGCATATCAAATATATGACCAGCACATCTCAGTCATTATAATACTTCTAAAATCGAATGTTTCAAATACGCGAAGCGAAGAAACTGTTTCGCCAAAGTATTGAATTCAAGATCAATCCCGATTCGTTTGAGTGATTAGCGCCACAGCGCCTGAAGGACGAATGACTAATGGAGGACAAGATTGACAAAGACGGCAGCTGGAGATACCAGTTGGCTCTTCTTCCTTCTAAACCTCGGTCTACGGAAAACAATCGACCCATTCGCGAGCTTTGAATGACGAAGGGCCGTTTCTCGAACTGGTTTCGGCTTGCTGTGCCAAACACGTGCAAACTACCAACTTGATTGATAGTGAAACGTTCCCATTCACGAAGCCTCTGTCTCGGTAAAACCAGGATTGCGCCGCGAGGTTTCCGTTTTTCTCCTAATGAATTCTTCCAGACGGCGCTTGAAAGATTTAGAGGTTTCAATCGAAAAAGAACTCTCTTTCTCGAATCGAGTTCATCCTTTTTCTTCTTTTTTTTGTTTTTTTTTTAATTCATGAAATCGACTGAGCGAGGCTGAGAAAACTTTTTTTTTTTTTAATGCGTAGATACCTATTTTACGTCATGCATTAAATTAGAAAATAAATATGGTCCACGAGCCAGGGCCAAAGAAGTGCACTCATTCCAGGTGACGATAATTCTATAAAATTATAATAATAAAATTATTTTAAAAATAGAAAGCTTCGTCCATCTATCCAAGAGTAATTGCAAACATTTCGGTTACTCTCAAATCGTCCCCAGTTCTAAACCCCTCCAGCTTTGGATCGGCAGAAAAAGCTTTCTATTCGATTGAGTACGCTTTTCGGCCCTGGCTCCTGAACTTTTATTTGTGTTTTAGCAAGGTGACTGTGAGTGTAAAACCACGTACCTGATGGTAACTGGTGATGCCGTTTTTACGGCCAAGATTGTAATTACCAGGCTTTTACGATTTATAAAAGTAACCAAAACCATCGCAGTCTTCTCGCAAAAACCAAAATGCCATAGCTTATCAAGTTATGTATACTATTGAGTCATCATGACAAACTTTTCCAGAGTAAAGCTCGCTGAACAGGAAAGGATCTTAACTTGAAAACTAAGCCGTATGTAAGCTTTTACGCGTGGAGTGAGAGCCTTTAACTCTCTTGCTTGAAATCCAAAATGCTTACTTGATCCTCTCATGAAGAGAAGAGGCCCTCGCAGGAATTGTCTTGGAGAAAATCTGACATATCCAGGGGTTCCAAAGATATATAATCCTCAAGTTTTTGGACTAATAAACGTAGCATTTCTGTGTGCATTGTGGACGTCCAGGAATCTCATAGCGATAGTGAAAACCTCTGAATCCATCTGTAATCTAGCAGAGATGGAATAATGTTCAAACACGTCACCATAGAATTCCGATTTCAAAATTATGTCACCTATAATGCCTCATTTGCGTGGAACAAGCTACCGTCTCCGCTTTACCTCTGAATAATTCATTTTCTACCTTTTTATATTTCAGTTTTCTATAAATCCCTCTCGCTGCTGCCACTTGTTTCAGCTGGCCTTCTCCTGATCAACCAGCCATTGGGAAGTCTTCTCTCCGGCTTCGTGCAGGATGCGATCGGCCGCAAACGATGCATGCTTTTTGTCAACTTGCCACAAATCGCCGCTTGGATTCTTTTATACTCGGCTCAGACGATCGGCGCCATTTTCGTTGCTGCCGTAATGATGGGTTTCAGTATCGGATTTCTCGAAGCACCATCGTTCAGCTACGTTGGAGAAGTTAGTTTTCAGTATTTTATTTTCTTTCGCTTTTTCAGGCAAAGTTGCGTATCCGAGTTTTAACAAACCACTGAAAACGACCAATCCACGTGCTGCTCATTCCAGAAAAAATAGACAAGGGTCAGGTTAAAAAATTATATTACAGAAGCCATGCGAATGCCATCAACTCGGGTATAAAATATAGGGGAAAAAAATTAGGAAATAGGATATTTTATGTTCATATATTATGGTGTGCACAAATATATAGGTACTTATATGCGATCTTGCGAAATACAGTGAGAGTACTGAATCTCTCATCTTCTACCATTCTTCCTCCGTTTATCTTTCCGTAATCGCCTTCTTTAATCTGATTTCCTCCTAAGAAGACGTCGGTCGGCTACGGTGAAAGTTAATAATGATTTATGGGCTGAGGTGAAAACTGAGTTAGTAAACCACGGCTTCTCCCTTGGCTTCCTTCCGGCCCGAAAGTTGAACTTTACTTTTCTACTTAATTAGAAATTACGGCTCACCAAGTTTATCAGTCTAGATCAAAACGTTTCTTCAGAATCCTCGAACCTGTATTCATTATTAGAATGGAGACAAATCTCATTCATAAAAAAAAAAAAAAAAAAAAATAAAAACACGGTCTGAGGGAAGAGTAAAATTGGACTCTAACACGAATCTAGTGAAATAAGTGCTGATATTATAATAATGGCTGTCAATGAAATATACTAGCGAGTCTAATAAGAAATATAATTTTTGCATCCGACCATTTTCATTTACAGGTGTGCCAACCGCATTTGAGAGGCCGCCTTGCCACATTTATGGGGCTCTTCGTGGCATTCGGAACACTGCTCGTTTACCTGCTTGGAGCGATAACGGACTGGAGGACATTATCAGCAATCAGCGCATCTGTTCCTGTTCTAACAATAATTTGCGTTCTGCAGGTGTGTTGATTCATCATTCAAGCGACAATTATGGAAATACTCGAATGCCACTAAATTAGCTGCTGCTTCCTACCTAGAACGTTTCGTTAAAGACAACGCTGATCTGTTCAATCATTAGTGTTCAATACGTTGGGAAGCAAAGCGTCATAATGAGCTTAAATACATGTGAATAGAGGAGAGCGTTGAGTGAATTGTATCCTTCACTGTATTCATCCTGTTATCCGTGGGCGTTTGAGCTTCAGTAAACGCTCGATGTTGATTTAGTCAAGCAATTCAATACACACTCGAACAAAAGCAAGAGCGCAGATGTTACGTTCTCCTCTGGGCAATAGCATCCTCTCCGGTGAGCTGATATATTTTATACCGTAGGAGCCAGTAGCCATCTTCAATATTATGTCACCGTCTACTCCTTTGAATTATTGATACTACTGACATCGTAACGTCACCCGTTTATGATTAATGATCGTCTTCCTTCCCAAAGATACCCGAATCTCCTGTTTGGCTGGTGCTGAAAGGGCGAGACGAGGAAGCGAAAAAATCCCTAGCTTGGCTCCGAGGCTGGGTCTCCGTCGAAGAAATTTCAAAAGAGTTCGAACACCTTAAAGACCACATGCGCACAACGCAAAAGTGCAAAATTGCCGCCGTCACCAACGGCACTGATTACAAGCCGGTTCCAGTCGAAGAAACAGGTAAAATCATCAGTTTGTGCATTAATAGCTAATTCAGATTGTAGCGATCTGCGATCGCTCATGGGAAAATGTACCAAAAGTGTAAAGGGAACACACTTTACTTCGACATTTAGTTAGTTTCATTTGAAATTATGAAGAGAGTATTTATTTATTTATTTATTTATTCAATTACGAGCACATGCTCAATATACAGAATTACATAAAATAAAAAAAAATGAAAAATTGTGTTACCAGTCAGATTATTGACAACATCATAATGAGGAAAAACAAAAACAAAATACCTACTAAATCAAAAGTTCACATTGAATGGGGGATCATATTACAAAGAGAAACTTATAATGAAGCTAGCATCTTATCATAAAAGTGAGAAGTGGGCAATTACATTATTTATACATGAGGTGACGGAGGCGAATCGTCGAATTCTTATGGAAAACGTCTTTTTTTAATTGAAAACGTTGATTATCTTTTGCAAAACGTTTATAGGTATTTAAAAATTCGATAATCTGTTATACGAAACGACCAAATCACAGTTACTTCTTGGCGCATTGTCTGCTACTTGGTTATGAAAAGTTCGAGAGCCTCTTCGACTGCGTATATATCCTAGATCCGGATCATTTGTCTTGCGAGCCGTACGCGACCGCAAAGCAGATGGTCCATGACTAACGCCCTAAATGCATTGCCTTGGGCGATGGCAGCAACAGCTTCGAATGGGTCTGGTAAACGGAGCATGCACGTACGATATATGGGCCGTTTGGACGGCTAGGACAGTTGATTCATTAACGTGAATCGGTTTCAAAAGAGGCGATAGTAAATTCGGCGAAAGGCCTCGAGATACGAGTTTTTTATCATTGGATTCGGTATAAGAGGACCTGTTAGATTGACCCATTTGCACCACATAAGAAGATGTTTCGTAAAACCGTTCCATTCCATTAAAAGATTTATTTCCACGGATCATCTCCGGCCAGCAAAAAATAAAATGTCTTATCTTCTTATTCTATGCTATAGAATATTTTATATTATAATACTGAATATAAGTATGTTGCCAATGAACTATACTGAACCGTCGATGCAATGAAATACTTCAGGAAATTATCTAGTGTAAATAGTTTGTGGACCAAAAAAGTTCGGAATAATCAACAGTAAGTTGAGAAAATAGAATACGTCGGTTTTTGAAGTCATGCTCCTCCAACTCTTTACCCAAATCCCTTATCCTACCCTCACCATAATATTGATATTACTCTTGATTTTCTCCAGGGGAACCGGCACTGAAAAAACCGAATTGGCGCGAGTCTATTCGCAGCATCATGCAACCTGATATGCTGAAGCCGCTTAGAATGACTGTGATGTTTTTCTTCTTCTACCACTGTGCTGCGTTCAACGGAAGCCGCCCGTACCTGGTCGTCATTTTCAAAAAACTTCACACTTCTGTCGACCCTTTTATCGGTCCGGTAAGAAAATTGTACGAGGTCATAATCGTAAAATCCGCATCGGTCCCAATAAATAAGGGAGTTGCGTATAACAATATAATACTCTTCTATTGAATGTCAGGATATTTTTCCTCCTCATCTGAGCGTTGCTCATCATTTTGAAATGATCATGCATTTCATTTAACAACTTCTGCTCCTTCTTGAGAAGTGCAAGAGATTATTTTCTCTTAATCCATCCACTTCATCCGTCAATCTCTAGTCAGTCACAAAAACTGCTAAAACCTATGTTAAAAATTACTTCGCGGGTCGCTTTTTTGTTAAATCAGTTTGCCAGATTGTGTATAAAGTACCTTGAGAAGGAAAAGGAACAGTTTCCACTCATCTCTACGTTGTATTTTGCAAGCTTTGGGCTCAATATGCTCCAGCTAACGCATGATTTCCATTTTCGCAGGTTGTCGCAGTTGTCTGTCTGATTTTAGGGGCAGTCACTTGCATCATTTGCATACGAAAAGTGGGAAAAAGGACGCTCTCGTTGTTGTCCATGTCCTTGTGCACGTTCATTACGTTCACTCTTGGAGTGTATTCGTATTTCCATCACCACAACGGTTTGACAATCCCTTTATTTCCCATCATTCTCTACTGCTGTTTGTACTTCTCTTCCAATCTCGGCATCGGGGTGATTCCTTGGAACCTGCTGTCGGAAGTATTCCCAACGAGGTTTGTACCGGTTGTAGAATATTATTATTTTTTTAAACTTTTACCTAAAATATTCCGGAGTTTTTAAATCAATTTTTTTGCCGGTAAAACTTTGTGATAGTAAATTTTGATTTTTTCTGAATATAATTGTATAGTTTTAATATTAACTTTTTCATAGTCTTAATCGAAATTGTTTTTAAAATATTCACCAAATGGCAATACGATATTTTCTCCTCGAAGCTCAACTTCCAAGGGCATTGGTCTTCGTAAATGCAACCACTGCAATTCTCGTTTTCGGGTGCAAGGGCTGACAGGAGGCTCAATGCGCGGGATGCGGATTTGCATAATGGCAAGCGGTTAGCCGCGACGGAAAGCCATTTCCGCAATCCCGTTGCCATCAGTCTATCCGTACCTCAGTAGGCGAGATCTTGTAACGATATACAATCATATAATAGACCTTCCGATAGAGGTAGTTGAATTGGACGTCTCATCTACGTAATTGGCCTCTCCCGACAAGCGATATACTCAAAGCTAAATAGAACGAAATTTAAATAACATATAACTGGTTAGATCCCGCTTCCACGGATCACCATTTGAAATCTGTCCGCCCTCGAAATCGGAGTCCATAATGTGATGATGAGGAAGAAAACACAAGACACCACTGATTAAAAAAAGATTGCATGAGAAAACGCGAAACGATATCAAACGGGCTTACAAAATCTGAATAGTAAAGAAAATCACAACCAGTCACTCCACTCTGTGATGCCTCGTAAGACGCAACAACTGTACTGTTCAACTCGGGCACAATAAAGGGCCGAATCCAACCCGCAGACAAAGAGTGCTATAATACTAGTAGTGGGGGTCGAAAAATGTTTGCACCTTTAGGTGGCCTCTTTTCAAATAGCAGAACCGGCATCAGAGTGAAGCGCCTGCGAGGACTCTAACGAGTAATGAAGTGACTTTCTTTGTACACGTTTTGAAAATGGTCAATGGGTTACATATTATTTATCTGGTTAAAAAATGGCGTGGCTTTCCAACTACAGGGTGCGGCATAAAGGACGAATGGTTTTTAAAAAATCATAAAAGCAGCAATTTTTATTGTAAAACAAATTTATTTACAAATTCGACTTTGTAATTTAATAACATTTTCGAAAGTTAAGTGGGGAAAATCACGTCATTCAAGTGGTGTCCATTGTTGGTGATGCACTGCTGGAGGCGTTCTTGAAAGTTTGCAAAAACTCTTTCCAACATCGCTCTACCTTCTGTTGATCAGTACCCCTCGTGAGCGAAGCGCTTCAACTCAACGAAGAACGGTGTTTCGAGAAGGAACAGCTCGAATTCTGTGGATTTTGAAGTGGCGACGAAACTCACGCTAAACTGCTGAGACAGACTCGTTATTTCTGACAAAACTGTCATAAGCGAAAACGTGGTGCTCAACAGTCCACGGCTCCATTGTTTCAACTGAAAAAAAAAAAAAAAAAATTGCTAGGACCCTCCTCTCATATGTCGGCGTAGTAGGGGAGGAATACTAGCCATTTCAAAAGCGTCCGTCCTTTATGTCGCATCCTGTACCATCATATTATTGAGTGCAATTATAATTTTCAGTTAGAAAAATATGAAAAAAGTCATAGATGATTATTATTTATAGTCGTAATTTATTTTCAACGAATTTACTTGATTTCAAAATAAAACATCTCGTGTTTCAGGGGCAAAGGTTTGGGCGGAGGCATTTCAGCGGCGTTTTATTACGTCTGGTTCTTCCTCGCCAGTAAAACCTTCATGGACCTCGATTCGCTGATAGGTTTGAGCGGAGTTTGTTTCTTCTACTCCGCTCTCGGAACTTTGGGCATCGTTTTTGTGTATTATTGCGTTCCGGAAACCGAAGGCAAAACGCTCAAAGAAGTCGAGGACATTTTCAAGTCGAAAGCGGTGAAACCCGAGCAACCGTCGTCGTGAATAATTGCCAAAAGAACTGTTTGCAAACTGCGGTGAAAAATGTATATTATTTTTTCATTTTGGAATTGAAAATAATTTTTAGATATTTAAGGGGTATTTTCATTCAAAACGTGCCATCACGATCATGATGATTTGTCGATATTTAGTATGATATTGGGCACATTGGAATGACATTATGTATATGAATTTCTACTGAAGGAATCTGGTTAACTTAATCGCTTACCTATTGGTTTAACTTATGTTTCGATCAATTTTTTTCTTGAGAAAAGAGACATTTATTTTTACAATCTCTCGACAATTATTTTAGATATTATTGATCTCAATGTCTTATTTTTTTATGAGCACTACGCTGATCTTTATGTCTGGAAATAACTTCAAGAGTTTCATTTGGTGGGATTGTAGTCGCCCCACGTGTAAAAAATCTATTAGTAGAGAACTGATGAGCCGAAAAAAGAAAATTTCAAAAATAACGTTTTCGAGCGGTACAAACAATTTTTAAACCTATTGTTTCTTCTTTAAACCGAACTTTGGGTGCTCGAGTGGCACTTATAAGGTAGAGGTTCGCATTGCAAATATTGAGAAATATACTTAACGCTCTGTTTTCTCTGTGTCTATTGATTCCCTTAATGAGTTCCCTTCCGGGTTGAATTATTTTCGAACAATTCGACTCAAATTTCGTTCGAATTGATTGTTTTTGTACCACCCTGTCAACTCACTGTTTAAGAAATTACGAGCAGACAAAATCAAAACGTTTTTCTCGCAGTTTTTTTTTTTATATTTGTATTCAATACCCCGCCATTCGCTGTTTCGTTATTTAGTTCTTAGAATTTCTCTCTTCCTGAAACTCATAAGTCGATTAGCCGTGAGAGAAAATTTATATCACAGACCGAACTGAGAATAATAAATAAACGTTTCAATAATTCATTTTTGCTAGTATCGCTCTTTCGAGTTCATCAGAAATCGTTTATACCGATAGAAAACTATATTTCATGGAGTGTATCACTTTCAGAAGTTTTATCATTGTTGGAAAAATTCTACTGA
This sequence comes from Tupiocoris notatus, assembly GCA_037159825.1. Classification (NCBI taxonomy): domain Eukaryota; kingdom Metazoa; phylum Arthropoda; class Insecta; order Hemiptera; family Miridae; genus Tupiocoris; species Tupiocoris notatus. The sequence continues at coordinate 425,413 of JASJUZ010000425.1, read as the reverse complement.
TTACTCGAACTTCTACGGAAACTTATAATCAAATTCGTGCTATCTCATCTATTTTCGATGAAGTTTTTCTCGCCTTCAAAATGAAGAATTTCAGGACGGTATTCACATTATGCCTCGAAAGGATCGTTTCCCCGTCCAAAAATCTTGTCACGTCCGAGGAAATGAACGGTAGACGTGTTTCCCATGGGAAAGCTCATCCTGAACATCACGAAAACCTTCAGATGAAGAGCTCTCTCCACGAAAAGATTCATAATTGACTTTCTCAAAGAGGTCTGGTTGAAAAGCATGTCAGCAACAGGTAGTGAGGTTATTATTTGATTTAGGAGACCCTTCAAGATGTGAAAGATTTTGTATATGATATCAACTCTAAAATAAACACAGATTACCTATTTTCTTCCGCACAAAAAAAAGTAAATTTTCCAACGCTAATATTATTCAGGTTTTTACCGCGAGTTAATCACGGGCTTCTTGGACGCTCGAAACACTCAGAATTCACAAACCTCGGCTTTTGTTTAAAACGCTGAAGAATTCACATTTTGCAAATTAAAAAAATTCCATTTATTTCAATATCTGTGTCAATTACATTAGTAACATTACATTAGGAACATTAGTCATTAATATTCAGCGCTGTCACTGAATGACCAAACTTCTCATAATTTCGACAGTACTTGAAAGACAAGCAGCTTTTTTGAAGCCCCTCGAAGGAACTTATATATTTTCTGTCTCTGTGATAAATCAGAAGTATATTCGTGTCAGTGAGCCTGAGAAATCAGAGTAATTTAATTAGAAACTCATTATTTTCTTCATAATATTAATCAGTCGTAGGTACTCGGTTTTTGAAGCATTTTTACGATTGAGTATTTCAATTTATTCTTTTCTCTAATTTCAACCTCGGATCTTCATCAAAAGGTCAGCAATGATAGATATTAAAAAAGTTTTTCGCAAGAAATTAGTTATTACCAGTATTTCGCGTTTATAAGTTGTAAGTTAAAAGTTTTTATAAGATGATTAGTTCTAAAACAAATATACCCCAGGAGTTGAACTGTGTGCTCATTCGGGCATAGAAAATTGGGCTAAATATCCATCTCTCGTTCGAGGGTTTACAATATTGACTTCAATCTTCAATATTGAGAAAATATCCATTCATAAAAATAAATTCATATAAAATAAATTGAGAAAATAAGCCCTTATAAAATTCCCAATATTTATATGGAAATATTAATTTTCGTTTTAAGAAATTCGTATTAGAAATTTGAATAGTTAGAAATTCGTATTTAGAAATTAGTTATTGATAATAAATTACTTAATTTGACCTTATCAAGTAGCGCTCGTCGTCGAAGTTTCGGTCAAACTTTTCAACTCATCTGGGAATTTGAACATGATCATGATAACATTCTCAATCAGCGAGAACGCAAAAGCTGATTAATTGGTTTTCCTTGTATCCTCCGCTCGTCTTCCAACGGGTGAGCTGATTGGAACGTGAATCCTGACGACCTCCTGGTTCGTGTGCCGTAGTTGTGCATTCGTATGCGTTGGCACTCTATGAAGGTAATGAAGGCGGCTTTCGTCTGATCTCCGTAGTTTCAACAGCAGTGCACATTTACACTGAGCGTAATTAAACCTCGCGTCATGTTGATGTGGTTTTTACCCGTAGACTACAAAGCTCACAGGAAAATCATGTTGAATACAACGGACTATAGAAGTAACAACCTACTTGGAAGTTTACATTTACCCTCGATAACTTTATCGATAATTCGTCAAAGAAAGAGGTTTGAATATAACAACAGATATAGGTAAGTAATCGAATTTGCCACATTTTTCTCGGTATTGTACAAATCCATTTTTCAATCATTTAAGCGGTATTCAGCACTATTGATTATGCGCAATAAAATTGCTATTCGAAGCAACAAAAACGAAAAATGTCACATTTATTGATACGTATCAACAAATGTGTGAACGTAACTGTCAATAAACTAAATTTGAACAAAACCTAAAAAATAAAAATTCTCACAAAATAAAATCAAGTCGATTTTCGGAAACAGTCATTGATTTTATTTTCAACGGTTGAAACACATAATAAATTGATATTTTCAGGGAAATTACTATGAAATAATCGTATAATTATCGTGGTTCAAAAAATCAGTTTTTGAATTCACAATGATTGAACTTCCTCTTTTTTGTACGTGTTTGAAATTTTTTCGTATATATCACACAGCAAGCGTGCCATACAAACGTACATTGCACCTAAGTTAGTCACAAAAATTTACACCCTCTCTGGAAATTATTTTTCAATACCGAGTTTCAAACCAACCAATATTTTCAGCTCCACGCCGATTCCAAAATATCCGTTTTTCTCTCCATTTTCATATTTTACTGTTTTGTTTTTTAAATTTCGATTATTTATTGAAAACACGAGACAATATCTCCTATGCTTTGAGACACGTTCCGACAGTAGATTTGACGTAATATGTGAATTTCAAGCAAAAAAATCCAAATTCCATTGACTAGCAATATATTATTTAATTTCTCAGGGTTTTCATACCTGAAAAATTATTTCACCGCGTTGAGATTGTCTGGAAAAATCTTTCGCTGGATGAAAATTTTAGGTTATTAAATTAAAACCGTCATTGTCACACTTCCAATGGTTGGCCTGAGGTTCCAATGGTTTAGGGGTTAATTTCCCCTAAAGCCTCATTTTCTCTCGGAATGACCCTCAAAAAATTATAATTTCCTCCATTCCATATCAATTTGACGAGAGTGAAAATAAATTCAATGAAAAGATCAATTAGAAACTATCATCTTTATTGAACAACAACTACAATCTTCGCTCATGATTTTGGCAGTCCAAAAATCAACTTTCGAGCGAGTACAGATTCAAATATTAGCGCCATTTAAATTGAATTATTATTTGTTGTAAAAACAATTTCCAGAATCTTTTCAATGTAGCGAGCATCGCGATTTTTCGCTATAACAGTTCTGGAATTCAACGTTACTAGTTCAACGACGTTCCTCTGTGGACTGCTTTAGTATGATCGCAAAATCGTGACTCATTTGAAAGTTCCTTCGAATTATGCTGTTGATATCAACCGACTTTTCGAGTATTTTTCTGAAAAAAATGAAAACGAAAATATTAGATACACTTTTATACACATTGATCAGGTGAAGAGATTAAACTCGATCGTCTCATAGACGCAATAAATATTAAACGACTATTCACTTTAGTATTTTATATAGCTGTCGCGGTTGATTACGAATTTAATCTGTCCAAAAATTAAATTACGCCCTGAACGATAAAAAACGGGCAACACTCTAAACGAGATTAAATTACCCATTTGAAGAATCATTTGATGTCCAAGTAATTTATGAATATTATATGAACTTATTCAGAAGCTAGTTCGTTGAACCTGTTTCATTATTAAAATAGTCGTGCTATTCGTCGAAAACGATAGCAATAATATACTTACATTTATTTATCGGCGCGATTCAGACACATACAAACAATCCATAGGATCGAAGCTTTTTATCACCGGCTCGCTGCTATCATGGTTTTCACGATGAGTAGCACCAGAAGGACGGAATGCATTTCTGGAAAACAATAAGAGTATTGCTGATTGTATAAAAAAACATCAGTATCAACATATATATTTATAAATACAGTTTATAAAAATATTAATTTGATTGATGGGATGAATGTATCTATGGTGACATTTTCTCATTTATCTGCCGAGATCTTTCGACCATCTTCAGGGCTACCGTATGCCGAAAATCCGCCGTAAAAATTTTACCTAACCATCTAGTTTGATGTCTCCTGTCACAGACATATCAAAACTAGATGCTTTGGAGAAGTATCTTGGGGCGGTTTTTTTTGGCATGGTTTACACTAACCTTGAAGTTGCCCGAACGGGTGAAAGATCTAGGCAAATGAAATAAAAAAATAGAGAAAATATCACCATGGTTAAACTCACCTCAACAATGAAATAAATATTTTTGTAAACTGTAAGATAAATATAATATATTTCTATAATATATATTCTATTCCATTTTTGTAGAATGAATTTATAAATATATTTTACCTATTCCATGGTTATCTCCCCTCGCTCGTATAATCAAATAAAAAATGCGACGAACAGAAGAAGAAATATTTATATCCCATAATTATGAGTCAACTCGGCAATTCAATTTCTGCTATAGACATGCGTGTTATTAATAATACCTGTTGTCCTCGTATTTATTAATTTTATTCACTTGATAATATTCATCTGAAATTTAATTTTGAAAATTTAAAACCCAAAATCGTCAACAAGATAAATGAAAAGTTTTCAGCAATATGAAATGCCACCTAAATTTCAATTTTTCATACCTGCCTAGTTTCGTGTCTGCAACTGTATTCATTTTTGTTTCCCTCACCTGGTCGACGAGCCCAACTCGGTTTCGGCGTCGTTGGCGGCGGCGTCGGCTGATCGACGAACTCGTAGGTCGCGTTGAACCCGGTAGCGTCGAGACGATCGTTAGAGCGGAAAGTGACGCGGAAAAATTTCTTCTCGGACTCCACCGCCATTCCGGAAACGATTTGTCCACATTGGCGCGTGTATTTTCTGTCGAGGCCCATGAAATTGGAAAATTCGACATAATCGCTCGCCGACGTCGCGTCACATCTGGGATAAAATATTTTTCCAGTTAGCAAAAAAAAAAAAAAAATCATAGTAATAATAATGAAGACAGAGCTATTGAAGAATATTGACAATTGATTATATATCCTAAATCGGAATCATGAGTGATATAAGTTGCAGGAAACTTACGGATTCACGCCTTCGACGTCGAAATAATGGAAGATGATTCGTACTCTATGGTGGGGCTCTCCGTGGAAAAAATAGTGGCATTCTGTCTCTCGCGGGTAGAGACCTGGGTAGTTCGGGCTGGAGAACGTTCCTTCTCGAGCAACTTTGGCTCGATACCTGAAAGCGCAAGGGTAGTCTTCCACTTGCTCTCCGCCTGCGATGCCAAAGCCTGAAATCGACAGCAATTTTGAAATTAATGAAGAGTAAGGAATAGCTAACGATAAAAAATCGATGAATTTCTGTTATAAAAATGTCGAAAACATGAATTCTCGAGATCCTTCTTTTTCAAATGAATAATACCTATTTAAGAACCACGTAAAAAAGGTCCTTCTTATAGAATTTTATATAACACAGTATTATGACAATAATGCTCATGAAAATTTTTTTCCCTCTTAGTGAATTTATCTTCAGCTGTTATTTTCCATCGGAGCCGGCTATTTATTTTAGCAAGTCGTTGTCCAGAACGTGGTAAACCTTTTCAAAAGTAGGATAACAACCACCGGTTATTATCGTGGATTGTTATGCTGCTCTCGTCGAACGCAATAATGGCTTTCCTCTTCAGATCGCGCTTCACTTCCACGAGAAAAGGAGCGTTTGGGAATCTAACGAGCGCTAATAACGTGAAGTATTTTCGTTAAATTTAGACTGACAACATAACGCAGCGATGGTTTTCTATCCACTTCACATCTAATTAGTGCGACAGTAAAAAAAAAAAATATATAAAAATAAAAAAATATAAAAAAAATTGTGGCATATTATGCTACAATTTTAGCCTTCAACGGTTGTAACGTTCCCAGAATTAATAAGGTTTCTATGTTACTCTCTGTTTAGTATCTGCAGTGAAGAGAGTGGAGGAAATTCGAGCGCAATATAACGCTGCGCTCCGTTGTGTTCATATAAATGGGACGTCGGCGTACTCTTCCTGCCGCAAGCATCATTCGTGTATCGGCTATTTTTCAACTCCACCGGCTTCTCTTCCATTGGCCTCAACTGAAAACAGAACCCCCCCCGTTGCGATTCATTTTCGGTTTCGAGGGCCGATATTTGAAAAATTCTTACGAGTGAAAATCCAATTTCCAACCTTTGATCCGTTGAAATCGCGGCGTTCATACGGAAGTTGACAAAGGGCCGAATCGAGGGGTCCATAGGAAAGAACGGTAAGAGCAGCGGCCGAAAAGCGGATAGGAAAAGCGAGCTCTGATTTGGAAGGCATCGACATTCGAGTGACTCACGTCCGGATTCCGGCCGACTCTTCACCCGGTGCTCAGCTTTCGGACCTAGCGAACTCCCACTAAAGGGTTTCCAGGCAATAAGGCCGCCTACTGAGCGAGGATCAATCCGTCATGCTATCAAAAGCACCACTTCCTAGTAACAACTCAGCTTGGAAACTTTCTCAGAGCCGAATCACGGAGAGCGTTCCTGTCAAATGGAAAACGACTGATAGAAAAGTTTACTATCGACGAGAAAATTTTTTTTTCCAAAACAATATTTTCTTCTGGAAAATAGGAGAGGTTCAAGGGGAGTCGAAACAAACAAACGAAGATGGATTGACGTCGTAGAATATCGTAAACGAACCGCGTAACGTGTTGTAGAACCAACGTATTTTCGTTCAAAAATTAAATTTTGTTCAAATTAAATTTCGTTCAAATTAAATTTCGTTCAATTATTTGTAATTTTTTATTAGAAGAGTTTCCAAGTGATGAAAATCTCATAGAAAATACTGTCGGAAACATTTCAATATCAGCAGCAATTTTCAAAGAATTCGTTCGTTCATTTTATCGAGTATTTTGTGTTAATATTTATCGTTGAAAAAATTACTGGTTCTGTCGAACGTGAGGTATAATTCGTCGAAAAAGCAGGAAATATTTCCAACGTACATGGTGCAAAACCATTCGCTTTCGAGCTGGTCCAACACCGATATCTGACTCATGCGTCAAACGGTATTTCCTTCATTGTTGTTAGCATGTTCACACCCGCGGGATGAATAAATGCCCTCGTAAAAATATCGCGAAGGATGAAACGGACCAAAGGGCGGTTGAACGTCAATAAAAACACCAGATAAAGCTCAGAGCCGAGGGAAAAACGGAAAATCGTCGACACTATACCACAGGTCCGACGAAGTTTTGTGCATCGCGGCCGTTTCGTATTTGTTTTCTCCTCGTCGTTCATATTATCGATGGGTATCTATCGGAAACCAACGTTTTTCAGTTGTACGCTTTTTCCGACGACGTTTTTCGTATTATTTTTAGTCATCTACTAATAAAAAAGTTTGATATGGACTGAAATCCGCTGAATAACCGGGACCTCATGAACGCAAATATTTAACCCGGAGCGTTCATTATTTAGAAAGATTCAATATTTTTTGTCGGAACATAGCCAGTTGATGGTTGGCCAACTGGTCAGTAATTTGGGTCGTCGAAGATATATATCTTCTTCGAACGCGTGCGATAGTACCGTTATTGTTTTATGAGTATTGAATTTTATCGAGAAGAATACCATAAAAAAACATTGTGAGTTAATCGAAATTGGATCGAAATTCACATCTGACCATCCCGATACGTTTATCTTAGCTTTGCGATCTTGTCCAATCTGTTGAACTAGTATTCGGCGAATTTTCAATTCCCTAAGCGCGGAAATATTTGACTTCACACGGCGGGTAATGGGATTTCGCGCTCCGGTGCTTTTCCGCTTCAGTCCGGCAAAGCCGGAAAGGTCAAGCTCTGAAAATACGAGGGGGTCATCAAAAGCGCATTTTTTTCTCAACCGGCGGTAAAATTTCCTCGCTCGCAGGCGATCGAGTTTGAAAGAGTCCTGCAGCTAAAGTGGAGCGAAGTCGGCCAGGTGTTTCGGAGCTTTCAACCTTTGCTGATGACATCTCCACGTGTTTTTACAGTGGATCCCATACCTTCATTCGCTTCGCCGGTTTCTGTCTGTCACTCTTCACTTTGATGCATTAGCTATTGTTCCATTTCGTCGACTCGTGGGATTCGCGGCAGCTGGAAAACGGCGATCAGAAAAAATGTTTTTTTTTTTTTTTTTTTTTTTTTTTTTTTTTTTTTTTTTTTTTTTTTTTTTTTTTTTTGGGAAAACTTATCGTTCTATCAAGTGCTGGCAATTTTAAAATATATTGAACTTCTAATACCTACTTGATAGAATTACTTGAAATCAAAAATTGGCTTCATAATGCGTTTAGGTTTAGTTTATAATGTTTATAGTGGTTTATAATGTTTATAGTTCAGTTTACAATGCGTTCTATTATTTTTTTTCATAGTGAAGTTTTGGTTCATACACCTCACGCTTCAAATTTGTTCGGCGACAAGGTAAAAAGGAACATGAGACAATCGAAGCTCGATCCTGGATTTTCCTATGTAGGCTATTTCGTAAGCAGGTATAATTATTATAATTTCGAATGATCTTTCGAAATTTCCATTAGCAGTTGTCAGGTAATAAAATTGAAGACGACGTCGCAGTGGAAAATCGATTATTGCCGTAAATGAGGGTTTCCCTGAGGTGTACTATAGGACGAAGCTTTCGATTTAATTAAATTTAATCACGTCCTCCGAAGACAAGCGGATCGCATTGGGTCTGATCCTATCGGATTAGTCTACTTCAACTGAGGCGAACACAGAGCCGTATCATTGAAATGGCGACCTAGGAGTTATCCAAAGATCGATTAGACAGCAACAACATTAAATTCGATTTTGGCCCAAATGAAATGGAGTGATCTTCAATTGGAGCATAATTATGCGAGCACTTCAAAGGCGCAAATTGAGTCCTGAGTATTAACTCTCATTAACAGATAGATCGAACTCAAGTTCCGAATGTTTGAAATTGGAGAATATTTGAAAATATTAATTAAAGTTCTAAATATTTGGGCTATTCGACAGGAAAATTATTGAAATTGATAATTAAAATTCTAGATATTCGGACTGTTCGACAGATAAGTTCTACATTGAGAATATCTGCATATTAATTAAAAGAACAATTATACATAAATTTCTGTAACGCTGAAACAAGTTCTTGATCGTACAATATTATTTCTTCAACACATTACATTTTTATAAAGTTCTTTTTTGTGCCCATCTATATCTTTGGCTCTGTCTGGAACGGATGAAAAAATCCGATTTTCAGAATAGATAAAACATTTCTACACAAATTACAGGGAAATTTCAATCATTCCGGAGTCAATTCAAGCTTTGATGATGCTATTTTAAAACTGCACACTCTCTGCGATATGAAAAATCTAGGGATATCGCGGGGCAACATCGGCTTGCGTATGATACCGCTTAAGCGCACCTGCGAGCGGCGGATCACGTCGTACCTATCAAACAAAGAGGCTCTTCATCTCCATACCTAACAACCTGCATCAGCTGACCCGGCAAATGCGGATTCGCGATGAAAAATTACACTCAACCGAGGAAGGGTCGATTTGAAATGGGTTTGACGTGATGATCCGTCGCATGTAGATTATGTCCTTTTTATGCATTCACGCCCGAATAAATGGACGAGTTATGGCGTACGTAGCTACAGCAGAGGACGAACTAGACCAACTCAGGTGTCGATTTTCCATGACGATGAGTATTACAATTTATTTTCCCAAGAATCGAAATTATCTTCCTCTCAAGCATTAGCTGAATATTTCTCCGAAAAATTTTCAAAACGGGATTTCCTTATCTTCCCAAAGTTGACTCGAGTTGAAAAGTTGAGCTCGGCCAATAATCTACCATCTTTAATATTTATCCATCGTTCTTGTCGTGAAACCGACGAAAAAATCCAAGACGTGGTCTTACTTCAAAACTACCTCGTCTCTGTTGTCGGGGAAGTTATACCGTATAAAAAAGGTGTCCGACCCCATAACTCGACGGGTGCTGAGGCAGGAGGACCCTCTTGGGTCTCGATGGGGTCAGCCCTCGGTTTCGCATAACTCGAGCGTACTGTTACATATCGCCCTTATCCTAAAGCTTTTCCCTTCACGAGGAGAACGTCCTAGCATTTTTTCCACGGCATCAGGACTCGTCAAGGCCAGGCTTAGCTTTAGGATTTAGAGCTGGCTCCATCACTCACCACTTATCTTTCGGATCAGCTGCACTTACCAGATTCCGAAAATTACCTTACGGCTGAAATAGTGTCCAGTTTTTAAGATCAAAATTGCATCGAATTTACAAGCCAAAGTGGGACTATTTTTATTAGGTATTTTGAAGAGAAAAAATAACATGGCGATATTTTTCCATATAATAAGGGTAATTATAGCCCTGGATTTCGTCCATTCCTCTTCAGGGCAACAAAGGTTCATCAGGTAACATTGACTTAGGTCAGGTGCTACTGTGACGATGGACACATAGGCGAATGTGCTTGATAAACTGATAAATATGGACCAAAAGATGTACCACATGATAAATGGATTAATGGATAAATCCACCTGTACATTTTATTTTTACAAAAATACGCGAACGAACATGTTTCGTGAGACGAAATTGGACAACAGACAGTGACTTAATGTAAGCGACATGTAAGCGGTTTGTTCCATGAAATGAGTTGAGAATTGATCTTTACCGGTTGACAGACTTCGTGAGATCTAAGCAGAATGAGAATTCAGCGTTTGTGAAAATCCCAGTGAAAAAAATACGTTCAAAATAAAACCAGGTAATAATAAATAAGTACCTATTAACCCCTAATAACCCAATGTTGCTCCCGAGCAACATCAACTTTGGGCATTTTTTAAAAAAAGGCGGAGGGTTGTTTCTGACTGAAAGTGATTCCCCTCACTTCAGTAAACCCTATTAATATTGAAACAGTCGTGGTCATTCCGTTGGTAACGATATTGTAAGTCATGAGACGATTTTTATCTCGGATTCTGTGTTCGCGCGAAAGACATGACGATTGGGCGGGTGAAGGTAACTTCGAAATGGTGTTTCATGTATATAATCGCATATTTTCGATTCCAATTCCATTGTACATGATCGGCTAGGTTCTGCTGGTGATGTAGAAACAATTTTTAGTGAGGTTTTCCCGCGATTTGCATTTATAATCGAGATAATAGGTTTGTTGCTCGGGAGCAACAATGGGCTGCCGGTGCAAGGTTATTGTCGCTAGTGAGCAATCGAGGGTTGGCATTTAGGACTCGTATTTTTTAAATAAATATTGTGATTGCTTTTATTTTGTATAAATTTTTGTTTGTATATCTTTTTGGTTGAATATAAATACTTGTAATAGTTCATTATTATTTGTTCAGATTTTTGTTTGTTTCGTTTTTCGCAATTCAGTTTTTTTCCATGCTAAATTTACAGAAACCCAACTAACTTCTCCAACCAACTCTATGCCGTGCTGAGCGATTTGAAATTGCTCATGTACCGATCATATACCAGATTTTTTACTGAAGGGACGCTGTAGGTTTTTTTCCGAACGATTTTCGTGAGCTGCACTAGGTGCAACATTCTGTTGCGCTTTGTGCCAAAGGAGAAAAACTGTTCGAACCTGTTGGGTATCAATTTTCGTTACTATACCAGAGAAGGCCCATTCAGTATGTAAATTTTCTTTCGCTCTTCGCTTTTTTCCCGTACTTCAATTATACATCTTCAATGTAATGGCTTTCTTTCATTCTTTCTCGTTTTCAATTTCAATATTTTACCAATGGAGGGTTTCCGTTTATTTGGATTTTGGGTTATTATTCAATAATTGCCCAAGACTGCCCACCATTGTAATTGCCCAAGATTTTATTTACCTATAAGTTATTATTTATTTTACGAATAAGTTTCTCCCAAATTCGATTTCAATAGAGCCAAATGAATGAAGAAGAGATTGGCATACGTTTCTATTATGATTGCGATACTTACGTTGGTAATGTCTAATACATGTTTCAAATACTTTCGCTGTGATTTACACGAGCTCATCTATATTATTTTTGAGTAGATACCTAACTATTTGAACTTGAATGTAAAAAGATAATCCGACAAAACCGTGCAATTTTTTTTCAAATTTGACGACCAGAAAATAATATTGTTACAATATAGCAATATTAGGTGCTTTTAAGTTGTTTAAACTAACTAAAATTAGTTCAATAATATTCATTGAATAGATCAACCGTTCTAAATAAGCAATATGATCAGGGCGTACCGAGCCCAGCGTTGCTGTCGAGCAACATGAGCGATTGAATTTCGTACCCTATCAGCCCAACGTTGCTCAGGAGCAACAAAATTTTAAAATTGATTTAAAGAGCGAAAAAATTTATTTTTCTTCATTTCTATGTTATTTGACCTGTTTTAAAGGATAAATCAAGAAAAAATTGTTAAATTTTGAAGAATGTAACGTCTTGGGTTATTAGGGGTTAAAAAAAAAAAAAAAAAAAAAAAAATCGCTGGTATTTCAAATCTTCAATTGTGAAACGGCTCTTTTATTATTTCGCCCGGGAATTTCAGTCCAAAACAGTACCTACAAAATGTTCGTTCATAATATTGTTCCGGGTTATTTTCAACAGAATGAATTTCTTGTGGTTGAATTGTAAAATACTACTTGAATTAGAGGGACGACAGATTTACAACGCCACATCGGTGTTAACTCTTGTCTCGGCTCAAACTCGCGTTTAACCATTGAACTGTGTTCCTCAGAATTATTACTGAAATCCCAGGACGCCTTCTCGAATGCCTACGGCCTATTTGCGTTCAGAAGTTGTGTCGTTAGCGGCCTCTCGACTGAACTTAGACGGCTCTCGAACTCAACCATATACTAGTTCAATTGGCGACGTTGATTTGCGAGTCCCATTGTAGGTTCTTGTAATACTGGAGATGGAATGAATCATTTCAACTACCGATGGTTAATTTCCACCGGAAATCATACTTGATTACTAATTATGGATAGTTTTCTTGAAACATGAAAGGAATGCGCATTATGCGTTATTTAATAAACTATCTTGATAGTTTATTATTTTTTGTTTTTCCACAAATTTAAACCTACGAGTAAAATGTTATTAGCTACTATCTCAAAAGGTGTTTAAGAGAGTTTCTCAGTTCTGAATTTCACGCCTGGACCGTTATTTATCCAATGGATCAAACTGAAGGGAACTACCTCGACGAATAACTAACCAGCGAATGGCCAACTGTCTTCAGCTTTTACTAGTTCAACACCTGAGGCACTAGAGAAGTTTCTCCCATTGTCTTAGACAAAGGTCTTTCCTTCAAGTTCCATCACTTAAAGGAACTCCGAAACAGACCATTGCAATCATTAACCGGAGAGAATGGGAAAAGAGTTACTGGGGCGGACAAGTGCGCAGACATTACATGCAATGGGTGCGATTTTATTGGGGTGAGGATCGTTTATAGCTGGCAATAGACCGCAACAGAAGTATTCGGTCAGGCCATTGAAGAAACTAGAACACCAAGTGGCCGACAGAGAACGAGAAGTACTTTCGTTGGACAGTGAAGGTTTATTTTCTTCATTATTTTATCAGGCAAGATAGAAAATATGGTGAACTGTAAGGCGTAACTGTAAGGTTGACCGGATGTCAACTCTTTTACCGAATCAAACATTGTCTCTTTACGCTATTCACTGTCTTTGGAATGAATGAAACGCTTGATTTTTTTTTTTTTTTTTTCTAAAACTGGAGCTATAACTAGGTTGAATTATTTTTTGGGATCTTCAAGGATTTCCATATTTGTGGACTTCAGCCCAATCTGTTCGAAATAATGGCAACATCTATGACCTTTGAAAAGATTCGTTACCTGGGAGTATGATTTCAAATGAACCGTCTCTCTAGCAGAAGCAATATAACTTGAGGTTAGATTAGTATAGAAGATTAGCTTACTGTTGGTGAAGTGGTACTTGGCTCGAAAGCCTCTCGCATGCCTCGCCGAGTGGATTCCTTGGAAGCTGATGAGAAGGCGAGGGCCGTTAGACATGATTGGTCTAGGAACTGATACTCCGCAGTAGCTATCGATCTTCTCAATCCGTTCGTCGAGAATTACATAGGCTATTACCGAGTCGATACCTTCGCAGCTGCAACAGACCAAATTCAATTTGATACAAAGAATCCATTGTTAGAATTTCAACGGAGGCATTTTTTTTTAACAAAAGAGCTTGTTGCAAAGAAGTTTGCGGAGAGTTAAATTTTTGGCCTCGTAGTGATTAATGTGAAAAAATTGAATGCCGAATAAATAATAATCATTCAGCCTTCCAATTATATTCCGCTGAACGACGCCCATTATTTTCGAGCAATACACTTAAGTTGTGTGGGAAACTTCATGGGGAAGCAATTAAGTAATATCTGATTGCTAGAGCTTCAATTTGCCTTACGTTCTAGTAGGTATAAAAAAATAGTACTGTCAAAGATTTCGGTTTCTCTTTTTTTCCCTCTTGCGTAAAAATGTGAATACTCAATCACTTAATTCCATTTAAGGCGGAATTTTCCCTCCAATATCGTACGCTATCGAAATTGACAAAAACTACACAAAAGCGGACGCATTGTTAATGTGCTCGAGCCTCAACCGAACAACTCGACAACTCAATTATTATTCCATCAAACTTCTTCGCAGCTTAAGCGGCCGACCGGAGAGCGCTTTTAGCTCCTTTAATTGTGGAGGCAACTGTTTCAGCAATGCATGCGAGATTTTCTCATGCCTATAAATTAGTTGTGAAATAGCTGCGGCGCCATGAAAATCCTCCTCTCAGTAGTTTTCATTTTCGCACCATCAGCTAAGTTTGGTCCACATTAACGGATTATTTCTGCTTCATTGTTCAAGAATTCATGTTTTATCGGTCCGGAAAGGGGATATTACACGTCGGAATTCACGGCGAAAATCCAATTTCGGATTCGCGCAGGAGAAAACTTTAGCGGCGACTTTGCCTTTCGTCGAGTTAGAAGTTGAGGTATTTTTCGTCAATGAGCTTCGAGAGCTCTGATTTAAATCAAAGCAGAAAAATAAATGTGTTTTTGTACAACGTAGCTAAAACGCGTTGACACCTATGTCGATTTTTACTATAAACGGCAGTAAAAAACCCTGCACGCTCAAAATTAAGTCTCATTTGGACGCCAGCGTTCTCGAGTTCTCGAACCCTTAAGCCTAGGACACACTTGTAGACCGTGTTAGGCAGCCTATATAATATTATTTAAACAGCCTATAGACGGTTGCGAGACGGTCTAGACTTGAGACATAGACATGGCCAAGAGCCTGACATTTTTTGTCTCGTCGAGCGTCCACACGTGATATGAATTTCTTTTGTGTCATCCACCATGACAGACATTGCTTTCTGACGAATGAGTGCTTGTATTTTGAGCAAAACAACGGGTGGACGCGTGAAGTGTTTGCAGAAGGACCTAGGTTCGGTACTGAACTTTTAAATTAATTAAGATTGGAAGTGTCATGCGGATATATTAACCAGTGAACTTCAGTTTTGTTATATAAAGTGCCGTATTTGATTCCAGACCGTTATTGGCCATCAGCAGTATACATTTATTTTATTTGATCGTTGTGGAATCAACCTGGTGAGATGGAGCAATTACTTTTATTTTTCATTTAAGGGCTGCAAATTACTAGTGGTCGATTTTCCGTAACTTGAAATAGGTCGGATTCTTTTCAATTTAAATAAACGCAAAGTGCAGAGAATTGATTTGTTTTGGTATCTATTTCCTTTTTTTCAATGAAACTGGACCCCAGGTAAGGGAGTTTCATTCATTTTTGTTGGGACCTCGAAGAGGTACCTATCAGAAGACGCCATGGTTTTTCGAAATTTTGCCCGGCTGACGTCATCCAATTTTGAAGAATTGCTTCAGATGGTTGGAGGAAGAAAAATGAAGCTGGATACTAAATTTAGAGAAACCATCCCAGCTTCGACTGGCAGTCACACAGCGTTTCCTGGCAAGTGGAGACTGATTCACTAGCCTCATGTACAACTTCAGAATTTCAAAGCAGGCAATATCGACTATGGTACGGCAATATCGGGAGGTCTCCCATTTCCATCGGGAGACATGAGACTAGCGATTTTTGGTCCCGCAACGGCCTGATAAAGCGGAGTTTGTCTAGAAACATGTCTAGCGAGACATCCTGAGACAACATTTGACATGTATCTGAGACCAACATCGCGCAACATGTCTACTGGTGTAGACTAGGCTTTATGATCGCTTTCCTGCTTCGCCGCTGTTTTTATAGGATTTTTTTCGAGAGATATAATTTTCTCTATGCGCTAAACATCTCCATATTCGTATTATTTTTCGAAAACATTCGTGGACTCATTGAAAAGTAAGTTGAAGTGACTTCAGTTTAATGCATAAATATCCGACTTAATTGTCTCAACCGCCGTCCTTTCCGGCCTTTAATCGTAGCTTTATCCCTTCAGACCGTTCGGGAAGTAGAAGCGGAAGCCTCAAGTTAATTCAGCGATAGGACCTTAAATGTATACCGTTGATAACGGCTGAGAAAGCGGATGATCATAAAGGAACAATCGACTCGGGCTCGAGATGATGGCTTTCAACGCTAGGAGGAAACCGACTTTGTGGAGATTCCAAGAGCTGGCCAATTAGTGCGGTGACCTATCAGGTGACGCACTGCCGCCATCCCCTTCAAGTTAATTATCACGCTGGCACGAGGTTCTCTATTAGCAAGAGCTGGTAACGTGATAGCACTACAATAACGAGTAGCCAAAATTATGAATTGGTTTCAACTTACGATTCCTACGCATCTAAATTTTTGTGATTTAGACGAAGTCATTTTACGAGTGCGAATTGGCCGTAGAAGTTATAATTACAAACTGTTCGGTTCCGATACGATCTGAGAAATTTTAATCAGTAACCACAATTCTTCTTTATCCGAGATGATAATAGAGGTTTTCATTGATTTTATAAGAATAGTAGAATTTGACAGCAACGTATAAACTATAAACAGCTATAAAAATAAACTAAATGCAATGAACGCTATATATAAACCTATAATAATAGAAGCTATAACCTATAAACAGCTATTAAAAACTAAAAAAAACTATTTTAAAAATATTGATAAGATATTTTTAAAAAACTATAATAATAATTTAAAAAAAAAACTAACGTAATAAGCACTTGATAAACTAATAAAAATATTCTAAAAATATAAAAAGCTTTAAATTACAAACTGCGTTTCTTATATTCTGCTCAGTATTATATTATTCATTCGTGCATGGCGTATTAGGAAGTATTCGTCTCATAAATCGTTTCTACCCTATCTACGGCTGATGAAAATATAAAAAATAAACACACCATAAATCAGCCTCTTACTAATCATTATTCTGCTCTTTTGATATTTAATATCATCAGAGCTAAATTTTATATGCTCTAACCTCGACCTCATGACCTGAACGGTAAAAACTGACTTATAAGAAGAGATGTGAAAATGAAGGAATCAAAAACGTATAACTGGTCAAGCGTTGAGATTAGCTTCTGATCCACACTCAATGCGAGCATAGAGTCATCTAGGTCCCTTCCTCTATTTCACGCCTATTCCTTCGTGAGTGACATTATCTGTAAAACTAGCGGTCGTCGATTGACACTAAATAAAACATCTTGAGAACAGACGTTTTCGAGGAACGAACTTCTTCCTCCGAGTTTTCGAAACAATATTACAGAGCGACCGTTGAAGTAAACCAGGGTCGCCAGAACACTAAACCTTGACACTATGAAAGCGTTTGGCACAATATTCCCCTCGAGTATAGTAAGTTTGAAACGTTTCTCTCTGTCGCGTCCCTGTACAGCGTAGAAAGCAAAGAAAAGTCGGGAAGAGTTATCTCACTTCGGTAGGAACTGGGGGATTTATCAACAACGCGGACGTACCGACTCCATTCTCCTCCAGGCCGGAATCCTAGAGGAAGAAGGGAATCTAAGGAGGGGAAAGATATTTCAACACGCGCTGGATCGCGTTGTGTCAAGAGCAAAGAGGTGTCTGGCGGTGTTTTTTTTCGCTCCCTCTCTCTGCCTCCTCTATTTTTTTTGTATTTTTTCCTCCCTTCGCACATACTCCAACCGTCCTTCGCGAAATGTTATATCCGTATTCTGTTTCCTTAGCCGATCCCATTCTTTTCGCCGTTTCACTTTGCCATCTCGACGAAACCAAATACCGTCCTGCCCGACGCCGATATTTTGTATATTCTGGAACGAAAGCCGCCTTAAGTCTTCCTCCCTTCGATGGGTATTCTCGAATCTTTTCCATTCTCTATAGTAAACAGATGGCTGTCATTTCCGACGAAAATCCCACCGGTACGCTCAATCGCGTTCGGCATTTTATTACGGATGACCGTAGGTTATTTCGGTTTGTCGACGACGGATGACTTCTCCTGTTTGTCGTTTATAGTGGTGAACCGACGGTATAAGCTGCCTATCTACAATCGTTCCACCAGAAATGGCCGTACGAACAATTTTCCGCATTTTTAACGTAGTTCTTCGGTAGATTATTGCCAAGGAAATATTTCAATTTCGTTATCAGTCCAGAAAGCGCACGGAGGGTTATCCGAGTATAAATAGCTCGGCGGTGTACGCCCACCAGCACTAGCACTAATTAAACCGAAACATGACCTCAAAAAAGTAACGAGCTGTCGCGAGAAGCCATTTCCATAATAGTAGCCCCTCGATCTCTCGACACTTGATAGCATCGCATTAACAGATCTATGGAGCGACGTTTTAATAAAATACCGCCCACGGGCTTCCCTTAAACTCAAAATGGTCATCTCGCTGGGCCATTTTGGTTTATTATTCAATAATAAACCATTGTAATCGCCCAAGAAAAAAAAATTTATAACCCCCCTGAAAATTTGATGTTTTACGTTTCAAGGCATGTAGAATCCGAATATCCAATAAAAAAAATTCTGTCTGTCCGCCGTACGCCGTACGCCGTTAGCAGTTTTCCGGCCAAACCATAATAGCGAAATTCTTGAAATTTTCACCAAAAATCAATCTCGGTCCTACGACGGCACAATTCTTGAACCAACTTGCTAGCTCAATTATAAGGGTATTTTTGGGGGGTTTTGAGGGGGAGAAAATTCAAATTTCCACGGTTTTTCAGAAAAATGTGTACGAACTATCAAATTATATAGATTTTTGGACGCTGAATCGAATGAGACCATCGCGGGGTCGATAGCTCCATTGGTTCCCGAGTTATCACAGCTTTTGTATCGAATTTGGGAGATTTTCAGAAATTTGACATGAGGGTATAACTCGAGAGTTCTTGGAGCTATAAAAATCGTTCTATACTCTTTGGAATGGTCGACAAACACTCTCTTCAGCTGTAGCTGTTTAGTTTCTAATTAGGAAATTGAGAAAAATAAAATTAATTAAAATTACAATAGTTGCTACGGAATTTTCCCCGATAGTTACCGATCTGTTTTTCGGTTGAAACGTTTACACATGTTCTGAATAATTACTATCATAAATGGATAGGATTCTGAAATTATTATTGAAGTGAAGGAATAATAAACCACTGCACAATCATTTGCAGCGTTTTTCAGGAGTTTTCATTAGGTACCGACTCACAAGCTCTTCCCAGCATGCGATAAATTTACTAGAACGCTTGCGCGTAATTTTTCTCAAAAAGCTAAACCGTTAGTAAAATTGACATTTTTTGCACGCAGTTAATGCAATACTCGTTTGGGCAAGATAATGTCTTCTTTAAATTTGTACAATAATCGCCTTTGACGCGTTTTGTCATTTTGTTCAACCTGCTACGAAATAGCAAATGATTCCACTCGCGTGATATACGTCCAAAAAAGTAAGCGCCGACATTTTTTGAAACAAAATGGTGAACATCAGGGATACTTTTTGTTGTATTTCAGAGGAACAGTGATTTTTCTTTTGGCTTGAAAGTGTGACGGTTTACACGGACGGCCGGAAGATGCTGCCGTTAGCAAAACGTTCCCCAACCAAAATTGGCGCAGGATAATCCAGGATTCCAGTATTGAGTGGCTCAGCTCCGTTCCTTGAGGAGTCATCGACAGAGAACCTCGCGGACGCGATTTCCTCTCAGCTCTGCGCCCAAAAAGGAATCCTTAAATAAACGTTAGAATAACTCTAACAGTGATGATCCAATTTCCCCTGAAAATTACCTGGATTTATGACCAAAAGTGAGAGTAGAGAGTGTGATAACAGTTGGAACAAGGAGCTCTGCCTAGTTAACCCCTCAAAATGCCCAGGCCTTCCGGCGATTCTCATTTGTCAGTGAAGAACGAGTACTGAGCATCGAAGTAGAGAGAAAGTTGCACAATAAACAGCGAATTTTTGCATTTTTCGATTTTTCCCAGCACGCCGGCAGCAGTTGCTTTTGGAACTCCCCCACTGAAAATAATTAATATCATTGGTACGAAAGTAAAATTATAATGATAGGGCAAATTCAGCTCTCACTTGAGAATTCTAATTTTGCATCCATGAATATCCGATGACGAAAAGAGCAATGAAACTCTTTGACTTAGAAAAATGACTCACTACGGAATAAAATTGACTTTATTTCACTAACGGTTCTTGCGTTCCATAGAAGATCGATCAGAGTTTCGGGTAATGTTAATTAATCAGCTCGGACTTGAATGGACGATCTCTGAATGCCTGAGAGACCTAATTGCTCGGAGAACAGTCGCTGCTTTCAGGTTATTGGATCTCTTAACGCCTTATTCAGTTCCTTCTCTTACAGAGGAAAACGAAGTGGAATCTAATTTTCATCCTCGTTTATTAGCGGAACTCTATTTCTTCCATTTTCCATCGTCTCGATGGAAGAAAATGTTTCCCCTTGCGACTTTTTCCGACCTGCTCTTTTATTTTCTTAAGTGCAATCTACTTTTCTATTTAATTTTTTCCGAGGCCCTTTTTCCGCGTGTCTTGCTTCGGAAAGCGGCTCCATTTTCAACTGGAATTAGCCGACTTGGAAATTGAATCTGTAATCCACTAGGTCTTCATGATTGCCCATCCCGCGGTTCAGAGGACTCCATCGTAAAATTATACAGATAGTTCGTTGGATGCTTGATGTTTTGTACCAAGAGGCTTTTTATTCCTCAGTTTCGCGAGAGGAGATACTCTAAAAAAATATTTACGTTTGATAAGCTTGAATTCCATCGTGTATTCGAAACTGACTTCATTTTTTCCGCAACGGCGATGATAATAATCCGACTGAAAGAATGTTTGGTAATTTTTTAGACATTTTCCTTTATTGAAATTCTTCCAAAGCTCACTCTTTTGGCAGTTGATTTCCGATGAAAAGCGAAAAATCCGTGAAAACGAGCTGCACTCTTTGGCGACCGGTGGCGATGAACTCATACTGACAAGTGCTCTTCGGTGGGTACGGACCTGGGAACCCAGGCGACGTAATACTGCCATTGACCGACGTTTCGCTCGTCAGCTTGACATCACAGGTCGACCCTGGAACAATTAACAACGATATGAGGAAGATGCGCCAAAGTCTCGATTTACATAATTTTTACTGCAGGCTGAGGGGGAGAATAACGAGACGACCTCTTCTCCATTTTTCTTCTTATTTATTACGCCGAGTAATTTCGCCCGTACCTATGGCCATAGGTACCCTTGGTCCTATAATGCCCTGAAGAAGCCCGAACGGGCGAAAGTACTCGGCGTAATAAATAAGAAGAAAAATGGAGAAGAGGTCGTCTCGTTATTTTCCCTCTCAACCTGCAGAAAAAAGTAATACGACCACCTGGAGAAGAAAAAGATTTTTACGGCATTTAAATTAAAGATCAGAATGAATTGTGACTAACAGGCAATGGAAAAACCGTTCACTTCATCTGAATTGAAAAATTTACATGTCTAGTCAAGCTTGATATATAGAAATATAATTTGTGGCCATGGAAATTGTTTGAAACTCGTTGGAATACTTGCACTCTCATCAGATAGATGCATCAGGTTGTAGATATAGATCATTGCTGGAGCTAATATGGGAAAATTAATTGGTGATTTCATAACATATTAGTGTTCATAGGAGAAGGTTCGCCCCCTCATAATAATTGAACTTTCAAAAACAAGAATACTTCCACTTTCTCAAAGTTAGTTTTTACAAAGAAAAGCAATTTTAAAATTTACATAATTTCTCCATCATACAACGGATGAAAATCATGTTCTACGATAGCTTTCCTCGAAGCATGTTTCTCAACTGCCGTTTGCGAGCGCAATAAGCTCCTTCCGTAAACCTTCATCGTTGTAATATGAATGCCGAGTTCAGCGCGCACGAATCCTACTAACAATGGAGGACCCGGAGCTGTTTCGCATTGTACTGAAACATTAGTAGGGTCAGCGCTTCCATATTTTCTTCGAATTCCACTGTAGGCTCTCGAGGTCAAGTCGGACAGTTTGTTCCAGAGATTCCACCAGTGACTAATAAACATGGCATTCATCGCTCTTATCTTCCGCCCCTGAAAGGCCGGGAAACGATGGTTTATCACTTCAAGTTTGCTCGCAATTAGCCCACCTATTGAACTAGATAGGACCTAGATTTCCAACCATACTAAGCTCATCGCCAATAATTCAAGGAAAAGGTAGAAGTTGCGAGATATTATTTCTATACGTTTCTAATTAGTTTTTATTGTGTATAAAAAGCGAAGGTAGTAAGCTTTGCTCCAGTTTAAGAAGATTTTAATAAATACTCGAGCAAAACATCCTGCCGGTGGTACTTTTGCAAAAAATTTTTGATCAATGTATTCTCCGAAGTTGAAAGCTTTCGAATTTATTCGATCCGTTCGAGCTGTAGCTAAAAGCTTGATCATAACTTCAGCGAGAAAGAGATTCATCCTGAAGGAGTGATATAAAAACTTTTTGAACGGATAAGTTGAGAGGTGGCTGAAGATGATTCGCAGTAAAGATTGGATTGATACGATTACATGTAACAAAGTTCTCGAACTCGACTGCCGTTCGGAACTTGTCAAGTTGTCGTCCTTTTCTATAACTTTACCGACAAGAATGCAAAAGAAGGAGATACTGTTATCGGGAGGGAGATGCGACTCGAAAACAAATCATCCGCCGAAGGGAAAATTGTCTCTTAGCTTCTTTAGCCATCAGTTGGGAAAGGAAATTGTCCCAGGCTCCGAAGGGTGCGAGTTTTACGATTTGATTTAGCCTCGAATCAGGAAACAGCTCATCAAAAATTCACAACGCTTCAACGTCGTCGGGTGGAAATTCGAGAAGGTGGAGGGAATTGTCGAAAATCGCGAGAAAAGGACGGGCTAAGGAGGAAACGAGATATTCGGATTTTCTCGCGTGGAACTGTGATGGGAAATGGATGAACGGTGACCGAAAGAGATAACGATAGCTAGATGGAGCGTACAGTGTGAGACGGAACTATATGGACCGTGACTTGGAGAGAGAAAGAACACATTGAAGGATAAATCCCGACCTATTGGCCGGCTACCAAAATCCGAGCTTTTCCATAGGGAAAAAGGCGCGGAAGGATATGGGGTGTTTAAGTGGAGGAACAAGCACAGCGCGGTGAAAAACCGCCGGAATGTTCAAGTCCTTACGCGACTGTCCCTAGGGCACTGTGTCAGTTGTTACTGAGCCGTAAAACCTCGCTTAAAGCGGAATGTCAAATAGCTGAGAAGCTCACTAGCCACAAATCATGTTCATTGGTGCCGAAGGTGGAAGAGATGTGTTAAAAAGTGGACAAAAATGACAAGATAGTTATAATGGACGATTGGAACCTGTTCATGCGTAGAAAATAGTGTCCGAAAAGTGTGAAAGGTGGAAAACCAGGCGACTCATTCTCCGATATTTTATTGGAAGGCCGAGAACCTTCGCCCGTTCGTATCGGAAAATGAGTCGCCTGGGTTTTCTTCCCCTCACAACCCCTGGACATCGAGAAATGCGATGACAAGGAAAAGAAGAATATTTTGATCTGCAAGTAAACAGCAAGTTCTTCCAAATCAGTACGATGAAATCGAAGAATGAACTATTTCCAACTTATGATCAAAACACGTAAGTTTTCATTCCAATGTAAAATTAATGTTGGAATTGATTAATTTAAAAGCAGTAGCCAAAGCCTTTAAATATATTAATTTCAGTCGTTCCATTGAGCTCAAACTCTCAGTTAGTCAATTATAATTTAAAACAGTGATGTGTTGAGGCCAGGTATAACCAAATATAAAATCAAGGAAATCAAAGGCTAAGGGAATTCCAAATGCCGTAGCGTTTACGATACAATATTGTTACTGAAAAACTAGCCAGGAACCCCAAAAACTCGGCAAGTTGAAATGCCGGCTTGCTCTGTTCATGATAATTATATTTTTGCTGATTCAGATTCTATCGGCATCGCTAAAATATTATAAGAGATCCGCCGACTCAAAAAGTGACCATTCTGTACACGATTAAAAGTTGGAAAGGAAAGTCATTCAATCATTTGGGAAATTTTTATATAATTAAAGGAGGTAGTCCAATCAATCAGGAAGTGGTCAGGCTAATACGAGTGGTAAAATAGTCCTAAAAATGAGTTTTGGTGATCGTCGAATTGATGTGAAGTTGGGGCATTGAAATTTATTCCTTTTCAGAGCTTTTCGGAATTTTGAAATCGGCTTTTTTTTTTTTTTTTTTTTTTTTTTTTTTTTTTTTTTTTTTTTTTTTTTTTACTTGACGACAGTTACGCGGAAAGATGGGCACACATAGGTACAGTTTTTCAGAAGGAATTTCTAAGTATAGTTCAATGAAAATTTCTCCTAAATTTATCTCAGTTCCGAATTCGACTTATTCGAGGAATAAAATACTTCCATTTACTATAAGTAAACTTGGAAGCAATAACAGGCTCTATGTCTCATTTTTGAGAATTTGCGGAATGAAAATTATTTCCTCTATCACGGAAACGATCCAGATGAAACAATATACTTATCTACTGTTTCTAAGCTGAGCTCATCAAATCATGAACCTCCTTTTTTATTATCTCATCAGCCGTAAGTTAGGAGCCGTGTGAAGTAATTCAAGGCCGTAATTTACGAGAAACCTGAGAAAGAAGATTAAGCGGCTCAAATGGGAAATCGAAAGGCTTTAAATCCTTTTTGTACAGAGAACGCGGCGGATAGCGGATGAAAGAGAATGAGAAAAAAACGAAAATAGCGATAAAAGAAAGAGAGCTACCGTTGCCTATTAAGCGCCATTGTAGCCTCATTTTTGAAGCCTTTGTAAAAGACTATCCTTTTTGAAGTTAGTTCGAAACGGAACATCCATTGTGCGCGGCGTTTGGAAAAAATTTCAAAAACCCTCGAATATTTCACAATCACCGTTAATTTGTATGCTAATGGAGTTTCGCTAAAGAAACGGCCTAGTTATGGGAACGAATGAGATTGCTCGATGTGATACCGAGAAGTTGGTTATTTCGCTTCAGGTAACGAGGCACATTATCACGGCTCGATCATAATTCGGGAAAATTTCAACTCGGCTCCAACTTTGGAAGAAAGTTTTTGAAACGAGTCGGCGTTTCTGAATTGTACAAGTAATTAAACCGGTTTAATATTGTGATACTCGAAAGTAATGTTTTTGAAAACGTTCCGACATTGTGAAGTCGGAATGGAAACTGAAGGTCGACTATTATATTTCCATGTTGAAAAAACCAAGCTCGAGACAGCAGTTCTTTGTTTTAACTATTTATTTTCGCTTCAGAGCTTGAATTAGCCGAAAGCAGAGAATTGAAGGATATTGTAGGTACAAGGTTTTTCGCTGTCCACGATTAATTTACCGGAATTGTACGGTTAATGTTTTTATTTTTATCCCTCAAATAGTCGAATGAACGGTTGAAATGTTTACAACTCTAAATCAAGGGTTTCTAAAATGGGCGAAATTTTCCCTAATCGATCTTCATTGGCGGCAGTTAGCTCTCGTCTCAACTCTTGATAAATGTTTTTGCCCTAAAAACCGATACACCGATCGCTTATCGAAATGAGATGGCGACTAGGTTCATTTGCTTGAGGCCGGAGGGAATAATCTGTTCACGTCAGGTGCACGTTCTTCGGCGATGTGGAAATAATGGAAGCAACCACCGATCACAACTCCCTAATGTGGAATCAAGCTCCAACTCAGATCATCGAAACTTTGCCGGTAAATAATGTACGAAGCGTAGGTTAAGTCTGAGATAGTCAAGTGACAAATGTTCGTGAGGTAGCGAAGTTTTTGGAAATGAGCAGTGATATAATTGCGAAAGAGTGGTTCACAGGGAAGTTACCATGGGAGGCAGTGATAAACAACCAACGCCCAACGTTTGGTATATATATTTTTTTTGGTTTATTATTTATTTCATAATAAACCATTGTAATCGCCCAAGAAAAAAAATGCTCCCCCCCTCAAAATTTGATCTTTTATTTGAATCCGAATATTCAATGAAAAAAAATTCTGCCTGTCAGCCGTACGCCGTGAGCAGTTTTCCGGCCAAACTATAATAGCTAAATTCTTAAAATTTTCACGAAAAATCAATCTCGGTCCTACGACGGCCCAATTCTTGAGCCAACTTGCTAGCTCAATATTAAGAGTATTTTTGGAGAGTTTTGAGGGAGAGAAAATTCATATTTTCCACGGTTTTTGAGAAAAATGTGTACGTGATATCAAATTGTATAGATTTTTGGACGCTGAATCGAATGAGACCATTGCGGGGTCTATTATAATAGCTCTATTGGCTCTCGAGTTTTTTAACGAGAGTTCCCACTATAATAGAACTAGCGCTCGGCCTACATATATTATTCCATATATTATATTATATTATTATATTATTTTGTGGGATTGTTGTCCTTGTCACTACTATATATATATATATATATAGTATAGTATATAGTACCATAGTATAATATGGTATATAATAGGTATAGGTATGGGTTTAGTAGATGATATTTGTGTATGAAGAGTGGGAATCAATAGTAGTTTACATAGTGGGTAGTAGTAGTTTCTATAATTTGGTAAGTTGGTGGAGGTATTTGAATGTACTTTGTATCATAAAGTATTGGGTTTTTCAACTGGAGCAAAGTTGTAGCAGAATTAGACGTAACAACTTCAAGTTTTCCAAGATTTGTAACTTGCACAGTGGATAAATCAAACAAAAAGTCGTCAATTCAGATGTTTGAATATACCAAAAGATAGGTAATTTAACTGTCCACATTTTCCCAATGTAATGTACCTATCAATTTTTCAACCGTTTTTGCGTTATCAACAATATTAGTAGACTATACACGAAAAAATCACTTTTTTCAACTTTAAACGTTCTTTTCATCTATTTAGTGCGAAAGAAACAAAGAATGAACCATATATTATTGATATACACATCATCAACTATCATTATGCTGAATTTGAGCCAAATCTATTTCAAAAAATTTTTCGAGAAAAATCCAAGGGGTACCCCTGCGATTTTTTTCAACCGATCAGTTAACGATTTTTTACTCCTCTCTCAATACAGATAAAAATCTGAAATTTTCAGGAAAGTTGTGTCTTACCAAGATGTATTTTTGTGATTTTTTTTATTTCTCGAAAAAATCTGCAAGTGGTCCAAAAAAATCGGTTTTTGAAAGCTCGAAAATTGGACTTTAACTGTGATTTTCGGGGTCAAAATTTATGGTAATCAATTGTTTTATTATGCAGGAGTCTTCATTTGAACGCCTTACACACGTACATAGCAAAAAATTTGGTGAAAAAAATTTAAACAGAGCCAGAGAAATTATTTTCCGTAAATCGGCCGAATATTCCGAGCTCCGCTGGCATCGGTAATAGTGAAAAATTAAAATTTCTTTTTAAAGCGATTTTGAAAGCTATTCTTATAGGAAATTTAACGCTGAATCCGAATATGACGTCAAAACGGCGGAAATTTCACGACAACTATAAGTTTTTCCAAGTTTAATACTACGCCACTCCTACGTTTTTCAACTTTGAAAATCCGTTGCAAATACTTAAAGTACGGATCAACTTTGATTAACTAATGATTCCTACAAGAAATTAGACGTATAATTTGAATTAAAAGTGAAAAGAATCGAATTCGAACGATTGATAGTATGGTTTGCATTTTTTCGATTTTCATACTTTTGATGTTTTAACTTTGGGATTTTTTTCGTCACGTTCCCGAAATGGAACAGATTAGGTGCTGTGGAAGAAAATGAAGGAAATTTAATGTAGAATTCATTAAAAATAAGAAAAAGGCTAGCGTATATGCTAGCTTTCGAGATATATTCCACTTTATGTCAAAAAACGTGTTTTGCGTTTTTTTCAAGCGCGAATAGCTCCGCGGGGACATAACATAAAAATATAATTAAATACACCAAATATTGGGATTTCGATAGCTCTTTCTCACCTCTGAGTAATATACCTATGTAAAAGTGGTCGGTTTAAAAGTTATTCGCGAAAATCATGCGAAAAAACGCGAAAAACAGGGTCATAAAACTTCAAAGTGCAATAAAATTTGAACAGAGGCCTAATTAAAAAAGAAGATGAGTTAGAAGAAAAACGAAGAAGGTGAGTTGGCTCCAATTTGACGAATATTGTTCAACTTTTCGATTACCTATCGCCAGTTTCTCAATCAATCCTCACCCTCTTTTTTGAACATTCAACTTTGAGCCCCTCTAGCTCGTACTAAAATCTATCAACGAACGAATTCTCGTCCTTTTTGTTTAAAGAATTTAATAATCTACAAATATCTGTAGTAAAATTTACAGCTTCAATGAGAATATTTCGAGTAAATTGCGATCAACTGCGGAAAAACGTGGGTTCCGGAAAGGTCGAAATTTTACATAAACGTATTTTACGACGATTCAAAGGCCTAATTGAAAAAAGTGGGAAATTTGGGTATCAGGAATTTCGATTTAATTGACGAAAAGGTAATAAAATAATTTTTAACGGTTCACAATTTTGCTCTAGCCGTGAGAGTTTTGAGAGTTTTTTTAAAACAAATTTTTTTTTTTTTTTTTTTTTTACTGGAAGGGTTAGTGCGACAAAAAATCGGGGTAGCCATAAATCAACACCGGGGTTCAACGAGCTACCAGGTGAGCCAGCGTTTGACTGTGGAAGGACTGTGGAAGGATGATGAAGACAGACATTTATACATGAAGTGAAGGATAGTACGCAGAGTACCTAATCATTTCGTGGTTCGCAGTATAATCTCCTGATCTTTCTGCTCTTGAAAGGTTTGAGAAAGCGTTTCCCGAGATGTTATTATCTAACACTTTTGTCAAAGTTGATCGTGGGATGAAAAACTGGCCTTCAATGAGCGATCATTAAACGGGAACGCACATTTCACACATCATATTTTCCAACGCATACCTAGTCCCAAATGACTGAAAAACTTGCGTGGAAGATAAACATTGGCCGATGAGAGCGAAAAATGTTCGCTGGGTAGTTTTTCTGTCCGCGGAAAGGCGGAGTTTATTTTCTTCTCACGCCTCTCAGAGCAACACCTGGCAACCGAAACGAGCGATAAACTTTATTTGGGATTCCATTCTCCTACTAGCTCTTCTAATGCTTCGCGGCCTCCCAACAAGAATAGCTAAGTTGCGGTTGGCGTTTGGAGTGGCAAGTTCCATAGCTCAATCGAACTTCGGCTCCTTGCTCGTTCGAGTT
Source organism: Tupiocoris notatus (assembly GCA_037159825.1). Classification (NCBI taxonomy): domain Eukaryota; kingdom Metazoa; phylum Arthropoda; class Insecta; order Hemiptera; family Miridae; genus Tupiocoris; species Tupiocoris notatus. The sequence continues at coordinate 396,073 of JASJUZ010000425.1, read as the reverse complement.
GTTCGACAAAATGATTCGATTTTCCCGTTATTCGATTCAGTTACGAAGTTGATACGTACGGATAACAGTCGACGGTGAATTATTCAAATTCGTGTTTTCCAAGTTGAGCGTTTTTGTGTTTTCCCCTCTCTTATATACACGTAAGTGAATAATATTTGTAAGGGCTGCCATTCGAAATTTCGCGGCCTCAAGAGGTGCCTTTATAGAGGCGCTGCTCAACTATTTAACGCCAACGCGATTTTGCCGGCATTCAAAGCAGTGGTGAAATATTAAGGATGAAAACTGGGCTTGAAAGCGGATGAAGTTGGAGCCGTGGAATATACTATCTAGCTGTAACCTCAAAACCGGATGTTAACAGGTACTTGCGATTTCAGATAGCTTTGAGTCCTAAAGAATGAAAAAAATTGCTGGTGTCGCTTTTCTGTTGAGAATTCTTGGATGGCGGTAGAGAGCAACGAGCTCTGAATCGTACTGGGTTGGTGAGGGGGAGAAGAACTAGGCGACTTGTTCTCCGATTTTTTATTTACTGGCCGAGTACTTTCGCCCCTTCGGGCATCCTCAGGGCGATGTGGAACCATAGGTTACCACAGCCCTCTTCTGGGGAGGTTCTTCTCCCCCTCACCAACCCAGTACGATGAGAGATGCGACGACTCAACCAAGGAGCTCTGAATGTACTAATTTATTATTGTCGTCCAAGGGACTTCGCCAATGGAGGTATTATCAGTGAAACAGTTCTGTGGTTATAATATTTGCAGTTAAAAATAGTCAGAATAATTTATAATTCCCACCAAAAATTAGAAAAAATATTGCAATTCTGTTTCATTGCACGAAAGTCGTTTTCGATGTTTCGTGTCTACTCAATAAATATTTTTTGGACGATTTCTTATTAGAAATCGCGTCCTTTTCTGAAAAAAAATTCTTTTATACCGATTGATTCTTCCATCACTACCACCCAAGCCATATTTCACGTTTTCCTCGCTCTCATTTTTCTTCTTTTTTTCAAGGATTGTTTTTCTAACTTCAAACGCACATGCAAAGCTCGGATAACTACCGAGTTACGCATCGTTACGAAAATTTCCAGGGTAAGAGATGGAGTTTTGAATTAATTTAGCAACTGCTCGAGTATGGAGGTGGAGTATGAGGTGGAAATTCGCAAAATTCTGGGAAGGAAAATAATTGAAGGCAAAGTAAGTCGACGGTATCCTCGGCAGACTCGTTTGTTTTTCTGAAGAAATTATAAAGCTGTTGACTCTCGTTATGAACTCACCTCACGTCTTATCTCACTGGCACACTCATGTGTGTTTGATGCACGTAGTTAATTTTTAGCCAAACTTTAGCCTCAAAGTTTACCGCTAATTCTGAAAATTGAGCCCCACCGATTATTTATCGTCACTAGGAGAAGAAATTGCCATCCGCCCTGATATATTCAGGCGTGTAATATTCCTTGACTTATACAAAAAAAAAAAAAAAAAAAAAAAATACGTACAAATTACAAATTTACGATATTATGGTTCGATGGTGAGACAAAAATAAATTATATGAAAAATTTTTTGAATAGTCTGCCAAAGCAACACATAGCATATACGTGCTATCAATGCTGTGTGCTGGTAGTGTCTTCCAGTATTGAACTTCCCTCCTATTATACGGTGCTGCTCTACCTGATGGAGAGTTAATTGCATATTAATTGCTACTGATCCTTTTGCCTGAGAAGGTTGCGCGTGTCTATCAATTATTTTGCAAGCTTTCCACGCCAATTTGAAATTCAATGGCTCTGAAAACTGAGACAACTGGCTCCATTGGTTTACGAGTAATGTAAATGAGCAAATTCGTACATAATACACAAAGTGGGAAACAGAATGATGCATGAAAGTAATTTTTGATCGTTAGTTTACTATTTGATCAAAGTGTAGTCCAAGAGGATTATTGGGTTAATTTATGCACACTATTTCTAATGCAAAGAGCTATAAAGAACGCTTCACACTGTAATATAATGTATCTTAATCTAACCATTACTATACAAAATTCGCTGATCATGAATAACTAAAAATCAATAATCTACGATTAATTTTAATTTTTCATTTCGTTCGAAGACTGAGCGAAAATTAATTACAATCCAACTAAGATAGAGAGAAGAAAGAAATTCAATTAGTACCTAATCAAATAATAATTTCGAATTCAAAATTTTCATACTCATAAATTTTCATCTTCATGAACTAGGTAACTCGATCGCTAGTGTTTTATCGAAACGATCGAGCCGCCGTATTTTAGCTAAAAATGACTGCGAGAGTCGAAAAACGACCAAACCCTGAGAAAGCCGTTTCTTTAGAACTCGATAAGATATATAAGCCAAGCTAACACTGTTGCAGTCATTAAGTGCAAATAGCCAATAAATAACGACCTGTAAAACCAACTCGAGGGAAGGTATCCTTTTCTAGGGCAACAAATTACTACGTCGTAAATCACATTCGGCTCGAAGCCATTAGAGCTCCATTTGTTTCCTTTTCCCTTCTACGCACGCTGAGAAATACGTCATTGATTTAGTCAGAGTGAAGACGTCAAATTTCGTTTATTTAATTTCTCAAGCCGAATCGGTTCATGATTCGTCGAGGAAAATTAGAGAGAATTATATTTCTAGCGCATTAAAATAAAAGCTTCACCGAAAAAGGAATCGTAGTGGAGTGGAATCGTCACATTTCTCGCCAATATTGGTGGCCCAATGTTATGGCTTTATTTCATTTATTTTTGCCGGCTTATATGAACAACGTTAGTGCTATGTTAGGTCGGCTTAAGTTACGAAATGCGGTCGGACCGCGCAAATGTGCAGGCGATGTTTGCCGAAGAAGTTCCTCTGTTTGTCCCTTGAGCTCATATCTTTCTTTACTCCCTCCCGGCCGGGAATTCGCACCCTAGAAGCTGTTGCCGCATTTATCCGCTCGCCTGTAGTCGAATAAGCTCGGGAGCCAAGTGTTATATTGCGGCTCTTTTCATTTATCACGGTCTTATGTTTTTGCGGGTAAGTTTTATGAGACGGTGTCATATCAGGAAGTTATTATTTCCGCTTTTTCCGCCGCTAATTTCCCGATCTGATATTGCAAAGAACTTGTAAAATATCCTGCATTGAATTCACTTTAGAAAGTGAGTTCGATTAGGAATTTTAGTGACGAGGCATTGCGATATTGTTAAGGGACTTCAATCATCACCAAATAAATTGAAATGATCGATGCATCGTCATTAGAACTATTCGTTGGGGCTTCGTGTGGAATGGCGTCCAACCACCAACTTTCACCACTTTTTCATTTTTCTTTTTTTTTTCTTCTTTTTTCGATCATTTTACAGTGATGGTGCACTGGGTCATGCATGTTAACTGTTACGTCAGTGGAAAGTTTACTGGCTGTTCCATTTTTACCGGATGATGACGAACTAAGGAGACCTGTGAATCTTGTTTTTCTCTCTTTGATATATTTATATTTTTGCTCGGAAACCAAATCACCTTGATTTAAGCTTTGAAAGCAATTTTCATCCTCAAACAAACCTTTAATATGTTCAATACCCTGACATCATCGTTGATGGACTGTGTTCTCTTTAAAACCATATCCTCGCATAGATCTTAGCCTGTTTTCTTGAAAGATCCCCATCACAGCATACGACGTCTCTATATTTCCCATCACTGGCGAATTCTCCTATGTTAAAGAGAAGTTCCTCAACGTTCTCCAAACGAACAATGAGAGTTCCCAAGCGTACGTTTGGGAAGAGAGGGGCAATGGCAGTTGCTTCCATTCATAGCCGTGAGACGTGCTCTCGTAAATCACAAAGAGCCCGCTAGCGCTGACCATAAACTTCGTCCGCTTTGAGCAGCACGCTTGACGTTGCTTTACGCCTCATACGTAACAGCATTGTCACGATAAATGCGCCCTATGTGAAGTTGGCCGTACTGCTATTCTCGAACTCGGGTTAAGAAATTTATCCGTCAATGACTCGGCCTCTAAACTCCAGCATAAACGACCCGGATAATGAAAATGAAGTGGAACGTTTGCCGCACAAGTGCTTCCGCGTTATGTAGAACCCTGATACAAATTGATCAATCTTAACTTTGGCAGCGGCAAGTGCGAAGCTGGCAACCTGTTCACTAAGTAGGTATATATTATGGTCACCAGGATATTTTTCTATCCTATCTATTCGAGTCCTGTTTTCCTATTATTTTTTTTCTGTTCTATCCATTTTTATATGATAAAATAGCGTAGAAACGTGAGAGCAAACTGCCACGAAAAAGGAGGGAAGGAAAAGCGGGAGGGGATTCGCCGAGGGATAAAATGTGAAGAGAAAAATTTCCGTGTATGGATAATGATTTTGCAAGATAGTGCGGCTCGTAAAAATTCAAAATGCCATGATGATCTAAAGGAAATTCAAGAGATTCTTTGCCAGGTGTAGTGGCTTTAAGTTGTGACCAAGTACTGAAAATGAATCAATCCATCCCCTGGCGAACTTTCCTTGCGTGTGATAAGTCACGAAGTATAAAATCACATCATCATTTTAATAATTAAAATAATTAATATTAATAAACTTTATTCATCTTCGTTTGGTTGTCGTCGCATTTGTTGTAGGCTGTGGACCTCATGGTTCCACGTCGCCCTGAAGATGCCCGAATGTGCGAAAGTGCTCGGCCAGCCATTAAAAATCTGGAGAATAAGTAGCCTGGTTTTTCTCCACCTCACAACTTTAATTATATTTTATATTTATATTAATTTATATTATTTAATACTTTAGTTAATTATATTAATTAACTCGGGCTCGGGTAATTAACACGCCGACCTTCAGCTTACCAGCCAATCAGTTTATTTATCTTTTAGGTTGTTATTTTTCACAAGTCCAGTCCCTCTGGCATATTCAAATAAAATTAAAAACTTAAAAGTTAATTCTTGACCTTTCTTTGACGATATTCTAGAAGATATTTTTTCTTTTGCCAATTGAACTAGCTTATGCTAACGTCAAGTAACACAAAGGATTTTTAAAAGGAGATTTTCAAATTGAAAAATCGTCCGCTTTTGGCCAGTTTTCCGGAAATTTCCAGTTCCATATTGGGCTGTCATTGAAACCTTGTCAAATATATGAGAATCTGAGAATACGCAAGCAGATTGCGGTGGAAAATTTAAGGCACACGTATGTCACGCAAGAAGCTCATTTTGAGAAGAAAATCCGATATCAAAGTAAATCCAAGGATTTGGAGGCTAACGGAGTATTGTATTTTTGAGGTTGCCAACGAGGGAAAAACCCGAAGAAAGACGAACGCTTCGCTCTCATATTTCGGTTCTGATTTCCCAAGAGCGCTCAAGTAGGTTCAAGTGCGTCGAGAAAACACTTTCAAATGCGCTGAATATATAGGGCAATAATAAACGTTAGGTATCGATATCAACGTAACTCTCCCCTTTGATCATCAATATCAGAGATCTCTCTTCAGAAGTATATAGGCTTCACAATTTGAGAAATATATTTTTTTCCTTCCAAAAAATACCGTCAAAATATAAGTAGAACGCGGTTTTGTATCCATATGCGTAAAAGTTTCGCCAAATTTTTTTTCATATTGACGTTTTCGCATAATTGATCGACTGATTGGTGAGATTTTCTTAATAATCTGTGAACAAGGAGGACCCGTAATTCCTCTCTTCCCTTATACTGGGAGGCATTATTTTAGTCCAGTGACTATGAAATTTGACTATATTTAATGAATCAATTTATTTAATAGGAGAGCTCCAAGTTAAGAACACCTTCCTATTGATTAAATTGGTAGTAGTTTGCAAAAAGGTCTGACAGCGCAAAAATCGCAGTAGACTATAAATTTAGATTTTTTCGAGCAGTTCTCCATATAGGTGGAACTTTTTTCTTTCCGAACGAGAATTGATATTTACGTCAACACCGGGTGAAAAAGTTAATTTGAAGTGGAAAAAAATGTCGACGGATTGTGCCAAACATTTAAATACACGAAATGGGGTTTCTCTGTGGGGCGGTATCTTTGGCGAAGAGCCCGTAATGAAGACCATTCACAGGTGCAGGGCTCCTTGTAATTCGATAGAAAAGCCGGAAAAGTAAGTTTGTTACTGTTTCAGACAGTTTGTTAGCCGAAGCCATTCAACGAAGTCCCGGCCGGACCGCAAGAAGTCGTAAGTTTCTTTGCGTTCGTCTCTAATGTTTCATTATCAACTTCGTTCCATTGGAAAGCCGTTTAATTTCGCAAAAATCTAATTTTCAACGCTAAGCAAATTCAACTGTTTCGAAAAAGCTCCGGATGATTAGAATCTGAAATTTTCCGTATTTTACCTAGTTACAATGGGTTCAGAAAAATTAACTGCTTTGGAGGAATTTGTAGCCCGAATCGTAGCATGGTAGTTGATGTTCAAAATAAAGAAAGTACCCAACTATATAATATTAAAAACAAATAACTGACGAGTATTAGATGCAATTAGGTACTACTTTTATAATTGCTGATTGGATTATTTGCTTACATTATTGCCAATTACATAATTGATGAGCATTAGATGCGCCCCACGTTGGCAGGAGGGGCGCAGCCCCTCATACTCGCCGTGCCAGGGGGAGTTGGGGCCTCCCTTTGGTAACTAAGGACGAACTCGTTGATAAAAATCGTAATTCTTAATCATTAAATCTTAGGTACTTATTTTATTTAAAGCATATTTCAAAAATTAAAATGAAAAATAATATTAATGAATAATAACGATATAAATTCTTATTATAATAATAAACTAAAGTATAATTTTATGGTCCAATAAGCTCGACAATTTTTATTGCTCCAACAATTCTTGAGTTATAAGATCATTCCAAATTTCTCAAAATCTTTATGATTCCCCAAGTAAAAGCTGCGATGAAGCTGTTAACCTCGTGATGGTGTCGATTCTTGGAAAATAAAAATTCCTCACCCCTTATACCCCTCGAAAAATTGAGGTAGTGATTTGACTGAAGACTGAGCCATTGACATGTCAGGATTGATGTCTGGGGAAAATGTCAAGTATGCAGCTATATTATATTTTCCTCAAAAAATTATTGACACTGAACAAAACAAAATATGTTTTTTTTTTTTTTTTTTTTTTTTTTTTTTTTTTTTTTTTTTTTTTTGAGCGATTACAATGATTTGTTGGTAATAACCCAAAATTAATTCAATGGCGAGCAGACCTTATTTTCAAACTCGCTACTGTTTTCGACCACATGACGATGTCGGAGTTTTTCAACGTTGCGTTCCATCTCAAATTACATGTGATGAGGATGCAGACCTTCGGTTTTTGCTACCCACGAACGCTGTCAGGGACGGTTGCGGCCCTAATGAACGAACATTAGTGACGTTGATGTAATGCGATGCCCTGAAGGACTTGAGGAAGATCAATATATTGTAATATTGTTTATTCAGACCTCTCGCATCACACGGGACGCTGCGTTCGTATCGCAAATTCATTCTTCAGTATTCGCTATATTTATGTCAATTGAATCATGTGCTCATATTATATCAACCGTTCAGCGAAGCGTTTACCAGAGTAAACCCACGTTGCAGATTTAAACAAGTGAATGGACAATGGCAATGTCACTTCAAAGAATGAATATTCTACAAGAGAGCGAATTTAGTATCGCAATACATTTTAGCAGCTTAGTACACGAATAAAACCAAGCGTTAGAGCAGCGAATGGTGTTCCTCTTGAAGCAATTACAGTAGCGTTTTGGTATTAAATTTTAACGGTTCTAAACGATTTTTTATTGTGAACAGCTCACAATTGTGAGAAAAAAGGGTCACGCTAAAATTTGATCATCTCAGTCGAAGCGAATTTCTATAAAATTTACTCGGACATCATAACACTGGGAAATGTTGGAATCGGAGGTTGTAAAATATCTATCTACGGTTATTTAACTAATAATTAAAATATGGAGACTTTGGTCAATAACGTTACTTTAGTTTTGTTTTTCACAATACCATTAATTTAGAATAAAGTTAGAATAATTACTTCGATGGGAATGAGAACCGTAATCCCAAAAACAAGTCGCCTGGCTTTTCACCCTTTCATGATCCAAAGAGCGCATTAATTTGAGAATTTCTATAAATTATTTTCATAAATTTTTTCCTTAAATTGTTGTAAGATTTAATGACATTTCAGGCATATTGCAAACAACAATGGTTGATTTCGATGCAACTATTTAAAATTAAATATCAGATTACCGCCTTTGTCATGCGCGGTATTTAATATCAAGCGGAAATGATTTTTTTTCCGTGACTCATTGACCTCTACAATTTCAATATCTCAGTAGCGTTCGGCAGAATTGCATTCAAATCTGTCGTACCTTTGGGGAAGTCGACGGCGAGAACGGCCGACAGGGCGAGCACGAGGGTGTATCCGGCTCGAAGGCTCATCGTCGCATGACTGGGAACACGAGACTCAAGAACTCGGACTGAGACGGCCACTGGAGCCAGTACAGAGGGGTAGGCGCCAACCTGCTCGCATAGGGAGCTCCCTACAGACCCCGTACAACCCCGCGGAATTCCAATTCATCCCTCTACTTCGTACTGAGCCTTTCCAATTCATATAATATCGGGAGTATAAAATGAAAATACATTTCCGATATCGGAAAAATAAATTTTAGCAATTCGCGAACAAGATGTTGCACACTTGCGACTATAGTGTAACAACTCAAAATTCAGCTTTTTTCAGGGAACACGAAAAACTTTTTACGCCTACTTCCTCGTTGTTTTCTGACTCGAACCTTTCCTGTCGGCTTCTAGTTGCATTTTCTAGCATTCTTAAACCAAAACCGTGTATGTAATGGCTATTAGTAATTAGTAAAACCATTTTTCCTTTGTTGCAACAGTCTTCTTGAATTACATAAACGGACATATTATGAGTGAGAAATTATGGTGACCATAGTACTTCACCATACCAATCTGGAATAGAAATCGTTCGAATAAATTAGCGTAAAATGCGAGTTACATGTATAGAAATGAATACCCAATACGAGCACACTTTTTTCTGCAAGACGTTAGAAAATACAAATTTCCTCCCTCTAAAAACCACCAATTTTTTTCTTTTTTTTTTTGTGAAAATGTCAAGAATTTAGTTTTTATAGTTTCGCCAGAAAAGTGTTGACGGCGGACGGACAGAATTTTGTTTCATATGCCTTGAAACTTATAACATCTAATTTTGAGGGGGTTAGAAAAAACATTTTCAAGGGCTCTAACAATGGTTTGTTATTGAATAATAAACCAAAATCAGGTGTCATTGACTTGCTCAAATAAAAACTTCAAGACCTTGAGCAATAAATTAAAAAATTAGAAATGAAAATACAAAATACGCACTGGTAAAAACGTGAAAAAAGCTCTGTAATTAAAAGTACGGGGTGTGAGCCAAACGAGCAAAAACCTAGAGTCATCTGATTGCCACAGCATACTTTCAATACTTTGACCGTTCAAAAATATAAAATTTTTATGGCCTGTAAAAATCACAGTAGAAAAAGGAATTTATCTCGGAAGTACTGGGTGTTATTCAATTATAGTGTATTACATGATTAATTTTCGACATTTACAGGGAGAATATTGCCTGAAATTGAATTGAAATGAATTCATTTTTCTCGTAGATACAACGATTTTTTTCTGACTTTTCGACCATAGTCACAATCCGGAAAGAAGTTCCTGGGCAGACGGACAATTATTCAATAAGTGTTGCCTAATGTATAAACAATCTTTTAAATTCACCTCATTTCCGAATTCGATTTTTCGGACAATCGCCCAATGCTTCTATTACAACGTAAAGAAGAAAGTTACAGCGTCAATTTCCAGAGTTCGCGAAATTGTGAACGAAAAGAAAAAAAAACACGTAAAGGAAAACTCATATAACTACCTCGAGTACAAATTTCATTTTTAGTAGTTGACAATTGCTAAGGGAACGTCTACTTAAAATTGATGTGTCGGGTATTTTTCAATCGTTGGGATTTTCTATCTTCCTAAGACTAGTGGGAGCGCATTTCATAGCAATAAATGCGACGATTTCGTCGCCTCTATGAGGCAGCATTCAGAAAGGGGCTTCTCGGATAAAGGATAACCGCAGCTATTATTGCCGTTTTATTCCTAGTTTTATCTCCCCCCGTTTCAGGGAAAATATGACACGGATTCCAGTGTAGAGTGGCGATAGTAGCAATACGACTGGTATCCGCGAGTAAAACCGTCATAATTCACGCTAGAAGTCTCACAAGATGGAAAATTAATTTGGAGCAGAACACTATGAAATTATTGCATTCTAGAAGCCTTCGTTTTTCCTTTAGTTTGAATTCGTCGACAATTTCGCACCTCTAATTAATTGTTAAAATCTATGGAAGTCGATGAAAATTTGGAAAGCAGTTCTAACGATTTACGAAAAAGTTAATAGTTATCTCCTACGAACAACAGAAAAATCTACAACTCGGTTCGTTTAAAATTCGATATAAGAATATTGCCGAATAAATGAAAACAAGTGCTACAAATTCAATTATTAAATTGCTTATTGATTGAATTGATATTTTCTTCAGAATTAGTAGGATGGGAATTAAAAATATGCGTTATCGAATTTAATCGAGATTTCCATTTTTTCCCAATTCGTTAATCGTTCAATAAACACGTATGATCGGGAAATGATTCCCCACTCGGAACAATGTGATGATGTTTTTTTTAGGTCAGAGAAGAGCCCCTCACGAGAGTGGATCGAGGTTGGTTCCAGCGACGGCTAAGCCATTAGTGAAAATTGATAAACAAAGTGATCTATTAGCGCTGTCATTTCAACGAGAGGGTCATTGAATTAATTCAAAAAACCATCAGAGCCTTTTTGGCTCGAAGTTTTCAAGTTGCTGGCCGAAAGTGATTAGAGTATTTGATTTGATTTGAGTATTTGAATTGAAAGGTGTACCATGTTAATAATTATTCTCTTAAAATATAATTTTATATTATTTTTTTTAACGGTTTTATTGTGTTTATCATAAGGTTTCACAATGGATTGGATTTTCGTATTATTTTATGTATATACTTATGCGCGACACGTATATAGCATAATAATATATGTAATATAGCTAAAAAAAAAGTACCTATTGGATTGTTGTCTACACTCTTAAATTATACCTACACTTCAAGACTTTCTCGTCCTGCACGTAGGTAGGCAATATCGCCACGAAATAATATAATTCAAGTCTCTCTCTTACGGTCTCTCATTGCTTTTCACTCGTCACTTCTCACTTACTCGATGTTTTCACCTGCACAGCCACAATCTCATTACAGTATCGAATAATAATGTTCAAAGCGAGAAAAATATTGACTCACGCGTTGCGCTAATAGCAGGTCCAAATTTATTCCGCCGCCTCTCTTCGTGAATAATTTCTGTAAAATGAAAAGGATCATCAATTTGGCATAATGATAGCTAAATATGCTACCGTTGTTGATTATTATTGTACTGTGAATCAGAATTGAATGAATTTAGTGACTGTGAAATCAGCCTGCTCTTTTTTTAATTAGATATCCTAATACGTTCACACCTTAATAACATAGTAAACTGTGTAAAAAATTAGTCAGTGATGATGGACTTCTGTCCTCATTCGTCATGCGTTTTTTAGTGATATTCAGTTGTTGTTTTTTTCTCACAATTTTTTCACGTGTCCTATCGAATTTTTGGTTGTTATAAATATCTACATAATATTAGGCTTATCGTACAATCTTCGGCATGATGAGGAAATCCTCAAAGGAATTCAGTACTGATAAAACAGTGGTTTGTTATTGAAGTAGTGGACTTTTCCAACGGTTTTCTAAAGGAAAAAGGAATTCACTCCATTGATACCATCTGTTGGTAGGATGTTGCAAGTATATCGATTAAGGGGCGGATTTTACTACTCCTGAGCTCTAACGTCAAGCGCTGTGACTTTTCAGTCTGGCCACCCACCATTAGAGTTCAGAATTGTTGGTTCCAACTGTTGAAAATCGCCACTACATTTAGTCAGTAAAGATGTAGTTAGTAATCAAAATCGGATTCTTCAGGGAGTCTTTCGGGGGACAGTCGGAATTTTGAGAGAAAGTCCGAGTTTCAAGGGAAAGTCTTACTTTTGAAGGAAAGTCGTCTTTAAGGGGAAATTCGTCTTAAGGAGGAAATTCATCTTTCGGGAGAAAGTTGTCTTTGAAGGAAAATCCGACTATCAGGGGACAAGAACAATTTTGAGGTAAAAATTTAAATGGAAACTCTAACTTTCGAGTGAAAATTCTACTTTTCTGAAAATTGCAAATTTCTTGTCAAAAATGGCACTTTTGGAAGAAATCGAATTTTCGGTAGAAAATCGAATTTTTGTTAGAAAATCGAATTTTCGGTAGAAAATCGGATTGCGGTGGAGAATCGGATTTTCGCTGGAACATCGTATTTTCTATGGAAAATTCGATTTTCACTTGAAAATCGGATTTTCGCTGAAAAATCTAATTTTCGCTGAGAATCTATTTTTCGCTGAGAATCTAATTCTCGCTAAAAATCTGATTTTCGCTGAAAATCCAAATCTCGCTCAAAATCGGATTTTCGCTAAAAATTGAATTTTTGCTGGAAATCGGATTCCAGCCTGAAAATCGTATATTCGGGAGAAGTTGGACTAAAAAAGTCATCATAAATAAAATAGTAAAACTCGATTATGTATAATATTAAGATTATTCCAACATAGAAAACCCATTAACCAAGCTATTCGTTCGTCCACGTTTCAAGTATTAATCGCTCATAGTTACGATTCGTGAATGAGTAAGGTGGCGTAGATGAGACGATTTGTAATCAAGCCGCTTATCGTCTCATTAGGATGCTAGAACAGAAGGAGCCATTCTCTTCGTCTCAGTGGGTGCAATCCTCGGTTATAATCAGTATCTGATTAAATTGCATCGAGGCCGAGAGGCGATGAGCTATCATAACGATGAAACGTTACAGCAACCGCCTTTGCGTTTACGGGCCGCCTACATAAACGTCAAAAGCAACACTTCGGCGAGAGGGATGCTGTAACTCGATACGGCAACGTGATGTGGAATTCCCCACCGGTTGACCTGCCAGTTTCCCCCGGTGCCTGTCAGTTCAACGTGCGAACATTTGATTACACTCGAAATGGAGCTTGACGAGCGAAATTGACACTGAAAGGCTCTTCATGCTAATTCGAAGTTTTCGAAATTATTCGACTATGGCTTCAAAATTAGCAATTTTGATCGCATGGATTCAACGAAATAGAAGTAAATTTAGAACGGAGACGGAAAGTTTCGTCGGGAAAAATGCGGTCTTGAAAAACGTTGAAAATTATTGGTGTTTTATTTTTCGACTGGTAGCGATAAGCTGTGATTTAGGTTTTTATATGAAATGTTTCTTAAAATCCGTTAAGAATGAGCGCAATCAAAATTTTAGTGATATTTAGCTTTCTCTAAAAAGTAATTTTTCCAATTTCTTGCAAAAACAATGGCGAATTCCGATAATGATTATTGGATTGAAATGTAAACCAGGAAATATAAATATTAAAAAATAGGTAGTTGAAAATGATGGTTTAGAATCATTATTATCAACGTTTTTTGACTCCCTGAAAATGCATTTTTAGTTCTCTGACAAACATTTTTATCGTCTTGGGAAGAGCTGTAGTAAATGATCCACTCACTATAGCGTATACTTAAAACACAATAAACTTACAAACATTTAAGAAATAGACAATACTTCAGCAAAAAAAACACTAGGTACTCAATATTTTACATAAAAAGCCGGTTACATTCGCGATGCAAACCGGAAAACATCCCTTCCGCTCTCTAGGTGGGAAAAAGCATGGGAAAACGTTATAAAAGATTTTATCCCTTCGGAGAGAATGAGTGCGGCCTGTCAGATAGCCGAATGAACAATTCAAAACGGGACTTACAACCTGCGAAGAGAAATCGTGAAAACTTTATACCTCCCAAAGGAACCGCGTTCTGAACGGAGGAGCGGAACACCTTCTCCGCTTTTTTCTTAGTATTCAACATTCATGCGGGTAGGGAATTCTTTCCATTAAGCGAATTGACTCCTTTTTAACCGACTTCAAACAAGGAGGAGGTTACTATGGTCGTCTAGCGGGATTTTTTTTTTTTTTTTTTTTTTTTTTTTTTTTTTTTTTTTTTTTTTTTTTTTTCGGTATGTGTTGTCCACCGGCGTTCAGCTCCTGTACGTCCGATCGGGTTAATTTTTTTTTTGTTTGAAAGGGTTACTATCCAGGTAGGTCCCATAATTTTTTCAATTGGGTCCATCCAGTAGTTACGTCTCCAGACGCGGAGAAACGCCGGAAAACGTGATTTTCGCGAAAAAAGGAAGTTTTGACTTTGCAAGCTTATAACTTCTAGAATACTTGCTCGATTGTTTTGTTTCTGGTGTCATTTTGTTCATAATTTATCTGCCTACAAGGGCCTAGCTTCAATTTTTAGTTCGGCATTCTAGTATAGCGTGTAGAGAAGAAAGTGTAACAAAAAAAGTGATGCCAATTTTCACTTTTTTGAGGTTTTTCGAGCACCGTTCCCAACCACGTCGAGAAAAAAAATATGAACACTACTGCACTTGAAAGCACTTAGCTAGAGCTTTCTAACGATGGTAAAAAATCAAGTTTAGGTGGCATAACAAGGGAGCAATCGATGTTTTAATGGACCTGTGTATGAGACCTCATAACTTCCAAACTAAAACTGTTTTTCCATAATTTTTAAACTTAAAATGTTCACATTTGAGTCTAGTTTACGTGATCCAAATTTGGTGTTGATTGGACTAAAATTAGATACTTTTTAGTCCGTATTACTAAAAAATTTGTTTCAAAATCACGTTTTTTGGACTATTTATGCTTGTAGAAAAAAAACTACGTTAGTCATAGCATTCTCGTTAAAAGATTTGAATTCAGCGTTAAATTTTCAATAAATATCATGGTTTTGAAGGCCAAATAACTCCATTTTAATGCACAAACGTTCGGCGAATTTCTGAAATTTTGTTCGGATTCTCTCATTCAGTGCGATTGCGGGTACGCTTGAGAAAATTATCACTCTATTATCGTTAGAGAAATAAAGAACGAGTGAATTGGTGCAATTCAGTAACCAGTAATGGTGTAGACAAATATTTGAGTTTTGATAGGTGTATCAATGGGATCAAAGTATCCGGTATGTTGACCAAGAGACCCACATAATAACAATGAAAATAGTTTGGTAATCATTATACTTTGGAACTTCAACGTTCAACTGACTTATGAATTGAGCTTGGACGGTTAGTAGTAAGTGACAAGAACTCATTAATGAAAGCTTGGGAAAATTCTGTAAAGAGAGCTGTCCATAATTGTAAGTCACTAAAAAGAGAAAAATAAAAAAAACTTTTTAAAAAAAAATAAAACCGACTTCAAAAAGTTTGTCTATAAAATACACTCTGAAAAGGAAAAAATAACAAAATTGTCCCAACTTCGCAGCAACTCATTCGCCATGCAACTACACATTTTAAGGACTACTTTACTACTCGTATTGACCTGACCACTTCCTGATTGATTGGATCACCTTCCCTAATAATATAAAAACTACTATTTCTCATTTCCCAAATGATTAAAAGATTTTCCTTTCACCTCTGAATTGCCTCCAGATTGATCATCTTTTGGAGTCGGCGCCTCTCTGGCAAAATAACCGATGGTTACAAATAAATATGAATTTACGATAAATTAGTAGGTGCCAGGTTATAAGTCTGGGGGATTCTTAGAGAAATTTGAAATGGTTTTTAGGAAAAGGCGTGAATAGTCACCTTCAAATCGATATTGTTAATAATTAGTTCTCATAAATGCTGATGTGCTCTGTTCAAGAATCGTGAAAACTCATGATATTTATATTCTAACTAATTCGGAATCTATAGGTTTCTCCAATACAATATAAGAGAGGCGCCGACTCCAAAAGATGATCAATCTGGAGGCAATTCAGAGGTGAAAGGAAAATCTTTTAATCATTTGGGAAATGAGAAATAGTAGTTTTTATATTATTAGGGAAGGTGATCCAATCAATCAGGAAGTGGTCAGGTCAATACGAGTAGTAAAGTAGTCCTTAAAATGTGTAGTTGCATGGCGAATGAGTTGCTGCGAAGTTGGGACAATTTTGTTATTTTTTCCTTTTCAGAGTGTATTTTATAGACAAACTTTTTGAAGTCGGTTTTATTTTTTTTTAAAAAGTTTTTTGCCTGTTCTTTTCCGGACGCTTTGTTCCGACCGCTGGATATTCGTTCTCTTGAAGAGCTAGCTTCTATCCTTAGATGGTTGCTTCTTTTCAATGGAATCTCGTTTTAATTAGCTTCAATAACGCCAATTCGTTGATTAATTATATTATGAACGACTAAAAAATTATTAGAATTAACATCGTGAAATACGAACGAAATTCAGCGTGGCAATTTGACTTTTTCTAATCCCACTTATACCAATAGACCGTTATTCTTCGGTTGGTACGTCCTTGAAGTCTCTTTTGAACTGAGTTAAATGGGCGAAGTGGACCTTTGTGTGCCGATATAAAAGAAAAGCTTCCTCGCTGAGCAGGTGATTTCGTTATTCATCTGGACAGTAGCGATTCAATGTTGGCCTCGGGGGGCTCGAAGCTTTTTTCTTTCCTCCTGTTGTATAAGAAACCGAGTGAAAAGGAATGTCGACCAGAGTAGACGCTTTGAACAACCTCCTGACCCCGTTTTTCATGAGAAAACCCTTCTTTCGTGTTGAATTTTTCCTCCCGCGGTTTTCAACGTAAGCGACCGCATGAATTCGGAAGGTGTCGTAATATACGGTTCAAATTTAGGAAAATCACATATTTTACATATTATTCATTACCTGATCATTATTCATATTTGACATATTATTCATCGCCCGATCTGAATTAAAATGTATAAAAAGTTTCCATTGGTCTTGTTTGAATTATTTTCAGCGAAAACATAATATTCTATCAAAGCTCAAAAAATTTTAAGAAAAAAAGGGAAAACAAGATAGAGAAAAGAAAGGTGCATCATAGACGATGAGAACGTAAACCAGAGAAACTATTTTAATCACATTATCTCAGCTACCCGAATAAACCAAGTTAAATCTAATTTATACCTTCGACTTCCTAATTTCGCCGAAATCAAGTTTATACAGTTTTCTGGCAGTAAACGTGATCTGGAACCGCTGGATGGAACTCAGAGACAAATCGGGACTGCGGCGCCCATTATTCTCACGAGTCACGCACGCTCAGTAGTAGCAAAAGCGAGCCAAGAGCACTACCAGCAATTAAGACAGTCCGTTGAACGAATCGAACGGTTCGGAAAAGCGATTGCGGCTGCGGTTCTCGGGAGCTAATTACTTCAATTTCTTCAACTCCGCCGCTAGCAGCGGGCGACGATTGAACCGAAAGTTTTTGCCGCTAGGGAAAATCCTCCAGAGCAAAACCTCAGCCGACAAATGACTGACGAGACTGCTGCAATCTCGTGCTGCAAATAAATCTGGATCATCCCAAGTCTTATAGGACCCGAACCGATTATATTTCCTGGACTAATTATAGGGGCGAGTATCAGCGCGTTTGAAATCATTGTACGTGCCTCTGCGCGGGTTTCAGTGCATTTCCACGTTGAGTCAGACAAGTGGCCAATTATTGTCAAGGAATGTAAGGATCGTATTCAAGCATGAAGGCTACTGGTGTTATTGGATCCAATATTGCCAAGCATATTCTCTGGGTTTAAAGTTTATAGGAATATTTAATTGCTTACTAGTGGCTCACGCCAGAGACCCCTTCAGCCACATTTAAACCGACTGGAGCCTATAAACTGGGGCCAGCCGCGATTGCAGAAGGCCAGTAAGCAGTCGAATTGACTGACGCCATTCAAATCTGGCAAGTTTTAAACCACTGACTGGCGCCAGTAACAGTTTAGACGAATCTAATAACAGGGGTCGATCATCCATCTTCATCAACCGATAGGTTTTCGATAGATCTATATTTTTCTCAGAAACGACTCTATCGATGTCTTAACCCCTCGAAAGTTAAGCATCAAAAACCGGCAGAATTGTTGTGAGAAAATCCCTCAAAAGCTAACGTATTCGAATTTTCTTCAAATCACATTCATTTTTTCAGATCTGATTTTTTTTTTTTTTTTTTTTTTGTCTTGAAACTGTCATTTAACAGCGGTTAAGTAATTTATCAGTAAGATACATACACAACGACACATTTCTTTCATGTAATGACAGATATGTGTCTTTTCCAGAAAGAAGTACTTTTTCAGAAAGTGACACAAATTATGCCCAGTATAGCGAAAATTCCGAATTTTCTGAAATGAAGGTCAAAATAAGAAACCAAATATTAACCACTCCGACACAAATTCACTATTAAACTTCAACAATACCTGTTCGAGGTAGGAAGACGTATTTGGCTTGGAATCCTCGCCCGGGCCAGTAAGAGGTCGAGATAAATTCGAGGTACAATGCTTCTTTGGACGAGATGATCTCGTAGTAAGGTCCACCCTGGTTGCACAGGATTGTTATTACTGGAGCCAAAGGGCCAGGGCCGTCGTGAACGCGGATCACGTCTTCTCTCGTGAGACAACTGCGCAGAAGATTACAAAAATATATCGAATTAATCATGACCAATAATAAATTTTTATGTATACAGAGCGTTCACAATTCATCTGAATGTCATCCTCAAAAGAGCGACTCTTAAGCAAATTTTTTTTTTGTGGTTTGGTTTTTTTATGTTGTTATTTTCTGGGCTTTATTTAAGTAAAATATACTCAAGTCCCTTTAAATTCGGAATAATCACAAACGTGACGGTACAAATGCTTGTTAAATTCCCTATATTTTGATTTTTTGCAGCTCTTTTACATCAAGTTAACATAAAGTGGAATATATCTCGAAAACAAAAAATAATCACAGTCCTTTTTTTTAATCGATTCTAAATTAAATTTCCTCAATTCACTTATGAAGCAACTATTTCTTCCAAATTTGCGAGTGTGGCGAAAAAAAATTCCGAAGTGAAAACTCCATAAGTATGAAAATTGGAAAAAATTCAAAACATATTATTAATTGTTGGAATTTGATTGTTTTTACTTTGAATTCGAATTCTACGTCTAATTTACTGTAGGATTCATTAGTTAATCAAATTTCAACAGTACTGTAAGTATTTGCAAAGGATTTTCAAAGTTAGAAAACATTATAACGTGTAGTACTGAAATTAGTAAAAACAGATAGTTGTCGCTGAATTTCCGTAATATTAACGTCATTTTCGGATTCAGCGTTAAATTTCCTAATAACTAACATTTTATTTTCCATTTTCACCGATGCCAGCGGAGCTCGAAATTACGGCCGGCGAAAAACTCGATTTACGGAAAAGAATTTCTCTGGCTCTGTTTAAATTTTTTTCACCAAATTTTTTGCTATGTACGTGTGTAAGGCGTTCAAATGAAGACTCCTGCATAATAAAACAATTGATTATCATAGATTTTGACCCCGAAAATCACAGTTAAAGTCCAATTTTCGAGCTTTCAAAAACCGATTTTTTCGGACCACTTACAGATTTTTCCGGGAAATAAAAAAAATCACAAAAATACATCTTAGCAAGACACAACTTTCCTAAAAATTTCAGATTTTTATCTGTATTGAGAGACGAGTAAAAAATCGTTAACTGTTCGGTTGAAAAAAATCGCAGGGGTCCCCCTTGGATTTTTCGCGAAAATTTTTTTGAAATAGATTTTGCTCAAATTCAGCATAATGATAGTTGATGATGTGTATATCAATAATATATGGTTCATTCTTCGTTTCTTTCGCACTAAATAGATGAAAATAACGTTTAAAGTTGAAAAGTGTGGTGATTTCGTGTATAGTCTACTAATATTGTTGCATAGCGCATAAACGGTTGAAAAATGGACAGGGACACTACATGGGGGAAATGTGGACAGTTAAATTATCTATCTTTTGGTATATTCAAACATCAAAATTGACGAATTTTTGTCACAGTGATCCATTGTGCAAGTTACAAATCTTGGAAAACTCAAAAGTTGAAAGGTCTCCCTAGGCTAAAACATCGCACAAGTTGAAACCCCCAATACTTTATGATAGTAAGTACAATTTAATACCCACCACCTGCATACCAAATTATAGAAACTACTACTATAAAAACTATTAATTACACCTCTCCATACAGAAATAATAAACTACTACATAGTAGTGACAAGGACAAATAATAGCCCAACAAATTGTAAGGCATGGCAAGAGGGGCGAAGCCCCTCCGACGGGACGCGCCAAGGGCGGCGAAGCCCCCCCCCCGACAGGGCATTGGGCGGCAAAGCCGCCAGGGGCGCCCAGCCCCTACCCCCTAGTTTCATAACAAACTGACAAGGCTCAATATAGCTGCACAAATCTTCACAAGCATTGTTGGATTGCGCGACGCAATCGAGCGGCTAAGTTTGGATGAAACATTACGGCATTAACTGCCATTATAAGCTTGTGCGATAAATGAACAACAAAGCTTTCGGTTGAGGCATTGCCGGTCATTTAACGCTGAATAGCGCCAGTAACAATACGAGAATGCAGCAACTTCGCTGTTGTCTCGCTGATTAAGAATCCGCGTTTGTTCCATAAATTAACCGCTTCTCCTTGACGAAATGCGAATTTTCATTTATGAGAACAGCATTCAAGATAAGCCGTGTAAAATTCTGTCCTGTTTCCTACGAAATTAATGTCAATATTTTATCATTTTCAAAGATGCAATCTTAATAGGTCACCATCGATTCATCTCGAGTCGATTTTATGCAGAAAAACTCTCGGAAAAGAGAAGGAAAAGACCATTAATTTGCCAGTTCCTTGAAAAGCGAGGGCTTTTGTCGAGGTAAAATCTGCAGTCAGAAGAAGGTGGTGTGGTATCTTCTTTTGAGTGAGCCAACCATTGTAGTTGTTACAGGTTGGCGAGGAAAAGGAGTTCCGCTAACTGGGGTAGAAGTTAGAACTATAGGATAGAAGAGACTGAGCAGTACGAAGCCGCCTACCTTGACACCGAGTTGATAAATCACGGAACACGACGAGCTGTACGTAGTTGTTAGACGCTATCCTTTGTAGCTAAAGTAACTCGCGACTCGGAAACTGTCTACTTTTCCGTCGACACCGTTTGCTCGCCGACAAAACACGCCAGCGAGTCGGTTGAGTTTTTGTTACGCACGAATGACGTCTTTGATGTAAAATTAGAGAGCCAATTTTTGACAGTACTCATAGAAAAAAGTAATGCCTTAGATGGGGAGCGTTCCTAAATCAAAGGTCTCTATTCGTAAGGTTTTCGGCCAATTATTCAAAAAATAATAATGATCCTTTTTCCCAAATTGAAAAAATACAATAGAAACTTGTTCAACAGAACTATGTAACTTAATTGATAAAAAAATAAATAATTCTGCAAATCTAATACCTAGCAAAAATGTTAAACAGAGAATATAAAATTTATCATTCTAGAGCGTAATTATTTTATCATGCACAACTCACAGAAAAGTCTAGCACGATAAACATGAAGTTAAAGAAATATAGACTTTAACTTACACAATCCATTCTCAATAAAGTCAAATGCATTAATTTAATTAAATATAAATCTAAAGAATACATATACTAAATGTAGTAGTTCATAAAAAAAAATGTTCTTGAAACCATAGATAGCTAATTTGCTCTAAATTTTCAATAGAAAGATAGCTTAATCTATTAATCTCAACATTAATATTTTATAGTAAACTTCTTTCTTCAGGATTGAGTCGTAGTTATTAAGCACCAAAATCCATACGTAATATTACAGCACATTCAAGTAAAGATCGATGATACCAAAAATCCGTTTTTAAAAAAGGATTGTTTAATGGTTTCAGAAAAATAAACGTACCGAACAAAGCCAAAGATCCAGCAAAGATGTTACTTTGCTGCCTTTTAACCGACTTCGTTGAAAAGTGAGATGATTGAATATGATAAATAAACAAAGACCAAATATTAAAAAAAAAAAAAAAAAAAAAAAAAAAAAAAAAAAAAAAAAACAGCCGATTTTGCAGACTTTAATCCAGTTTCAAATTTCATTTCCAAAGCGACGGAAGAATTTCCGAGTAAGCTGCCAACAAACTAGAACTAGCCTCAGCGAGCAGCTCTTGCAGAAAAATTGCCCCCTCAGTCGGATAATATTTTACTCGAGAGTAACTCGGCGAGTTCTTGTGTTTGCACACCATTATAACGCCATTGTTGTTTATCCAGGGAATTATATTCGTAAGCTTAATCCAACGTCGGCTTAAAATAAGATTTTCTCGGCCGCAAGCAGTCGTTTGGCTGAGTAAAATCTTTTCCATTACGAGTACACACGTAAAAGGCTGCTACATTAAAAGGTGCCAAAATACTAAAAGTTTATACGAAACGTGTAAATGTATTAAACCAATTCTTCCCTCCGTGAATGAAGAATCGAGAACGATGAATTGAGCCTATTCAAGAACGAAGGGTATCACAAAATTATGAAACTGAAGCTGGTATGGATTCATCTTTATTCCAAGTACCTCAGGAAACCTATTTTCCGGTTACGCAAAAAATAAAACGAAAAACTCCCGCGGGTGAGGTAACTCTTGAATTATCCGTACGGGTGGAAAACGACCCACAGAGAATTGCCCCAAGGCGAAACAGGTAGGTAGAGAACAGCTGGAATATACTACAGGTTCTCTTTTCCCTCATCACTTCGTTCACATCGGTGACGTTGTTAACAGACGGTAACGACTGCAGAAGATAAATCTTGCCCTGTTCCAGGGCGGAAGGGGCACATCGGATTACTCTGAGGTCCAATGAAAACTGCTTTGCATCTCATGAATAATAGCGAGCGAACGGCTCAGTGTTATGGCGAGGAGATGGGTCTTGGCAAAACTAATTACGAGATGACTTCATGTAAGGCCGCGTCTCGTCTGAAAGCAAATTCACTTCTCCTTCTGCACGTTTCAAAGGAAACTCACGTAGCTGTATCCAAGCCGTTTATATGCCATCTTCAGCCGACAGTTGAGATGATTTTATTGTAGCGTAACTGTAGCTGTTCCACGACCTATAAGAAATACCAATTGGAAGATAAAAAGCGCCTATAGTTATAATTTTGAGAGTCAAATATGACAACAGCATTGCAACTGGTACTGCTGCATTTGAAATCAGAGTTATTAAGAGCTGCTGGTAAAATATGGCCAAAAGAACTGTAGTTCAAATAGGTATTTTCGAATAACGCAGGTACGTGCGTTTTCAGAACCAAAACTAATCAATGCTGGTGTACCACAAGGTAGCGTGCTGAACCCACTTCTGTATCTTCTGTACACAAGCGATCCACCTGTTGTTCCTAGCAACACAGCAGCTGCATTTGTTGATACTACACACTATACTTTCGGTGGGTAACAGCAAAGAAAAATCAATGACCAAATCAAATCGGTATATCTCCAAAATTAACAAATGGACGGATAAAAAGAGAATCAAAATTAATGAGGGAATTTCAGCCCCCGTCGATTCGCCCTTTTGCACGTCGGTTGGGCCTATCTAAATATTTGAATATGACACTTGAGGCTAAACTTGAATGGAAATTACGGAGCTCGTTATCAAATTGATTATACTCTTGATTCACCTTCCCTTCAATTGTGATCTCGAACTCGTGACTCGTTGATGTCATGCTCAAATCGCACTAGCCGATCGTTCCTGCTAAATTCGTGCTTTCCGTTACGGTGAATTCCCTATATACTCCAAACTCCAAAAATACACTTTCTGTTCCACATACGAGTCCATAACAAAGCGAAAACTTCTGCCTCTCATCATCTTGTTCAAACTACCGCATCCGGTGACTTCCTCTCAAGAAAAACTGAGCAACTTGAAGATGACATCTTTTATTTCGAGCACGCTCCTTATGAAACTTTCGCGAAAGTGGATCTTCCTCTTATGGAGACAAAAAGACAAGTTTCTATCGGAAAGGAACTCTATCGGTGATTGATCGCGTCAGTCGGATGCCGTGGATCAAGAGCTCTCTAATGTAGAAAAGTTATCTTCGATTATCTCGAGCTGACTTGGCACACCGAAGCTCGGTTTTCTGGCGTCAGAGGTTGCCAGTTCTCCGTTCCAAAAACCCTTCGGGCTATCGTCGGTTTTGCGCGGAAACTTTTCCGACCGCTGAGCACCGGCTTTATTCCGTTCCGCTTCCGTCGAAAAGGTAATAACTAAAAGACGCTCTTGTTACTCGAAGAGTCATTTGACCTCAGAGAAGTTCGACTCTTGTTCTTTGCGCATCTCGTAAAGCACGACGACGAAGACATTATTTTCTTCGAAGAAACGAAACGACGCGTTCAGTAACCCGAAACGCAGTCGGTGGAAGTTATAACTGTATCAATCACTGTAGCTCATCTTTCGGAGGGGACGATAGTCTTTGAAATCTCCGTCTCGGTAGTCGATTAAAAGTTGGAACGAGGGGGAAAAAAGTTTCACATCTTGGAAGCAGATTACCAGTTGAATTGGCCCTTAAACGTTTTCGTTGCAACGGTTCGCTTTCCAAGCGAAAATAATTGCGAGTATGAAACGAGATGAATCTACCGAGATGAACTTCTTCAGCTCAATGATATAGGATTAATTAATTTTTTTGCTTTATTTACTTTTAGTGAGTTGCTCGTTTTCAATTATCGATTTATTGGCGCAGAAGCGCTATTTTTCGCGGAGACTTTTCAGTTGACATCGTTTGGGGAAATGTTTACAAAGGAAAACACGTTGCATAATATTTCACTAATAACAAATTTCATCGACAAGTATTCTTTATACATGCATTTAAATACTGTTTATGCTAGGTGCAAAATTGCTACCAGAATTACGTCTCACCTGTGATCTCCCCGTTGTAAATCGAACTCCAAAAAGTTCAGCCGAACTCGCCCTCTTTCCCTGAAAAAAAAAATCGTACAGCTTGCGGATGAAATTCACTTGAAATGCGTTCATGGAAATGCGAGGAATGTATAGACGAGAAAATTGAGCGTGTCATTGTTGAAACTTCGCCGAATCTTTCGTGCAATAGGAACCACGAGCTGTCAAACTTGCGAATACCTACGTCAGCCCTTAACTCGGTTTTATCGATCGGTACCGAGAGGAATCACACATCGCTAAGAGTATCTAAATCCTGCCAGACCCTTTCATATCTATACCCGTACATGTATTATACCTTCCATCTTTCAGCTTCACCCTGCCTGAGCACGTTCGTTTTGGAAGTCTTTTGACAGTCGGAGGATGTCAGTCCGTGCGCCGTATTATTGAGTACGAGAGTCGGATTATCGCCTTGAGCGATTCCGAAATGATGGAAGCAACGGCCAATACGCTACGTTCGTAATATTTCCCCACGCTAAACGAAAGACGTGAATATTCTTAATATTTTGCAGTCTGAATATTTCTCAAAATTACGCGTCAAAATTTCAAACCTTCACCTGATCGAATTTTTTCAACGTATTCGTCTATGGAGAATCAGTATCATGCCATTACTTACAGTAACTCAACAGTAAACATTCATTACTTACCGGGCAACCAGAGTGTAGGAACATCTGCTATTTCTTGGATAGCTCGACGGGTATCGAGGAGAGTATAAATGGCCGCTTGACTGGCTTTCGGCGATTTGATAATCACATCCGCCATAGTCACCACCTCCCATCGAATACCGAGCTGAAATCAATACAATGACTTCTATTATTTTTAGATAACCAATTTATTTCGTTGGTCGATCATTTCGATAGCCTTGGTGGAAAACTCTTCAAATCCTGCGAAAGTTCAATTTTTAACTCCAACCTTCAACTTCAACCTACAACTTCAACCTTCAACCTTCAACTTCAACCTTCAACTTCAACCTTCAACTTCAACCTTCAACTTCAACCTTCAACTTCAACCTTCAACTTCAACCTTCAACTTCAACCTTCAACTTCAACCTTCAACTTCAACCTTCAACTTCAACCTTCAACTTCAACCTTCAACTTCAACCTTCAACTTCAACCTTCAACTTCAACCTTCAACTTCAACCTTCAACTTCAACCTTCAACTTCAACCTTCAACTTCAACCTTCAACTTCAACCTTCAACTTCAACCTTCAACTTCAACCTTCAACTTCAACCTTCAACTTCAACCTTCAACTTCAACCTTCAACTTCAACCTTCAACTTCAACCTTCAACTTCAACCTTCAACTTCAACCTTCAACTTCAACCTTCAACTTCAACCTTCAACTTCAACCTTCAACTTCAACCTTCAACTTCAACCTTCAACTTCAACCTTCAACTTTAACCTTCAACTTCAACCTTCAACCTTCAACTTTCAACTTCAACTCTGGTTGCAAGATACTAATAATTCAAATGTATAGTGAGAGATGACCCTTGAAAAAAAAAATATTGTGCCAAAAGAATGAAAAAACCGACGCTATTTAAGGCTAGTTCGAGGGCCTTTGAGAGGATTGCGAACATAGTGGCTCTTTTATGGGCCGGTGGTCGGTCGTTCTTTCGTCGATTATCGCCCAGCGGGAAAAAGTAAAAAACCGCTGCTATTCGACCGAATGGTGTACTTTCCTCCGACTTGATATAGTTAAGGGGTTAACGGATCAGGCGGTGGCTATCTTTATGGATTCCTCAATTTCATACCAAGCTGAGTCAAAAGAATACTATCGTCTCGAATGGTCCATTGACGGCCTTTAGTGCAAAATGAATGGCTTGATAGCGAGCAATTTAGCCCATTCACGTCTCGTATTACACTGGAAAAATATCATTGTTTTATTCATTATGTCACCCCTCGAAAGGGGGAAGAAGTTGAGGCTGCCTGAGGGAGAGCGTTGGAGCATGTCTGGTTTATCTACACCCTCCTCGGTATTCTGTACGTGCTCAGATTTCAATCCAGAAGGCGACGAAGAAGAAGAGTCCGGTGACGTGAAAAGGGTGCGATTTTTATGCATACAGCATTTCTAAGTTTTATGAGTTCCAGCGTCTAGAACTGAACGGTACATAAGTCGAATGTTGATCCAGTCTCTGCCGTTAAAGGTTTTTTTTTCTATTTAGTGTGAACTGAACTCTTCTGAATTGTTCGTACGGTATACTCATATTTTTCGAAATGCGTATATCATCGCTTTTATAAAATTCATAAACCGTAGCCCATCGTGCTTTTTTCGTGCTGATCTTGGCTAGTATAGCCTTGGGGTAGTTCAAATTTATACCGAGTTTGTTTACGATTACCATGGTTTCACACGAATTTCATAGTACATTGATGATGGCTACTCAATTTTTACTGAATTCGCGTTTTTTCCGATAGGGCCCAATGGGACGTCGCTCCATAAAACTCTTCGGCACCGCGTTCTTCGTTTTTATTAAAAATGGGCAACGAAAGGAGACGGCCACGTACTCGGGTATTTTCCCGCGGGATCAGCGATACACCTGATCGGCCATCCAAACTTTCTTCTTATCTGAGAGTCCCCTAGCCATTTCTCGACCTGGGCAAGACTTGTTCGAGAAAGGAAATGGCTGTTTTCAAAGTGCTCCCTTCCCACGTGCGGGCATTTTCCGACGGTTTTATCAAGTTTCCCGTCTGTTTCCCTTATTTCCTGTAATACAGTCGACGCCGGAGGTGCTACTATCGAACTATCGAAGTTTTTCGAGTTCTATTTTGCTGAACGTGTCACATTTTTATTATAAATGAATTGGGTCAAGGTTTTAGCGTATTGTGCGACTTCAAGGTCCGCAATGCTCTACTGAAAAGGCTGCAATGGCAAAAGAGAGAAACGCAAATTAATCAACTGAGGATTGTCGCAATTAGTCTCTCACCCAAATCCATCCGAATAAAGAGCGGTTGAATAAACGTTCGTTGATTAAAATGTTCAAAATTGTCGGTTCATTACACCCGGAACGGATTCGAGTGGTCTTGGTAAAGAGGCTACTAGGCTGAAAATCTATTCTACAGAATGGTAGGAATAGCCCTGCTTCAGACAAGACACTTTTTCCCACACATCATTTCGAATATTATTTTTTCTCATGCGCAAAAAAAAAACTAGCCCTTTTTGGGCATAATTAAAAGAGCCTTTTTCTCCCGGAACTGCGAATATTCGAGCACGAGTAATAACTCATGAATCCCACGATATAACGCGAACCGCAGTTAAAAACACGTGACCCAAAGTTAATCTTCAGCAGTTGCGAAACTAAGCAAACTGAAAGATCGCAAATCATCGAAAACTGCGGAGAAACGGCCCGATGTGACAAAGTAGTAAAGGTAAGTACTCACAAGTGTCGATAAAGCGAAAAGTTCCAAGGAAGCCCGAATGGTTGGTGGTCCTTGGGCGGGACGAAGTGTGCAATTCGAGAACGAGAAACGGCCCGGAACTGTAGAGGAGGCGAGGAATGGACGGCAAAGCTGAACAGAGGACTCCCGTCGACTGGGTCAGGTCGGTCAAGTGGGCAGTCTCGAGATCCAAGTAGACTCTTAAATAGTCGCCGGTTGTACAGCTGAAACAAGTTAATATTGGCGTGAAAAATTCGAACGCCCGGAAAATTAAAGATTTTATTTTCTATTCTACGAATTTTCCCATCTCCCGTGCTGAAATTTGAGTTGCTTATTCACGTACAAGTACTTTCGGTTTATTATTAATAATAAGCCATTGTCAGAAACACCAAGAAACTTTCTTTTATTTTGCGAATGGCACTTTCACCCTTTTGGTCTTTCGCGGCTTTGTTGAGCTTGTTTCTTCCCCTTAAACTGAACACCGCAAATGGAGGGCTACAACTAAAGGACAAAAAAACTATTTTTACCCATATTTCTTTTGACCGTTTCCATTGATTTTCCTAGGAAAATAATGTGCATGTTCGGCCAGTTGTTGCATCATATGAGGCTTAAAAAAGCGTGTGAGCCAAAAAAGAAGAGAAAAAAGCAGACAAAATTGCTCGGATTTCAATGCTACTATGTCCCTAGTCCAGTTCAATAAGCATAATTATATTCTAAAAACTGACGAATCATTTTCCTCCGAATCCCTATGACAACATTCTCCCAACTTTTCTCTCCTGATCGATGCGGTTTTTCGGGTTACAGTGAATGGAAGCGCATAAATGAGAATCCGCCACTTTTGAAAAGAAGAGTAGCGAAATCGCCGTCCATCGGTGGCGAGTTGAAAAGGTTGTAGATCTTTTTGAACACAGAGAAAGGGATACCTGGCCGCATAGCTCACGCTTACCAAACCCGATCCTTTGACCGCTTTTGCGGGTGGCGTGTTTTCTTCACATGAGTTTCCAAGTGTGCATGCCCCGAGAAACGTTCGGCTACGCGTATTTGAGCTCCACGGAGGCGGAAAGGAAAATAAACGGGATGGAACCAATTCCTACCGCCCGGAATAGGTTCAATAAGGGTGGTTTTGGAATTCCCAAATTGAAAGCTATCATTGTCAGAAAACCTATCGGTCTCTAATGTTCAAGGTTATAAAAGACTTTTTGTACAAATCGATTTTCGATCGAGTTCTTTCATTGGATTTATTCGATAATACTTTATTCTAAGACGATCCGATTTTATTCACCTGAAAAAACTCTGCCACCAATAATTTTGTGAGGTGTTTCACTGGCTTTTGTGAAGTTTCAACTTGTAATGAAGGTTATAATTGAAGAAACAGTAATTTTTCCGAAACAATGATTATGCGTTTTGTAAATTGCAGAGTTCATTTTTACGGTCTCATACTAATTCCTAGGAATTAGTTGTCTCATATTATAGCTGTTTCTATTTACTTTATATATTATATTTATTCTATCGGCGACTCTATTTACTCTGTTGGAGACTACAAACTCTATTGCTGACTCTTAACAATATGAAACCATTGTAAAGGACGATTTCGCACTTTATGAGCCTCTATATAACTCTATTACCTAGTTGACTCTAGATTATTCAGCTACAATATGGAGAACTCTATTAGTTTCTTAATTAATGTCAGTAAAATATGTACCGGACAATTGACGGCTAACAGCTCTGATAGCTCAATTAATTTTCGTATTCAATGACTTTCATCTCAAAATACTCAATAGAGACCTTTCCTCAAATACTATCCTTATGATTATATTTCGGTCTAAACTTTCTTGGCGCCTTGCTACAGAAGAGTCAAATAATCTATTGATGACTGAATTGTCTATTTTTTTGACGGCTATTTTTGAATCTGAATGTCTGGTATTTATTTATTAGTCACTGTTTTCCATCATTGTATTTATATTGATGAATATAATAGATGATCACACTATATTGAAATATTTATGGCTTTAAAAATATTCCATTTCATTACTTCGGATGTGACTCTATTTTCTCAATAAGGGATGTAATTCGCAATTGATGACCATTAAACTGCTCTATTTATAGATAATGCTATTATATCTATTGATGAATGTTTTCACTCTGTTGGTGACTGCCTTTACTCTATTAATTAATGCTTATTTTATTAAAGACTACTTTACTTTATGAAGGAATATTTATGGCTCCATTTACTTTGTAAAAACATTATTCCATTGGAGTCTCTATATTTACTCTCTAAATCAATATCAATCATATTTTGCTCTACATATTTTATTGAAGAATATTTATTCTATTGGGACTCTATTTACTTGGTCACTCTACATACTCTATTATTGACTCATGACTGGATTCGATCATCGCAATAGTCAAAATCACGCTCTAGTCTATGATCACTCTATAACTTGACTCCGTTGGTTAGTAAAAAAAACTAATAGCGACTCAATTAATAATCTTTAAAATATGTCGCAGTTTTTGGTTCTATTGACGAATTGCTTTCAATGATTGCATTCAAGCTCAAATACTTTACTGAAAATGCTTTAGGGGACAAAAGAAAATGAAATTATAGTTCTTTATTTGGCCAACCTTGGTCGTTTATTCAAACGAAAAAAAATAAATAATAAAATTACCTAAGTTAATACTATAATTATATCAAGCCTACGCACCATTCACAAAAAAAAAAAAAAAAAAGAAAAAAGAAGAAAAATGAATGATGTATGAAAATTCATTCATTAATTCATTCACCCAATTACTTACTGTCAGAGGTTAAATATTGAAGGCGAAGTAAACTGAGTACATTTTTTCTCTTCCAGTTTTGTCAAAAATCTGGCCTTTTTTTTTGGCGTTTTTAGCTTTCTAAAACTATTCATCAGATTAGTATTTTCTATTCGGTGATTTGCGAATTCTTGAAAAAAATTGCCACCGTTTGACAAATGTGTGGTCTTGGCGGATTCGTTTCAAAGCGTTCCTCCTTCGCCAGGGGGCATTTCTAGATCAGGCGATAGTGGCGGCGGAGTTGCGGTACGAAACAGCAGTTTAAACGCTTCGGATGGAAAGCTCGCATCTGATTAATCTGCTTTCTCTCCCCTTCAGATTTACGAAGGGTGACCATTTGGCTTGATTAATCTGATGAGGCTAGCGGCTGAGCCGAGTGTTGGAACTGAAGATAGGAAGGTGGGTAGGGTTTCGAAGTTAGTTTTGTCGGATCTTACCTGCCAGAAGGGTCGCCCTGTGCGGATAGAGGTCTCAACCCTCGCTAGTAGCGTAGACTCCTGCCCGACGTATTTTCAAGCTGCTTGCTCTATAGTAGGTTGTTTGCAACTCGTGAACCCAGCAGCTGCTCACAAGTTTCTACACGGGGACAATTTTACGTCCCTTGATGGTTGCGAGATTGCAAACCAAATTTTGTACATTGAGACCGATCGTTATAGAAGCGGAACTTTTACACAATGCTTTTGACTAGTTATGGGAAACTAACGCCGGGTCATCAAACCAAGAGAATGTTAGTATAGAAGAACTTTTATCGTTAGGTGTTAGACGAAAATGTTCAGAACTCTTCATCACTTTCAATTATGAAATGTGTTATTATTCAATAACGGCTACTTTGCACGTTCACTAGGAGAAAATTCTTAGAATTTCATCGATTTTTCGCGGAAGTATGACGAATTTTGTCAATTTTTGACTCCAGACACAAGGCCACACAAACACTTGTTCAGATAGTGTTTCTAGGTTCAGTTTCATACAGGATCATCTGTGCCAAATTCACCTCCGTCCCGTATTCGACTTTTCGGGCAATTCCAATATTTTACTACGTGAACTGAAAACTATTTTATTTTCATTTTGTCGCATTTTTTTATGTCCATGGGTTGCGAAAGAGATAAAAACCAGGAACTCTTTCTCCGAATCTTTATTGGCAGGCCGAGCACTTTCACCCGTTCGGGCAGCCAATAAATAATCGGAGAATGAGTCGCCTGGTTTTTCTCCCCCTCACAATCAATGAAAACTACTTTTTATCTTTCATGGTGCAGTAGAAAAGAATTTTAAAAAATCGTCCGCAATAATTTACTGCGTTTATCATATATTTATATCAGCCTGGAACAAAATTAAACTCAAACGCTATATACTTAACTCAGGAGGCACTTGACGTTCTCTCGAGTCTGATTCTCTTCCATAACTTCGTAGCATGTGATTTTATTTTACTGAATCCAATAGCCAATTTTCTGCATTGGGCCACACAAAAACGCACTAAGTCAGCTAAGCCGAAGAACTATGGGATTAGACTCACTCAGTGTTGTACGAGTGGAGATCGAAGTGGCGAATATTGATTTCGACAACTTCCGACGATCCGGCGATGAACGTGTACAGAAGGCAATTGATGTCGTCCGGATACGGTTTCGGATAGTCCGGACTGCTGAATCGGCCGTATTCCTTGCCGTAAGTCGCCGAGTAGATCAAACATTCACAACCTGTAATTCACAAGATGGAATCCAAACATCAATGATGTACGAAGTTCGAGACGGCTCCGCCCGAGATGGCGAGAACATCAAACGCTGCAGGGCGTTTTAGAGGGTGGAAACCTAGCGGAGCATAAGTTATAAATCTTTCCATCTCACATCTCGACTTCGGAGGCGGCACGAGGCAAGATTTCTAACAAATTCAATCGATTCGACGCGTTTCATCGCTTAACATTCGCCGAAGTTGAGAACCCGTATAAGCTATGCAGTAATACTCTAGAACAGCGGTATTTCATGAGGGATGAAGGGGTATATGGTATAGTATATAGTATAGTATATGGTATAGTATATAGTATAGTATATAGTATAGTATATAGTATATAGTATATAGTATAGTATATAGTATAGTATATAGTATAGTATATAGTGTAGTATATAGTATAGTATATAGTATAGTATATAGTATATAGTATAGTATATAGTATAGTATATAGTATAGTATATAGTATAGTATATAGTATAGTATATAGTATAGTATATAGTATAGTATATAGTATAGTATATAGTATAGTATATAGTATAGTATATAGTATAGTATATAGTATAGTATATAGTATAGTATATAGTATAGTATATAGTATAGTATATAGTATAGTATATAGTATAGTATATAGTATAGTATATAGTATAGTATATAGTATAGTATATAGTATAGTATATAGTATAGTATATAGTATAGTATATAGTATAGTATATAGTATAGTATATAGTATAGTATATAGTATAGTATATAGTATAGTATATAGTATAGTATATAGTATAGTATATAGTATAGTATATAGTATAGTATATAGTATAGTATATAGTATAGTATATAGTATAGTATATAGTATAGTATATAGTATAGTATATAGTATAGTATATAGTATAGTATATAGTATAGTATATAGTATAGTATATAGTATAGTATATAGTATAGTATATAGTATAGTATATAGTATAGTATATAGTATAGTATATAGTATAGTATATAGTATAGTATATAGTATAGTATATAGTATAGTATATAGTATAGTATATAGTATAGTATATAGTATAGTATATAGTATAGTATATAGTATAGTATATAGTATAGTATATAGTATAGTATATAGTATAGTATATAGTATAGTATATAGTATAGTATATAGTATAGTATATAGTATAGTATATAGTATAGTATATAGTATAGTATATAGTATAGTATATAGTATAGTATATAGTATAGTATATAGTATAGTATATAGTATAGTATATAGTATAGTATATAGTATAGTATATAGTATAGTATATAGTATAGTATATAGTATAGTATATAGTATAGTATATAGTATAGTATATAGTATAGTATATAGTATAGTATATAGTATAGTATATAGTATAGTATATAGTATAGTATATAGTATAGTATATAGTATAGTATATAGTATAGTATATAGTATAGTATATAGTATAGTATATAGTATAGTATATAGTATAGTATATAGTATAGTATATAGTATAGTATATAGTATAGTATATAGTATAGTATATAGTATAGTATATAGTATAGTATATAGTATAGTATATAGTATAGTATATAGTATAGTATATAGTATAGTATATAGTATAGTATATAGTATAGTATATAGTATAGTATATAGTATAGTATATAGTATAGTATATAGTATAGTATATAGTATAGTATATAGTATAGTATATAGTATAGTATATAGTATAGTATATAGTATAGTATATAGTATAGTATATATAGTATATGGTATAAAGGTATGGGTTTAGTAGTTAATTATTTGTGTATGGAGAGAGGGAATCTATAGGTATTTTTATAGTAGGTAGTACTTAGTAGTAGTTGCTATAATTTGGTATGTTGGTGGAGGTGTTGTCATGTACTTTGTATCATAAAGTATTGGGTTTTTCAACTGGAGCAAAGTAGGAGCAAAATTAGACGTAACAACTTAAAGTTTTCCATGATTTGTAACTTGCACAGTGCATAACTCAGACAAAAAGTCGTCAGTTCAGATGTTTGAATAAACCAAAAGATAGGTAATTTAACTGTCCACATTTTCCCAATGTAATGAACCTATCAATTTTTCAACCGTTTTTGCGTTATCAACAATATTAGTAGACTATACACGAAAAAATCACTTTTTTCGACTTTAAACGTTATTTTCATCTATTTAGTGCGAAAGAAACGAAGAATGAACCATATATTATTGATATACACATCATCAACTATCATTATGCTGAATTTGAGCGAAATCCATTTCAAAAAATTTTCCGCGAAAAATCCAAGGGGTACCCCTGCGATTTTTTTCAACCGAACAGTTAACGATTTTTTACTCGTCTCTCAATACAGATAAAAATCTGAAATTTTCAGGAAAGTTGTGTCTTACCAAGATGTATTTTTGTGATTTTTTTTATTTCCCGGAAAAATCTGTAAGTGGTCCGAAAAAATCGGTTTTTGAAAGCTCGAAAATTGGACTTTAACTGTGATTTTCGGGGTCAAAATGTATGATAATCAATTGTTTTATTATGCAGGAGTCTTCATTTGAACGCCTTACACACGTACATAGCAAAAAATTTGGTGAAAAAAATTTAAACAGAGCCAGAGAAATTATTTTCTGTAAATCGGCCGAATATTCCGAGCTCCGCTGGCATCGGTAATAGTGAAAAGTTAAATTTTCGTTTTAAAGTGATTTTGAAAGCTATTCTTATAGGAAATTTAATGCTGAATCCGAATATGACGTCAAAACGGCGGAAATTTCACGAAAACTATCAGTTTATCCAGGTTTAATACTACGCCACTCCTACGTTTTTCAACTTTGAAAATCCGTTGCAAATACTTACAGTACGGATCAAATTTGATTAATTGATGATTCTTACAGGAAATTAGACGTGGAATTCGAATTTAAAGTGGAAAAAATCGAATTCGAACGATTGATAATATTTTTTGAATTTTTTTCGATTTTCATACTTTTGAAGTTTCAACTTTGGGATTTTTTTTCGTCACGTTCCCGAAATGGGACAGATTAGGTGCTGTGGAAGAAAATGAAGGACATTTAATGTAGAATCGATTAAAAATAAGAAAATGGCTAGCGTATATATGATAGCTCTCGAGATAGCTCTCGTAAATTAAAAATGATACATGGGCTTTTTAATGTTTAACAGTACATTAAATAATATACCGGGGATAATGGAATTGCATATTGAAATCATTCAACAGAGTACTGTCCGCAGAGCCAATTCTTCGCCAAACTTTCAACACTATGACCGGAAACCTCAGAAATCGGAAAAAGCCAAAACTCTGGAGATCTGAAGGAAGAAAATCTACGAAATTGAGTTTATTATTTATTATTACGTATATTAAATGGGTATACGACGGTCATGAGAAGGCTCTTGAAAAAAAAAAAAAAATTAACGGTAACCGACCCATTTGGTCCTATATAAAGGAGATTTTTAGGATCCATTTCACCCGGTTTTTTTAAGATCGCCTCAAAATAATAAAAAACGGAAAATCAACGGGCATTCAATTTATAAATATTTTATGATTATTCTACATTTCAGATTTTGAGATTTCACTTCCTCCAGATTCGGCCAATTAGTAAATTAATAATACTAGAGGGCTTTAATAATTTTAATAATAATTTAATTTAATTAAAGTACCTAATTAAGAATTGAATGTTGAGGTGCGAACTTGATTGATACCTCCCAATTAGATATTTTCTTCAACAAATCATGAAAAATAGTTCTGGAGTAAGGAATATTTGTTCCAAAACTATAGTGTTGTGCAACTGGGCCGCAATCTACAAGGCGAATCCCTCCGGCTCGTAGCCAATAAGTGACAACGTTGGAATTGCTGATTATAGTCGCCCATGCGCTCAACCACAGCCCCATTTTCATTCCTTGTAGCTGGCAATACCGCAATTTTTCAGATCCGCCTTATTTCGTGTCTGCTACATTGATGGTTGTTGCAATGTGATTATGAAATTGGAGGCACCGTTCTATACGCAGAGATTTCAAATGATGCAATATCGTAATGTAATTTGAAGAAAACCTGAAGCTGAGGTCTTGTTCCGTCTCACCAAAGAAAACTAAATCCTCGGCAGGCTTACAGTCTTAAATCCAATACGAAATAGTGTGTGCCATGGACGCGCGAAAACATCTTTGCCAAAACGTATTTGCCCCTCGTAAACCATCTAAAGGAACGAAAGCGATTGGTTTATCCCAGGCTCAGCTGAAAACAACATAATTCTTCCTGCGTACCGAAGGTGTAAATGACGCGGTTGGGCGGTGCGAAAAGCCCGAGGTGAGAGAAATTTACTGCGAACAGGATTCTTTGCGCGAGATATTGTACAAGTCCGAACTTACGTAACCGATTGCACTACGAAATTTATTTTTGCATTAGAATCTAAGGAAGGAATTGCAATTATTTATTTTCTTCTACAGGAAGGGGGAATTATTTATTTATTTTTATTCAGTTAGGTAATCACTCATTTATGTAAAATTCGATCCAATATAATTTTAGATAACATCACGGCGTTCACCATCTAGCTCGTTCAGTCGTGCTTCTTCCTTGGGCTATTTCCACAATAAATTCACTTATTGAAAGTACCTAGCTGTGTTGTGTTAATGATTTAGTCCTACGGATGCTACTCCAATAATAGTTTTGCGTTTTTTCATTTCTTCTTTTCTGTTATTTTATTTATTTTTTTCTAATTTTGTGTTTGTGAGGATACTATTTTAGTTATTATTATACGTATAAGCATTGAAAAAAGACTTATTATAAAATACATATAATCAAAACTGATTGATAACCGAGTTCGAATCGTAAATTTATTTTCAGAGGAGTGTTTGAAAATTACATATGAATTTTTTAACGTGCAATTGTATTTATTTGTCGTCAGATTGAACTTCCGAACCATTGAATTTGAGAAGGCGCTTATTTGCCCTCATTCAAAGACTTTGGGTTAATATATTCGAAGCAAAATCGATGGAATTATTCAATCGAAATTATTTTCAGACTGAATTTTTCCAAATTCTCGATAGTTTAATTATTCAGCCCAAATCTCTATTTTCAGGGGGGTTTCAGGTTACTATCGGTTCGCAGCTTGATGAATATAAAAACGACTCATCTGGTGTATTATTTCATTTTATCAACGGGGAAAAAATTATTATAGTGGTTCCATCGGATTCTCTAAATGTCTGCGGACTTTACCACTCGGAAGAGCTTCTGCCTAATCCTTCCCAACTGATGTACTCATGCGGCCCACATGAGCTTAAGACTCAACACTTCTTCCAACCGTGCGCGTTGCACAGGTAAATTGTAGGGTTAGATTTGAAAATATATACATTCAAATTACAAGAATATTGTGACGTTACGAAAATTATCCCCTTGATTGTCCCCGGTTTAAAATAAAATCAACGGAGTTTTCTCAAATATTTTTCTGGCAGGGAGAAAAAATCGGGCAAAGGCTCCTCCTATTTGTCGGTTGATCAATGGGCGACATGCGTCGAGTTCAAAACGCTGTCATTATTCTCACCGGCGAAAAGCACATCTCATCTATTTTTTTCCAACCCCCATCGGTTCTACCTCGTTTCGCCGCTCATTTCCGTCCTCAAAGCTTTTCATCCTATTATCCTCCGAGCCGTGAACTTTTCGTTACTGAATACCCTTGTCCGCTTTGGTAGAAATATTACGTGTTTAATCAAGATTAACGCATCCTCTCATCGCGTTTAGATAGACGATCGTTACCGAGCTTGACCGTAAATAGAGAATAATTTTTCCACGAAGTTTAAAAATCGTTCGCGAAAATCCCGAGAATTCGATCGAAAGAATAATTATTCATTGTTCGGCCGCCATGCTACATTTCTGATTATTTTTATCTCTGTTGGAAAAATTACTCTCATTCAACTAGAAAATGATTGATTTCAGAGCCAATTTCCGTCCATCGTCCAGGCGTTCGAGCTGCAAATCGAGCACTTAGCAATAGCATTCTTTTTGAACGGCTCACAATACCAACTAATTGGTTGATTTTTCCACCCGACAAAACAGATATGTAGTAAAGGTCGAATGATTAAAACATCAACTCTTTTACAAGTTCGTTCGATTCGTCTCGCACTCAGAGCATGTCTGGTTTGCCTATTCACCGGCGGAAAGCAATAAGCCGCTTCCACGTTATTCTGCCAATTACCGCTTTCCGTGTTCGGCTGCCGTTTCGAGTCAAATAAAAACCACCGGAGTAATTTGTAACTGGGATAGATCGATTTGTAGTGTTCCGGTCGAAATAGCAACTAGCCAACGTCAAATTTGAGCTCGGTGAATTTGAAATTCGAATTCGGCGAATTTAAAATTCGGTATTGACGACTGTTAAATCTAGTGATTTACTCCCTGTTGGTTTTGGTTCAAACTTGGGGTGTAAAATTCTAACAATTTTGAATGGATATACTGCGCAACATATTGTAAACGGCGATGTTGCCTCGGCTCGAAAATAAATTATTTTCAAGCGAAACGATCAGTCAAGCGGAAAAAGATCCATCGCGCAGACAACTACGATACCCAAAAAATCGGGAAAAAATCCGCATATTTTCCAGAAAGACTTGTTCACAATCGAGTTTCAATTCTTCGTTCGCATAAAACGAAAATCTCGGATCGGAAGGGATTCGTGGCTTAGTGAATATAAAATGAATCAATTCTCCGCTCCCTGTACCTTTCATTCTTTTTCCGAGGTTCCTTTTTCAACGGTGAAAGCTGAGGGCGCCTTTCTGTCGGTTCTCAACCATCCACCGAGCGTTGAGTGGGTTTCACAACACAATACAAAAATGTTTTTCAAACCGCGAAATAGGCAGACTGTGGTAATGACCTGCCCAAGCACCGAGTCAAAAACGGAGAAAAATTCGCGTGGGAGCGTTGGAAAATGATGGAAGAGAAAATAGGAAAAAATACGTTTTTCAACGAGTGAAAATAATAATAGAAATACTCCGAATGGAATATCGTCTATTTCTTCAGATACATTACTCCCCTATGATATTAATTTTTCACTCGATGAGAAAAAATTCGATCGACTGAGAAAATGAAGTGGGTTTTAAATAGACAATCATCTCAGCGAGCAACTTTTTATGCACCAAATGTCTTCTTTTTTTTTTTCTTTTTTTTTTGTTACCCTCAGATTCCAGTGTGAATTCGGAGGTAAAATTTCTAGCGAGATCGCAGGTATTCTGACAATATTAACCGGCGTAATTTTTTATTTGACTTGACTTTTTTTCAATTTAATTTAATGGCTCAGATAACAGTTGGTCGATTTTGTATCAGGTGAATTTTCTTCGGAACGTCTTCGTTGATGAAGATTTTTTTTTTTGGTCGGTACATCAGAAAATATCTCGCTTTTATAAGCACCCGCGATACGACTCAGCCCATCAAATTATTGGAAAGGTTCCTTTCAAAGCTAGTACACCTCTCCTTTTTCGCCCTATCGCCTTCGGCACTAATGCTTCGGCGCCGTTGATGTTATTCGTTTCTTGGAACTCCGCGAGATAATTCCTTTCACTCTGGAACCACTAGCAGTGAAAAACTTGATTTTTTTCTGAAATAAAATAATTTTCGTTTTAATGGAAGAATATTGAAATTACCGAAAGAGGCTCGTCTGAGGCCTATACCTACCTCATAAAAAAATCGAAAGAAGGCATTATTATAGTGCAAGAGCACAAAAGGTGCTAAAGCAAAAAATCTGAGTTCGGGTGAACATTTATTATACCTACAAGAAGATAAATTCAACAGATCAACAATTTGTTGGTTTTATTCAACCAAAATTCTACTAAAATATTTAGATAAACCAAAACATTGAAAAAAAAAAAAAAAACGGAGATCGTTTGGTCGCAACGTTCAACAAACAACTTATAGCTTCCATTGCTGCAGAACAATGAAATAAAACGTAGAGCGAAAGAAATTTGCATTGGTTCAAGTTAGGACAAGAAAATGCGGCGGTCCCTTGTTTCTTGCGACCTCGGAGCATAAATTATACGAATAAAACCCAACAACTAAGTGAAAATCAATGCCGACTAAATCTGATTCTGCGACATCCGAAATCCAGTCTATCCAGTTATCCTCTGGATTTACTTCCTTTTCAAGCTAAAACTATCGTTATTACCACTGGCGGTTTTCCAGCTAGTCTAATTGTAAAAAACGGTTATCCTTCCTTCACCGACTTTACTGAGAAGGAGTTATTGAATTTAAACTTAGCCAAAGGATAGAGTTACTAATACCTTGATGGGAAAGATAGCAGCAATCAATGTTGTTCAATCGTTCCAAGTCTTCTCGCTAATTGATTGATATCAGTGCCTTCATTTCGCAATTTACTTTCACCGCAAACGCTATCTTGCAAGTATATTAAGTTTAACGGCGA
The DNA here is from genome assembly GCA_037159825.1 of Tupiocoris notatus. NCBI lineage: Eukaryota > Metazoa > Arthropoda > Insecta > Hemiptera > Miridae > Tupiocoris > Tupiocoris notatus. Next base: position 354,884 of record JASJUZ010000425.1, on the reverse strand, counting down.
TTCAGGCGAGAATACTACACTTTTTACCTCGGTGTTGAAAGGGAAGAATTCCGAGTATTGATGGGGAAAAATATTTCTAGACAGCTCCTTTCAAAATTGCAATTAGGAGCGATACATGAACAAATAATGGTTTTCCCTTTATTGGATCCAAGTTTATTTGCTCAAGACGCGAACGTTTGTTCGAAGGTGAATTATTTCATTCTTTCCTCCCAAGCTTGGGAGTTAAAAGCTGTTTGTCAGCTCTTGCGTAAATATGCCAGTCAAGAGACGAATTTCCCCTTAATTCCAGTAGCTATTGATGTCGAGCGAATTTCGCTACATTGATTTCCTCAAGCTTCGGCCTATTTTTTTTTTTTTTTAAGAAGGTTCATGTTAAGTATATATTTTTTCCTTGATGTCCAATTCAAATTGTAACTTCTCTTGGTTTTTTTTCTCGTTAGCAGGCGGTTGGTTGGTTCTGTTTTTGGGGAACTATTCAACCAGTACGACTTGAGACCAGTTGTCGCACTGTCTTCAATATTCAATGCAAAGGAAGCCTTGTGAAGCACTATAAGTAAGTAATGGCACAACAGCCTATTTAATTTCCAATTGTAGAAAACCTAAATTTCAAACGGTTTACGATGTGACAAAAAATAATCGTTATAAAGGTTTTATCGAACAACTTTCGAGAATTTCAGAACTCGATTATATTAAGCTACAAAATTTTACAACTGCAATTCATAGCTGCTATTTTATTAAGCTACAAAAACCGTACTACACTCGGTAAAATGTTCGTGAAACTTTCAACTATATCGATCACGTGCAGAGTTTTTCGATAAAGGTCCGAAGGCTATAACTCGGGCGAGGGTTGTTTTTACAGATAGGTACCTCGCATAACCTGCCAATAGCAACATCTACTACATATTTAGCGAAGACCGACTACATTAGAGCAAAAGCAGCGTACAACCCATGAACAGCAAAAGGGTGTGTATAATGGGCCAATATCGGGCGTGTGCAAATCGCTACACTACCTTATGAAAACCGGACGATACCCGATATCGGAAATTATTTCAACGCTAGTTCGAAGTCCTCAGCTTTTTTAGTGATTTGGCGATAGATAATGCTACTTATTAGGCGTCGAAGTGAATTGTAAAATTAGGATTTAATTTTGAGTCGAACGCCATCATAAAGAGGATAGTTCTTTTGCTGAGCGAACTCATTTTTTTCATTAGAACTTATTTTTTATTCTTTATGGGCGTTGAATATTATAATAACTTTCATCGACTATTCAATTTTTAAAATAATAGTTACTTGTAATATTAATAATTTTTATCGACTATTCATTTTTTGAAATAATTTTACTTACCTACATTTTTATTCAAATGATTTAGTTTCCTTATAAAGCTCTCGTATGAATAAATCTCCATGTAAACTCAATTTAAACACTGTTAGTTTTCTAAAATGAAAAAAAAATATTTAAAATAATATTTTTTTCAAAAATTATAATAAAGGGAAGAAACCTAAATTTGTTCATCATTCTCCATGATCAACACTTGTACAAATTAATTATCCTCTCAATTTCCAATAATCCTGCGTGTTGTGACTGGAAAATTGCCGCATTATTCGTCGCCGTTCGGTCTCTCGAGACTCTTTTCCAATCGCGAGTGACAACGGTTTTTCGAGTCTCGGTCGTAGGAGACTTTCGAGGAAAAAGAAGCTCTAAGCCCGAATGCGCTGAAGCGGACGGAAACCGAGAGCGGAAAGGCGGGAAATTAATTTAACACCGTGCCAAGTTTCGTCACTTTGTACTCCACTTCGTCCTCTTCACTTTCTTGCAGCTTTATCCCATCGCACCTTGTTAGGTCTTGTTGAGTTCGTCTCGAGAGCGCACTGTTTCGTCGTTGAGGAATTACGACGCGGAAAGCTACGGCTATAAGAGAGCAACAATTTATAGTAATTTATTTTTCACTAACACTCCACGCCATATAAAATTTATAGGTCGTGGGTGAAGAAAATATTTTCAGAGGAAGTTATCATCTCAATTATTTAAGGTGATTTTTTTCCCCCATTGTACCTTTTATTTTGAAACATGTGGTTTCATTATTTTATTCTCGAATGATCTCTGCCATTATTAAAAGCCTATTGAAAATTGAAGGAACTCTAATAAAATTGAAGTTCTATACAATTCCAGCAAATAGTTTTATATTTATCAGCATTAGGTTCCATTTTGCTAATTATTATTTCACTCGTCAGAATCCATTTGTTTCTCTAAATGATTCCTGAAAAACTTCATTTGTACGTGTTTTATTAGAAAGCAAACGAGAGTCGGAAAAATACGCGCGTCGATTATTCCGTATCCTGCTGTGTTAATTTTGCATGGAATGCTTAATAACAGCGCTTGAAGGTGTTTTGGCTTCTCACAGCTCGAAGATTATGATGAATTCTTCGAATATTTCGCCCTCCATATCTTTCAAGTTTCGTACAATTGAATAACTTTAAACAATCCTTTTGGGCTATTTAATCTTCAATCAAAATATTGGCGCTCGTTGAATATCTTCTAGTGATAAATCGTCGGAACTAATGAATCTCAAGTTTGCAAATGACGTACAATTTTCCTGTAGATCTGCCCAACTTCGCATTCCTCGTGTGCCTGAAACTTCAATCTGTGACATAGTATGCCTGACGAGAGGAGATGGAGATCCAATCATGCGAACGACAAACGATACCTAATGCAAAACCGTTCGACTCGCATAATCCTTTCCGAGACATCGCATCACCCTCTGCTTCTCGAACTGATGAGCAGCCCCGAACGAACGATAAGCCATTTGAGCGATCACCTGAAACCTGAACAAGCAAATGAACGCTCCAGTGCTGCTCATTGTTTCAATACGCTTCAACTGATAAAGGCGGATATTCCGGCTGAAATTCCAATACTTCACGGTTTATCGGACTCAGCGCGACGACTTCGAATGGTGTAGATGTTCAGATTCAAATTGCTTCAAAGGCTTATTTGAACTAGAGTTCCAAACGCGTTGAGATTTTACCTGAATTCAGTTCCTGAGCGGTGAGCGATATCTCGATAAAGATGATGAATATTTGTAGAATGATCTCCTGCAACAGAAAGATGAAATATCACAGAAAATAAAGGCGTGTAAATATTTTGCGACTCAACTTTGACCTTTAACAATCAATGGGATTAATTTTGCTTGAAAAAATGATTAAAAGCCAATCCAAATCTATAATCTCAATCTATAATCCAACCCTAAAATCTAAATAATATATATATAATCTAAACCTATAATCTAAATCTAAATATTTATATAATGTAAATCTATAATCTAACCATAAAATCTAGATAGATAATCTAAATCTATAATATAAATCTATAATCTAAATCTATAATCTAAATCTATAATATAAATCTATAATCTAAATCTATAATCTAAATATATAATCTAAATCTATAATCTAAATCTATAATGTAAATCTTCAATCTAAATCTATAATCTAAATCTACAATCTAAATCTACAATCTAAATCTACAATCTAAATCTACGATCTAAATCTACGATCTAAATCTACAATCTAAATCTACAATCTAAATCTACAATCTAAATCTATAATCTAAATCTTTAATATAAATCAAAAACAATCTATGTTGTACAATTTATGTTGTATTCATCTATTTAGTATTATTTATTAATGATTTTGTATCGAAGTATTCATTGATCGCTGCGCGACACGAAATTAACAGTTAACATCTTACCAAATAATGTCTGACATCAAAAAATGAATTAACACTATATTAGCCGATTGGTCTAAATTTTTGAAGATATACGGACGTAAACTATGATCATTGTAACAAGTAGTCCCCGTTGTAAATTATCGACCATTGATTGATTAAGGTAGAGTTTCAATTAAAAATAAAATAAGTTAAATGCTCATCCTTCTCGAAATGACAGCGCTGTAATTACTTTCGAATTGCGGTCGTGCCGAGGAAAAATAAAGCTTTCCCATGCGTGAGCAATCCTTGGTAAATCAACCTTTGTTGATCAACTTGGTGAAACGCGTTTGATCACGTCATCATTGACCTGAAGGTAGCATCGCTTGTTTCTTTCTTCTCTCCCGTCCAATCTAATTTCCCGCCGTTTCCTATTTGCGGAGGCACGGAAGGATTCAATTCCTATGTTGAGATGTGTAGTACAACTAGACAAGTAGATTGGTACTGAGTTTTTCCAACCGATTTAGATCTCCCTCCCAAGACGCTTTTTTTTATTTTTTTTTAAACACTTTACAAACACGTTTAAGTATTCATTTATTTATTTTATTTTATTATTATTATTATTATTATTTTATTTTATTTTATTTTTTTTTTTGTTGTGGATTTGTCGCTTTTTTCGTTCTTCGTTGTTGGGGTTGAGGGGGAGAAAACCACGGCGACTCGTTCTCCTGTTTTTTATTGTTGGCCTGCCAAGCACTTTCGCCCATTCGGGCATCATCCGGCCGTGGATACCTTGTAAAGGTGCTACGAAGCCCTAATGATGCTACTGATGCCCGAATGGGTGAAAGTGCTTGGCAGGCCAACAATAAAAAACAGGAGAACGAGTCGCCGTGGTTTTCTCCCCCTCAACCCCAACAACGAATAACGTTTATTATTAGTTCAAAAAACGTTAACAAAGCAGCCATACTACAAACTATGGTTCAGCTTCAACTAGAGAAATGGACGGCTATTCCTTTCGAACTAAGATTTTCATCACGGCCGCTCAATAAGAAAAGAGGACGTATAACAACGTGACTGTGTTGAGGAGACACTTGAGTTTACACTGCCACAACCCTTCAGACATCTGCATAACACCCTCCTCCATCACTGGCGGTTCAAATAGTATGGTAATGAGCCCAACGCCCCACTTCGTCTAACGGTCTGTCGTATTTGCATGTTAAGACTTTTGTTCCAGTCTGTTTCCGAATCGGCGTCTACCTTTTCTTCGCACGCTCCCGTAAATGGCTGTTCTTTCGAAGGGAAAATAACTCTCGACTTATTTTGAAAGTCTGGTCGTCCTAAAAGGAAGCCAGATAAATTACAGGTAAATAACGTCCCCGCTTTACCTTAAGCTCTCTTTTAAGTCTTTGAGAAAGGTGAGAAGATTGATAGCGCTTGAAGAAATATTCCGGTTCTCTTCAACTATGGTGCAATGAGCGAACATTTGAAACTAATCTTTCCCAATAAATGACGAAATAACATTATCTGCTATGCGAATTTTCAATGGCTGATAAGCAGTCATTTGTTGCCCAAAATCGAGTAAAAGCATACAGAATATCGTTTTTCGTGAAATATATATTTTTTTATTTTCTCCAAGACGGAATTATTAATTTAGTTATTGGACACACAATATAGAATATGAGAGTTAACGAGTATAAACTTTTTGTCATCAATTTATTTCAGCCCTTTGGTGTTATAAAGAACACGAAATTGCTCAACTTGGCGATAAATAGGTAGAAATAAATTATATAATGTTCGTTGTAGTTTTGTCGCATCGATCATTCTTCGTTGTTGGGGTTGAGGGGGAGGAAACCAAGGCGACTTGTTCTCCCGTTTTTTATTATCAGCCTGCCAAGCACTTTCGCCCCTTCGGGCATCATCAGGGCTTCGTAGCACCATTACTCCGTGGATACCTTGTAATGGTGCTACGAAGCCCTGATGATGCCCGAAGGGGCGAAAGTGCTTGGCAGGCTGATAATAATTATATAATGGTTTCATTCAACAATCGCGATTTTCTACGCTTTGCACTTCACTTTTTCCAAACAGATTATGTCTTCAATCCGAAGGAAAATCTCTGAGAAAATAATTTGCGCGAAAAAGGTACATAGCACGTATTTATTCATATGACAAGTTACTGAGGTGGTGTGGTCTTGAAAGAGCGAGAGTTATCGAGTATCCGCCGTAACTCTCGACGTTAGATTCATGCTCTGCAAGGAGAATAATGCTTTCGCTGCGAGAACCCGGGTGAAAAAATATAGAGGTCTTAGAAGCGCTGCACACATAATACTTCACCGCGGGGTTGCCGTTCTTTCCCCTGAAAGCTTCGTATCTAAATCATGCATCGTTTGTTGTCGAAATTGAACTACAACGAGAAATGGCGACTATTTAGCAAATAATTTTTTTTTAGCAGCTAAAAATTATACTAAAGATACTAGTTATTCTAAAGCAACAAAGATAATTTTTATCTCTAACGGGAAAATTTTTGAATCACTTAAACGCTTAAAAGTATTTTTCGAAATGTTTCATATTTTGTGAGCCAGGTATAAAAAATATCCAATTAGTCATTATTACCTCCATTCCAAAAATCGACGTCGCTTGCGATCAGCCTTCATCTTCCATCCCTGGAACAATAAGAGTTGTGCGAAAAAGATTATCAAAAATAATTTTTTAAATATTAAAAAAAAAGTTCTACATAACAAACTGCACATCGCTGACAACACAGTTCACCCTGGTTTTTAAGAGTTGAACACCGGTAAACATTGGCTCATTCGCCGTCACTAGAATTAGCAATTTTCGAGTGAAAATGATACAAATTATGGCTTCTACAGAATCCGACGTATAACGAAGATGTTACTCTACTAGACATTATCGTTCTGCTACCAGAGCTGTGGTAAGAGTTCAATTTTTGAGAATTCTTATCTATTCTAATAGCTATTTCAATTATTGGACGATTTTCGGATAACATTGTGGCCAACATTTTTTGCCAATTCGTCACTTTTATTGGCATTTGTATGATTTACGTGGGAGCTTTCGTTCAACGGGACGTTTCTTTCACGACACGCGCCCTTTTATTCCGAAATTTAGACTTCCTCGGGAGAACCATGATTATCAATAAAGCATACAATGCTCATGAATGCCAACCTGTTTTAAAATCTATTCGCCGATCAACGGAAGAATGAACGAACGCAGAAAAGAACTCCTTTGCCAGGTCGAGTTCTTCTTTACATCCCTTCTCTAACGGACCATCTGAGAACCGGCTTGGGACAAGCATAGTTTCCAAATCAGTATCCAATAAGACTCCATCGAGACTAGTTGTTCATTTTGCGGCCGTCCTCGCGTCACAACCGATCAATCCGAGCGGTTTGGGTTTTCACAGAAACGAGGTATGAAATTCGTTCCAACGACGAGCATTGACCTGTTGCAGGGTCGACCGAGGCGTTTCTAATGAATAAATTCGACCTCTCTCTGAAATTAAACTATGAATTCAAAGCAGCTTAGAGCCCTATGAATGCAAATAAAGGCTGGGATTGGGTTTCATCCCTGTAGAGAGCGAGACGGGCCGATTTTACAGTAACGGATACCTACTGGATTTTATTTTTGTGGCTATAGCTTACAGAGATGAGAGATCCGTTATTGGTCACAGTGGCTGGGTAATATGACCTCATTTCCATTTTATCGATCACTAGCCATTTGTTAATTCGTGTCTATTTTAAGTCAAGGTCCACATTTTTAGGTCATTTGAATTGATCACTAGCCATTTGTTAATTCGTGTCTATTTTAAGTCAAGGTCCACATTTTTAGGTCATTTGAATTGAAAATTTTATGAAATAGTTGTAGTTGATATATAGTTTTATGAGTTGAGATTGTAGGCAAGGGTGGAGTGAAATGGAGTTGAATTGGAGTGAAAGTGACTTGGAGTTGAAATATTTATTATTTATTCGTTTTTGTTTTAAATTAAGAACATTATGACGAGCAATTCCGAATGATCAAAAATGGTACTCTTGTTAATCAGTCGACTCTTCATAATTGGACAGCATTATGCAACAATCTATCAAGAGGCAAAATTTCGAAAATCGAACTTTCCGTGCCGTTCGATTTTTTGTCAAGAGGAATGTAATTTGTGTGATTTTGGCGCTCTCTATTCGATAGAAGAGGAACTTGCCCGCGTATACTAAAGCGACATGAGCTAAGTTGCCTAGTTGGATGACCGATCAAGCGCCATAAGGAGAAGAGTGATTTGCAAAAAACCTACCAAGCGATAGTAAATTGGCGGTTGATAAGTTTTAGCATTACGCAGTAGTCACTGTTTAGCCAGATCAATATGACAATTTTAAAGATAGTTTTAACGGTTTCAAGATCAAAAAAAAATTTTTAAATTATTTTATTATTATTATTATTTTTTTTTTTTTTTTTTTAAGGCAACATTAGGAACAAAGCGTCGGACAGAAGTTGGCGATTAGTTGATTTTTTTTCTTCAAAAAACGGTCGACACCAGGTGAAATCAGTTTGTTTTGTGGATTTCCAAAAAATTAGGCAGTGTCGCTTGGAAGATATTTGTACAATGCCGTTCAATTTTAATCATCAATGTCGCACAATCGCGAATTTTTACTTTCACTGTTATTTGGAACCATGTAACTCTATAGTCGAGTGTATTGAACGGATGTATTCGACAATTTCTCACAAGTTACGAACAATGGTAGAGCGGGCTGAAAGCCAACAAAACTCAACACATCGCTCAAATCATATTGGCAACGGGGTAGAAGTTGGAAAAGTGATTGATCGAAGTTTCTATTCAACGTGAGTGCAAAGTCCTGTTGAAACGGTCGTCGTAGCCCACACTGATTTCCCTCATCTCATTAGGGAAAAGACGGCGGCATATTCAATGTAACCGGAAAGCAGTAAAACATTCTTGCTTCTCCAATATAACCCAGCGGATTACGTATTGAGATCGGTCGAGTTTTTCAGTATCAATTCTGCGTTGGAAACCAGTGGGAGCAAAATGCCACTGAGGGAATGTAGCTAACATTTATTTTGCTCGATGAACATCTCCGAATAGGTAATATGCTCCTCTCTCTCCTTGAAAACGAATGACGTTGATTTTCCACTTAAATACCTAATGACGCTGATTTTATGTGTTCGGTGGTCGAGTTTTATTATTTTTCATGCTTAATATACTCGCGTGTGAGTATTAAAATGTTTCTTTTTTCCTCTTCAGATACAGTAAATTACGTGACAATGTTGGGACGATGTGGACTCATAATTGTTTTGCTGGGGATTGCTGGTCGCGCTTTGTGCGGTGATTATGCATACATGGTCAACTCCGGCTGCGATTTCGAAGAGCTCACTCTCACTCAACCGGACAAAAATATCGTCGTCAGCTCGAAAAACTGCGACAACCTATTTCGAAAGCAAGATTGGCAGGAAGCGCCGTTGGTGAAATACGCCGGAGCGAAAGACGTAAGCTTTTCATACTTGGGGAGTTTTCTGAGAATATAATGAGTCTGGAGATGATAAAATATTTTTCCAGAACAAAAAATACCTCCTGGTAATGCTCGATCCGGACGCACCTAATCATCCGAACGGAGTATTCTATTTCCACTGGGCTGTGGCCAACATCAATGTAAGCTTCTTTTGTATTTTTCCATTCGAAATACCATTTCTCATAATATGGCGAAATTGAATCCGACTCGTGATTCCCCAGGGGACGCATTTAAAGGCAAGAAAGGATCTATGCCACGAGCCTTCTACATTGTTGGGTAAGTCTGACATTTTTGGGCTTACGGCTTATTTATTGGTGGAGCTATAAAAGAATTTCATGGTCATGAGCCAGCTCACATAATCAATTATTTCCGAAGAAATTATAATCCACTTGAGAGGACGGGAAAAAAACAGGTCGGTTTTAAAGAAATTCTATGTCAATAGCAATATTCAACCTCCAATGTTATCTGATTTGTGTCCAACGCAAAAACCGAAGAGATTTTTTCATTTTTAATGTAGACAGTAGCCAAGAGAAAGTAAAAAACTCTCCCTGCAAATGATTGTACAGTGGTTTATAATTCCTTCGCTTCAATAACGATTTAGGAAGACTATCCATTTGTGATTTTAATTATTCCGAACATTTGTGAACGTTCCCACCAAAAAACAGATTTTTAACTAGGTATAGGGGAAAACTCCGTTGCAACTATTATAATTTTAATCATTTTTATTTTTCTTAATTTCCAAATTAAAACCTTAATTTTTCGCCTTACGGTATAGTTGAAAAGCGTATCCGACGAGCATTCCAATGAGTATAGAACGATTTTTATAGCTCCAAGAACTCTTGAATTATAAACCTCTTGTCATATTTCTGAAAATTTCCCAAATTTGACACAAAAGCTGCGATAACTCGAGCACCAATAAATCGACCCTGCGATGGTCTCAATCCATTCAGCGTCGAAAAATCTATAGAAATTGATACCAAATACACATTTTTCTGAAAAACCTTGAAAAATACAAATTTTCTCCCCCTCAAAACCCCCCAAAAATACCCTTAATTGAGCTAGCAAGTTGGTTCAAGAATTGGGGACCGAGATTGATTTTTGATGAAAAATTCAAGAATGTAGCTGTTATAGTTCGGACGGAAAAGTGTTGACGGCGAACGGCGTATGGCGGACAGACAAAAATTTTTATTAGATATTCGGATGCTACATGCCTTGAAACGTAAAATAAAGAAAAATTTTGTCTCGGGCGGTTACAATGGTTTATTATTGAATAATAAACCAAATGGAAAATAATTTGCTATACCTAGTCTCTAGTTCACGGTGCGACATTTCAGTTTGCTCCTTATTAACTACTGGCGTTTGTGTATTTAAGTTTGTTTATCGAACAAATAGGAACGATATATAATGTTGACGTTTCAGATTACATGGGTCCTTCGCCGCCGCAGGGGTCAGGCCAGCATCGCTATGTGTTCCTGCTGTACGAACAGGACAGCCTCGAACCTATTGAGGCTGTTATCACCGAGAAACGCGCTATGTTCGACTTGGGCAAATGGATAACGCCACTTTCGAAAAAACATCCTTTGACCGGCCCAGTCGCTGGGAGCCAGTTTAGAGTGCCTTCGGCGGTCAAAACAGCTGATTAGTCTATGAAGATTGTAGTTTGGCCCGATTTAATGGAAAATAATTTTCACTATTCAGAAAATATCTTTTTCTGAGAAGCAATGGCTTTTTAAATATTATTTTCAAAGGGTAAAGCTATAATATTATGCGTTTCAAGAAAAAATTGCTCACACTTTGAATTTTATTTTATGCTAACTACGATCAGTGAAATTTTTCAGCTTCTAGAAATAGATGCTACACAGTCTTTATGTATAATTAAACATTTAAAAATTGCGGTAACGATTTGATTTTCTTCATTCTGAGTGCGCGCGTGTCACTTCATATAATTACTGCCGTCGTCTCTGATTTTTGGCAAAAAAAAACCTTCTCGACAGTTGTAATATGAATTCGTAGGGCAGGAGCGATCGGAGCAATGGGTGATTTTCAAATTTTACCTTGAACTTGCTCAAAAATTGAAAAATCCTCAATACCCATGTATAGGGGCATTTCGTGTAATAAAATACGTGTATTTTTTAACGCCGAATCGAATGAGACCATAAAAGAGATGGTTTTCGAGTTATTGCAGTTTTTATGGAAATTTTCGAGTTTTGTAAAAATGCATAAGTAAATAACGATAATTTTACTCGACCAAATATGTGAGATTTTTATATGAGCCATTTAAAGATATTTTTATATTCGCTATAATATTCTTCGAAACGCGATTTGGTCGTAAAGCCGTGCTGTATGAATAGAACTTTTTATTTGAGGTATTTAATTTTTTTTTTTTTTTTTGAATCGTTTAAGTAAAACTATATGGCAATATTAACTACACTTGGCAGATTTTCATAAAAGTATTCCACTCTCATTATGAAAATACTGCGTACCTCGTTCCCATTTTTCGATTTTTGTTCGAATAGTAAAATTGATTCACTTCCATCTCGAATATGAATTGGACATGAAAGCCAGCGGGTGAAATCCGTTCAAATATTTCTCATGCAAATCCGCTAAGCTGCAACTGATCCGGTGAATAATTCTGGAAAAATCATTGTTCGCACACGGAAATATTCAAATTGTAAAGCTTCGGTCATAGGCTTTCGAACGATCATGTGAACCGAATAGATAGTAAACCAGCTCGCAAGGCATACGAGGCGATATAACGATGAGCAACGTCATTGAGACTCGGAAGAATAAATGCGCCCTTCATGTGAATTGTTCTCATTCAAAACACATCCAGTGCGCACATGCGATAAGCGGATATAAGCGCGAGATGAGATCGAGTTGTTTGAAATATTGCACGCCAGAAGATTCAAACTACTTTTATTCCTTTCGTCGTAAAAGCTCGGATATACGAGCTGAATAAGAGTTCTATCAAGAGTTGAAAGAGTTCAATCATAATCGTGCATGGTTTAGAAAATATCTGTCTATAACGCAGTACCTCTTTCAAATGTTGTGTAGGCAAATGGGCGAATTAAAATCTAGGGATTTATTGGTATCATGCCATAAAAGTATTCAAGTTAAAATTCTCGACAAATCCAGTAAAAATCGGACATTTTCGAGCCTGTAGACCCAACAACGGAACAATACCACTAACGAGTGTAACTACAGTTGAACATCGCGGGAGAGTATGGAGTGTGATTGGAACAAAAAATAATTAAAATTAAAATTAATTAAATAAAAAGAATTTTACGTTTAAAAAAATATTTCGAGATCATAAGTGCTTAAAAATATAATTTTTATTGCAGCCAATTGAAAATAACATTGAAAAAAAATGTGCCCTGTAAAAATGGAAAGTTCAAAATATTTCAGGAATTATTTGGAAGAAAAAAGGGAAAAATAAGCTCCAAATCTTTACTTCGGCAAGAATTTTATTGCCCCCTATTTATCCGAATCGAAACGGTTGAGAGTTTTTTTTTCAACTTTTGAACCAAAAACCAAAATAAAAATGAAATAAAGCAAAGCCAGATTCCAATTTGGTGATGCTATTTTCCTTTTCTGTCCGCGTCTTTAAAACGACGGCTCAACCAGCGAACTCAGAAGCGGGACCAATTAAAAAGTTTATCCCAGCTCGCCCGTCAGTGCAAACAAAATTCACCACTTTCACAAGACTTTTAGTCCGAAGTAAATACCTACGAAAGTGGAGGATGAGAGGAACAGAGACAGATTTGAAGTTTTTGGGGTGAATGATGAGGCGCTGTATGAGATGGTCGGTCGAGGCCAGTTGAATATGTGGGCGAGGAAATTAATTTAAACTGCGTCTCCAGGAAGCTTCGCAAGTCTCCGACACCAAGTTATATGTGCGACAAAATATTACTACAGCGGTTAGGACGTTTTTTTATTGCCCATTCCGCTAAAATTCCAAATAAAGCGAGATCATAATAAATCGTCGAAAATCTTCTTATTGATTTCAGTGTATATCAGAGAAGTATGGTCGACTCCGATAACATTGTTACAGAGTTTGTCGAGAAAAAAGTTCACCTCTGTAATCCGTTTTTGCAATAAGACAAAAGATCATTTCGTACGTATGATAGATTTTTCTCGCGCGGGTTGAAGAGAGACAATTTCAGCTTATATCGAGTATAAGCCTAAGCTCGATGGCTACTTCCGCCATTCCAGCCAACGAGCATCGGCTACAAGCTAAAGGTAAACTATTGCTCTTTTGGGAATAGGAGAGGAAGAACCGAGGGATTTTTTATTTGAACCTCTAAATCATGAGACCTCATATAGCAGTCGTTTCGTGTTTTGATATACTGCTAAGAGGTAATAATGAAAACGTGCTCTGGATTTCGCGACTGGCTCGACCATTTTATCCCTAGTGAAGACACAAGAAATTGAAAGAGCTTCTCCGAGTTTTATTTCCGTCGTTTGCTTTCCGCTCCATTCGACTCGTTTCAAGGATTATTAATTCGAGAAAAATAACCAAACTTACTAACAATCCAAATCGCAAAATAATCGAGATTGAGCATTGTGTAAGCCTAAAAACATATTACAACACACTGATTCTATATTCGCGATCAAAGACTGCTTCAAATGTTCCACGAGGCTGAAGCAAACCTCTCCTCAACAAAAATACAAAGGCTTTTCCTTATAATTCAAACTTTCCACAGCTCTTGGAAATTATTAACTCCAAAACTTTGTGAAAACCACCAAACCAAAATCCATCTAAACAGCCTCAGCTCAAGAATTCTGCTAATACTTCGACCATGAACTTCATACACACGTCGTGTAAAGAGAGCAATGAAATTTTGCATAAATAGGTAACTTTTCCCCCCCCCTCCTTCCTTTTCTGTCTAGATTGTCTGATGCCTGTTTTTAATTGATTTGTGTCCGTGGCCGTTGTAAGAAGCAAACTCCTCACGGTTCGTTCTGGCGATTTAATTATTCAACGACCAATTTATGAGTTGCGTCGGGTGGGAATTATAAATTTACGTCATCATTTTGTGACCAGCTAACACGCGATGGAAGCTGGAAGCGCCTTGAAAGAGGATTTTACAGGTCACTGCGAAGCTTTTCGAGTTTCGAAATCCGGGCTAATGCTTGACGAATATTTTCAAACCAATATTTCCAAGTTTTTCAAAGTTATCCCAATTTTTTCCCGAGTTCACTATCCTTTCAAATATTTTCTTCAAAAGGAAAATATCATCCGATATCTTCATCATCTTCATTTTGGTTTATTATTCAATAATAAACCATTGTAATCGCCCAAGAAAAAAATTTCTAACCTCCCCTCAAAATTTGATGTTTTACGTTACAAAGCATGCGTAGAATCCGAATACTTATGTAAAAAAAAAAAAAAAAAAAAAAAAAAAAAAAAAAAAAAAACTGCCTGTCCGCCGTACGCCGTTAGCAGTTTTCCGGCCTAACTATACTAGCTAAATCCTTGAAATGTTCACCAAAAATCAATCTCGGCCCAATTTTCTTTTTTTAACATGTCCCGTGAACTATCAAGTTCGGAAATTGTCCAAAGGCCCAAGCTACATTGTTAAATTGAAAACTGCCAATCAATCGAGCGCTGTTGAAAATTCAATTTTCAGCTTTGGCACAAAGTTTCAGATAGCTCCGATGACGGATGAAGGGGAAATGGTGCGTTTAACTGCTCCTGCTAAATGGTCACATCAAAGTAAGTTACGCTCGCTTTTCATGCTTTGTCTTCGCTGCAATCGACGGGATTAATTTCCCTCGCCGATAGACCGTTGACCTTGGAGCGGACGATTAGTAATTAAAGACCGAAGGGCTGGCGGATGAAGCGACAGTCGAGTGATTCATGTCTTTCGGTTCTCATTTACAGTTCCAGTGATTGGAATGGTCCAACGCAAATGGCTTCCTATTCCGTTCGGCTCGAGCGTATTTCTGCTTTTGCAAAAATCCCATGTCACTACCTCATTATCTTTGTAACGTCCGGGTTCATAATCTAGTTTGGGTCTGACAATATTAGTTCGTAAATTCTCGATTTATTGAATCTCCTGAGTATTTACGGAACGCCGATTTTCATGGAATCGTGTGTGAATTTGGCGTTTCCAAAAACGTTGGGCTTTTTTCTCGTAACGCAGGAAAAACCTGAATTGAATTCGTTCATTTATTCTCATGTACGGTACGAGCTCAATTTACAAGCAAGAACAACACAAGGAAAAACAATTATAGATATTAGGACACGTAAGTGTTACACAGGGACAATGGCAGAGTTCAGAGCTCTCAAACGCGGGAGAGTAAATTCATGTAAGTCGACGATGAGCAGATTTGCGGAAATCGTTGGAAAGGGGAAAAGGCATAAAAAATATTTTCAGGAGGCGAGAAATGGAGACAATCGGATATCAATTAATCAGTTGGATATGATGAAATAAAAACCTACGCGCAGAGTCACCGAAGTTTTTGCTATAGAAATGAATTGATTGTCAACAATGAGTTTCAGCAATAAAAACTCTAGCACTCTACATATAAATTATGGTGGCGGAAACGAATTCGGAAATTCGTGAATGACGAGCGAAGCGAAATGCCTTTTTTTTTAGTATAAATAGACCAATATCAATTTTTTTCAGCCAGTTGATTAACGTTTGGAGATCTAGTTCGGTGATCCATCGTTTTCCCACAACAATGACAAGTTGAAGTGACAGAAAATAATGCTTCAACAATCAATTCAAATTTAGGCCCTGCTTACACTCAATTGTATCAGTTTTGACGGTATACACTTGTTCAAAATGCGTTTCTGAGCATCGGAAAATGTTCAAATTTACCTCCGTTTTGAATACAGCTTTTACGACGAGCGCACGGTAAAAATAAGACTCACTGGCATTTCTTGGTTCTTCCCGTGTCTTTAGACGTAGGGCGATATTGATGCTCTGTTGAATTATATTCTATAAAGGTTTCACAATTATTGTGTAAACCGTTTCAAGTAAATATACAAAATGATTAAATTAAGACACTGGATGAGCCAAAATTCGTATTATTTAAATGAGCATATTTCGCTCTTCAGTTGTAATGCACCGATAATTTCGGAAATTCGACACCACGTACCGGCAAGCTTGTGGCGTGATAAGTTCACGTATCTGGTAGCTGCTTCGTAGTTCGAATCGCGTCGAGTGTTCGGAACCGACTGGAGCTGCAGATCCGCCGCCCTCCGAGGACACGACGGCAGAATCAACCTCCCGACAGACATCATCGCATGAGCCACCCTCGTTTCCATTCGATCAGTTTTCAACCCCGAGATATAATCCTCCATATCCTTTGCGACCTTTTGCAATTACCGGGCATAATGATCTACCAGACTTTCCAACTGTCGCTGTCAGCCATCTCGAATTACAGACATCGGAGTTATTCTCCCATTAGCGGGAGATTCGATATGGTTGAAAACAACGTTCACGATTTGACGAGCGGTGAAACAGCTTGAGTTATTTTTTCTACTTTATAGCAGTGATTGGAACTGCTGCGATAGCTTGGAATCGAAATCAAAAAATAATACTCTCTCAGCCTCCAAATGATGCGAGTGGAGGGGAGAAACATTTCAGTAGACTGGAAACTGAATCACTAAACGTACAAAGCATTTGACGCGTTCGTGAACGTGCAAGTGCTCCATGTTCAAAGTGTTATCACAATTGGCATTTTCACATTCAAGTCGCGGAAAAACAATGCACGTAATCGTACACTAGTTTATAATTCTTATGCTTCAATAATGATTTGAAAAGACCATGCACTTGTTACAGTAATCAACCAAAACTCTAGTGGAAGTTTCCATCTACCTACTTATTTGTAGTTAAGTGCAAACTCCTTGAAAAGAAATATTGCTAAAAATTTAATTTGGTTTTTTTATAGTAATAAACCATTGTAATCGCCAAAGAAAAAACATTCTAAAAAAGCATGTTTGATGTTTTACGTTTCATCCGTATATCCAATTAAAATAATTCTGTCTACCCGCCGTACGCCGTCCGCCGTCAACATTTTTCGACAAAACTCCGAAAGCTGAACTCTTGAAATATTCACACAAAACTAATCTTGGCCTGACAACGGCTCAATTTTTCAACCAAATCGCTACTTCAAATTTAATAGTATTTTTGGGGGTTTTGAGAGGGAGAAAATTCTTACCGACGTTTTTCAGAAAAAGATTTATTCGGTATCTATATCTATAGATTTTTGGTCGCTGAAGCCATTGCGGGATCGATAGCTGTATTGGTTTTCGAGTTATTGCAGCTTAATTGTAAAATTTGGGAGATTTTCATAAATTAGGCATGAGGGTGTAACTCGAGAATTCTAGGAGCTTTAAAAATCGTTCTCTGCTCGTTGGAATGCTCGTCAAACACTCTCTTCAACTATACAGTTGGGCGAAAAATTTAGCTTTTAATATGACAATTAAAAAGAATAAAAATGATTATAAATAAAATAGTTGCTATGGAATTATTATCGTTTCCCCAGAAAAAGTGTGACGGCGCTCGGACAGTGTTTTCTGGATATTCAGATTCTATTCATCTCAAAACTATGAACGTCAATTTTTGAGTGTCGACTAGAAACAATATAATTTTTTTTTTTTGGAAATCACCATTTTTCAATTTTTTTCAAATTGAATAATAAACCAAAATAGGCTTGAGATTCAACACGAACATACATGTTGGTGAACCTTTGGCACAAACTCACTGTCCTTCCTCCTTTCGTCCTCTCATTCAATGATTCACGCGACAAAAAAAGAAAAAACCTTGATGAACAAACTTATTGTTGTATAATTAAAATGTTTAGATCAATTTACCTCATTTAACTTCTAGCAGCTTTAGTTTTCTACTCAGAAACATTTTCCGCTCAGGAGTCTAGGCAGTTTTTATTTTTCGATACTCTCGTGTAAAAAGAATTTATTGCCTTCTCAATTTGACGCTCATATTTAAAAATTCGTCGCTCGAGGAATTGAAACAAACTAAAACTTTCCACTAAAAAAAATATCACATTGTCGATCGCTTTTCGATATTTCCCATCCTCATGTTAAAAATGCGGTTCATAAATCCTAACTCCCCTTTACGCTAATTGCTTGGCTCTACATTTGTCAGCAGTCCAAACGTCAAAGTTCAAGGATGCGAAAATTAGAGTGATCACAAGTGACTTCGAATAATTAATGAAATAATAACATGCCTTGATGAGAGAAGCCTCTAGGTAATCTTGGATTGGTGGCTCTGCTATTGATTCGACTCGGTCGGTATTAAACGTTTAATTGAAGGGTTACCTCGGTCGAGGAACTCGCTCGAAAATTGTGAATTAGAATGACGAGGCGATTCCGAGTACTGGAAATTAGCCAGTGAACGTTCAGGCGATATCGCGGATGCACGTGTCAGACGAATCGTCAGGTACATATTAGAATTGGTTAATTCATCGAACACATGTTCTTTTCGGCGTGTCTGTCCGCCGTACGCCGTTAGCATTTTTCCGGCCAAACTATAATAGCTAAATTCTTGAAATGTTCACCAAAAATCAATCTCGGTCCTACGACGGTCCAAGTCTTGAACTACATTGCTAGCTCAATTTTAAGGGTATTTCTGGGGGGTTTGAGGGAGATAAAATTCGTATTTTCAAGGTTTTTCAGAAAAATGTGTATTTTTTATCAAATTCTATAGATTTTTTGACGCTGAATCGAATGAGAAAATCGCGGGGTCGATATCTTTATTGGATCTCGAGTTATCGCAGCTTTTGTGCCGACTTTGGGAAATTTTCAGAAATCTGACGAGCGTATAAGTCGAGAGTTCTTGGAGCTATAAAAGTCGTTCTATACTCATTTGAATGGTCGTCAAACACTCTCTCCAGCTGTATCGTTAAGCGATAAGTTTAGCTTTTAATTGGGAAATTAAGAAAAAATAATTAAAATTACATAATTGAAAATCATTATTGGAGCGAAGGAATAATAAACCGCTGTACAATCATTTGCAGCGTTTTTTAAAACTATTATAACTTAACAATCTGACCAGAAAGTTGACTGTAACACAAAAAAAAAAAAATTAAGCGAGATTAATGAGATAAAAATAAATAACGTAAAAATATGCATACTATTATATTACTGCTCTCTTGATGTATCTAACCTGGGGTAATCACTAAGAAACCAATAACGACGACTTCGTCCGTTCTGTGCAGGATGTCCCTCGAAAATGCATCCGTCCTACCTAAAGGTCCATCATCTACTGTTAAACTGGCATGGAACAAGAAGCTTGAGAACTTACTGGTTTTCGGCTACAGAGTAATGTTCTTCGGATTAAGAGCTGAACAATTGAATTATTTTATAGCTAAAGTGTTTCTATACATAGGGCCGTTTATTTTCTTGACTTTAATAGGAATTTACGAATTCATCGAGGGAACTTTATTTGCAAGAAGTCTTTTAGAAGGTGCTGGCCACTGCTATGTGGCTATCAATCTTTTCGCTTTCACTCACCAGTGGTACTTCCTGTTGGTGAACTGCGATAAACACAAATCGGAAGATGTCAATTTGGAGGAGTTCAACAGCACTAAAAATCATCCTGACGTCGCTGAAGAAATTATTGAAAAACGGTTGCGCTCTTTGATCAAAATATTAACCAGTTGTGCAACCTGGTGGGTTATAGCCACCTTATTCTTCTTAGTACCTCCTTTGATCGAACAGATCCAATCACTCCTCTCCCCTGGCCAAATCGTAATTAGCTACATTTTACCTTCCGTCTTCGAACCACCGTGGTGGGCTCTAATTCTCATCAACATATCGCACATAATTTGCATCGTGAGTTTGCTTTTCTTATGCGTCGGATCGTTTTCCGTCATGGGCAGCCGCGTTCTCAAAATAAAGATTCAATGCGAAATCATCAATGAAGCGTTGATTCGTGACTTTGGCGAAACATCAAATATCAACGCGTACATCGACGATCATAAAAAAATCTTGCGGTAAGAAGGTTAACACAATTCGGTCGAAGTTGTCGAATTTTTGCGCGTTGACGATCGAATGACGGAATTCTCAACCTTTCGCAGGTACGCAGAAGCAGTGACAGGACAATTATCATCACTCAACTCGATCATGTTTCTCGCTCTGTACTTTGAATTGGCCTTGCAAATGTTTTCGTTGGTAAGTAAAGTTACTGAGCTGAAGACACTGAAGTTATGAAATTCAGTGAAAAAAATACCATTTCGCTTCATTATCATACAAAAATATAATTTTCATGGGGGTTCACCAGGTAGTATTTACAAGTAAAATTGAATTACGAACAACTTTAATACAATGGCATTTTTCGAATGGAATGACCATTTTCGAGTTACATAGTCCAAATGTCGTATAATATCAATTTTGCTATAATATCAATTGCCATTTTGAAAATGACAAAAAAACTGTAATTTCTCAATAATGATACCGGCAAAACGTCAAAGCTGATTTGAACGACGAATTCGAATTTATTGATAGGACTGAATGCTATTGAAAAGCGTAATATAGAACTTATAATTTTTGCGTTTGTCTCGAACAAGGGAATGTCGTTTGAATCCTTCATATTTTTCTATCTCTGAAAAATAAAACAAAAAAAAATTTTAATTTAACAAATAAATACGTTATTTATGTTGAGGTACTTTTTTTCTTTTTTCCCACTTTAATTCACTTGATATAGTACCCGCGATTATTGATCCACCACTCTACGGAATTACATTTAAATATTTGTAATAAGCGAATTATTTTATTTTCATTCATTCATTTTCCCTTCAGTCTTTAATCGAACCGGATGAAGTTATCTTCATCGCCATGGCTGGCGATTTGATGGGAATCTATATCATCTTGGCGTTCCAATGCGCACTCGGCTCAACGATCACTCACTCGGTAGATACCTGAAATTATGCCTAATAAATACAGAGGACTTACATTCTATATTGAATTTTATTCAAAAATATATCTCCATTTAATTTGTGCAGCTCGAATCGATAGCTGAAGGTGCCAGTTTTTCACCGTGGTACGGGCGAGGGAAGAACCACGCGAGGAGCGTGATGTTCATGATACAGAGGGCTCAAAAACCGTATAGGCAAAAAATTCTATTCGGTTCTATAATCGTTGAGAGGGCAACTACGATTAGCGTAAGCGCAGTAATTTTAAATCGACCGCTTTTAAACTGAATATTCTATCGTCCTATCCATTTAATAAAGGCATATCTTTTATGTTTCAGCTGCTGAAGAGTTCGTACGCTGTGTACACCCTGTTGATGATAATGCAGAGGAAAGACTAGTTGTTATTTTCATCAAGTGTCATTTCGAATTTCATTCGAAAAATCTTTTCAAATCCAGACAAGTTCAATGTTTTCTGATGGCACAACGATGTCACACTACTGTTCAGATTTTTCAATGGCTAAAGTGAAAAAACGCGTATTGCTTTTATTGCTGCTAAATGAAATTCATTTTATTGCAGCTACGAGTATTGTTCATTATTGTTATTCATATCGTAAGTAATCATGGCATAATTCTAAGGATAGTACACTTTAAATTAGTAAAATAATGTAATAATGAATTTCAATTTTAAAATAACTGAGCTGATTAATAATGCGATTCGACCATAATTTTCTTCACATTTTCTCGCTCGCCATAATTTGAGCGTTTTTTTTTATTTCTTCTAATCATTGGTATTGATTGTTCTTGAATGAGAATTATGGTGATTAGTAATTATTTCGTCGTAATTATTGCTCAATCATTATATAGTACGTAGAACTAATACGAATAGAACACGAATTGAAAAAAATGTAATAGTTTGCGCGCTTTGCGCTTTGATCTCGCTTTCAACCGTTCACCGAATGACTAAAACCTCATGTGTATCATGTTCGAATTTTTAGTTGACGTTATGCTCTCAACTCGATCGCAAACAATCTCGGATCCCAAGCCCTTAATCCTTGATCCCTTTATTTATCCAAATACTTTGCCCCAAAACTCACTCGTTTAATTCTTCCGGCCGACAGAATTTGTCCCTTTTAAAATTTTCATCGCGTCGTTCGCATTCAAGGTCCGGCTCTCACGAGACCGATCCGCCCGAACTGAAATTAAACTCAGTTCCCAAACTCGGCTGGGCCCTGTTTGATGCCGGAATTTGGCTATTACCCTTGGGAATGTCCCTCGGAAGCTGAGTGGAAGGGATTCTCCTCCCTTGTATACGTTTTATTGCCTTTCCGCCCTCACTTTGTTCTCATCGGCTTCAACGAACTGAATGACGTTTCAGCAAGGCATGTCCAATCGTCAAACGAATCGTACACGGAACGTTGATGTTTCTAGTGAGGTACAAGAAGCTGCCAACTCACCTTGTGCAAGTCATTGAACGAATGTGTATGCGTAAATTTAAGTGAACTCGACTTTAATGACACGCTAATCTAATTAGTCGAGTTAAAATTATAAGACTTTGGGTATGACGTTACGTTGCGAGAGCTTGAGTATCCGGCCAGCTACTAGGTCATTTGTGCTTTAATGGATTGATTTCAGTTTTTTATATCTTTGATAGTAGACAGGTCAGATCTCGACAATGAGAGGTAAGAGCAACTAATTTCCGCCTAAAAATGTCTCATAACATCCTTTTTTGCTCCTTTAGAAATGCACCTTTTCCCATTCCGAAATATTTTTTTTGTTGTGTTTTGGACCTTTTTTCGCTCAAATAACGATACCTCTCAATTTTCATGCAAACTCAAATCTATTTACCATTGAAAATAGCGTTAAATTTCCCGAAGCTCAAACACCTTTTAAAAAGTTTTGGATGGAATTGATACGTAGTAACGGAATTCAAAACTAGAATTTTTTGAAAATATTGAAACCGCCTGTTTTATCAAACGCTTCAATGTAGAATTCGCATTTATTTTGTATTCCGAAAAATGGAACCATTGATGATTATTATACATTAAAAAAACCGTCATTTTCAACATCAGTTGAAATTCTAAGAAAAATAAATTCAAGGAGAAATGGCTCAGAGGAGAGAAGCATTATCGAAAAATAGCAGAAAACAGAGAAGAATGCAGGCTAACGTCACCAGTCTCACTCCCCAGTATCACCACACAGAGCGTCTACATTCCATCCCACTCACAACTCACTGCCCTATTCCCAGGGCTGGAGAACTAGTGACGTTGGCAACGTGGTAGCAACCTTAGATCAAGCCATTTTTCAAACTTGAAAACTTAACTAAAAACCTTGGTTTTACAAATGCAATTTCAGGCCTTTGAGCTAGCACTCCTTTGATTTATTTAAGATATAATAAGACCCTCTACTTGTGATAGTGACTTGTGCGAACATTATTTGAGAATGACTCAATAAGAACCTGCGGACATTATTTTAGTTGATGAGGTGACTCGTTGAAAAAGACGTAAAAAAAATAATTATAAATTAATAAAACAATTTTTGAACGTTTAATTTTTTTCACTGAAATTCATAAGAGAAAATAAATTAATGTGTGGTTTTAAGGCTTACATTTTCAGCTCGTCAGCACGCATATCGTAGTTTTAGAACATGAAACATTGCAATATGTTTACAGAATTCTTTACAATTACCTTCGACATTTAATTTCATTCAAGGTCTTAACGTTTATCGCAACTGCTGTTCTTTTCTCATGCTCATTGATTTTTCATACCTCTTGGACCCAATTCGGAAAAAGAGCAATGTGTGTAATTTTGACGGGGACCGTTAATTCGTTACGGCTTGCCCATTCCAATTAACCGGCGCCGGCAATTAGTCGCGAATTTCATTCCGAACTAGCTAGTTTGGTAATAATTTATCAATGGAAAAAGACGTTCGAAAACGGCACGAAGCTTCGCAAATAACTTAGAGTTGAACTTGTACATAATCGACCAAGTTGTCGGAAGGATCGTCTGAAAAATAGGTAAGTGTCTGAAAATCCAATCAAAATTATCTGAACCGTTTATAATTAGGCTAATAAATTAGGCTTAATTGTTATTAGATCGATGTTGCATATAGAAACACTGATATCGACCTTTATGAAACTTGAGCTTTTAATTAATTGTATCCCTAATATCAGGATAATTACGTTATTATTTGATAATAATAACATTTCAAAAAAATTAAATTTTAAAACACAATTTACATTTACATTTTATCACATTTATGTAATTTACATTTACATTTTATTAAATTTATGTAATTTGCATTTACATTTTATCACATTTATGTAATTTACATTTACATTTTATTACATTTATGTAATTTACATTTATTACATTTATGTAATTTACATTTTATTACATTTATGTAATTTACATTTACATTTTGACAGTCAAAACGCTCAATCGTTTGAGTTTGGTGAAATCGTCCCTTGAAATTTGTATATATTATCATCCGATGAAAAAAATTGTTTGCTGTCAACAGGAAAATACTTACAGCCGTTCAGGCGAAATGTCCTCCGAACCGACAGTTGAATTAGAGTCGGTGAAAAAATTGAAGCGGTTGCAAACATTCGGCTACCGGGTTCTATTTTTGGGTTTCACAGCCGAACAGTTCACGCGGAAACCCTCGTTGGCTAAAGCTATACTGTACCCGGTGTTCTTCTATTTTCACACAATGTTAGCAAGTTACGAGTTGGCTACAGCTTTTATATTTTCTCGGAGCCTCCTCGACCGCGCTAGCCACGGATACATAGCGACGTACCTATTCGCATTTCATCTCCAATGGATGTTCCTTTTCGTCAATTTCGAGAAGCACAGAGAGGAAGAAGTGAATATTGAGGATTTCTACAGCACTAAAGTCCATCCTGATATTGCCGATGAAATTATTGAAAACAATTTCAACTCGTTGACCAAAGTGTTGGCTTTTTCGACCCTCTGGTGGGCCACAAATTCCTTCACGCACACATTGGGCCCGGTGGTCGAGACAGTTTTCTCATACGCAACCACCGGCAATTTTACCACAATCTACGTTCTACCTCCTGTATTCGAAACGCCTCGGTGGGCTCAAATATTCATCTACGTAATGAACGCATTCTCGATTTTCGCTCTTCTCATCTATTGCGTTGGTTCGTATTCCGTCATGAGCAGCCGCGTCCTTAAAATTAAAGCCCAATGCGAAATTTTGAACGAAGCACTGAGTCAAGATTGCGGCGATACATCGAATATCTATGCCTACGTAGACGATCATTTGAAAATAATTAGGTGAGTGCCTCTTTTATATAAAACAGCAAAATTAAATTAAAATAAAATAGCCAATTTGATCGCTTCTTGGATAGAAACGTTCCAGAAAATAATTTTAATGAAATTAAATGCAAATTATTAAAAATATAAAAAAATTACTACGATAAGGATAAAACCGAAGATACTGTAATAAAATTTACGTATGGTCGGTGAAATCAGAACTTTCCTCTGAACCTCAATATTGGAATAAATGTAAAAGAATGAAAAACAAACGAATTCCTTCGTTTTTAGGTACGCCAAAGCTGTCACTGTTCAATTATCATCACTAAACACGTGCATGTTCCTGGCTGTTTACCTCGAGTTCGGTTTACAAATGTTTGCACTGGTGAGTAGTCACTAGGTACAATATTTTCTATTCGTCTCTGCCGCTGAACGACTCTAACTTAAAATTAACATTCGCAATTTACAGACCTTGATCGAGCCGAATGGAAGCTATTATTTTGCAATGGCGTTCGACTTGCTGAGCATTTTTCTCATCCTAGCGTTTCAGTGCGCCATGGGCTCCATGATAACTCATTCTGTACGTATATCAGAAAATTAAATTCATAAATACATTTTGAACGGATGTTTCCCAAAGTACGTTTTGTCATGACGATTCCATCTTTTAACATTTGGCGCTGAAACATTGTCACAGTTATTCAGTTTTTCGCAGTTGGAATCAATCGCGATAGGAGCGAGTAATTCGCCGTGGTACGAGAGAGGGCATCGCTACACGAAAGACGTCATTTTAATGATACGGATGGCTCAGAAACCGCTCGTACAGAAAATATGGTTGGGATCTATAACCGTCGAAAGGGCTACGACGATCAGTGTGAGTACAATACTCGAGCATTTATTAGGTAATTTATAAGGTAATTTATGGCCATACACTCACGTTAGGTCCCTTGGAAATCGCGGCATGGGATCATTGCCTTTCAAGAATAATTTCTTGTTAGTGGGCGGTATCACACGCCATGAAAATCGGCGAATGATTCGGGACAGGAAGACTGCTTACGACCAGTGAATTTATCACACCCGAGAAAAGGGACACTACACCTAAGTTGTTTTCGTGTATTGTCTACTGATATCGTTGAATAACGCAAAAACGGTGAAAAAATGGATAGGTACATTACATGGGGAAAATGTGGACAGTTAACTTACGGATCTTTTGGTATATTCAAACATCTGAAATGACGACTTTTTGTTAAACTCATACACTGTGCAAGTTACAAAATCTTTATAAACTTAAAAATTGAAACGTCTACCTCGGCTAAAACTTTTCCCAAGTTGAAAAACCCACTAATTTATGAACTAAGTACAATGCAATCGGGACTCAAGTAATGCGACGATAGGAAAAGAAGATTAACTTTTTTTTTAATACGAGTGCTTGTAACTAATTACCTATAAACATTGTAGTAATCATATCTTCCAGCTAAAGCATTTCGGAATTTTTATTCGGCGAATTTTTCGTATGTTTCAGCTTGTAAGGAGTTCGTACGCTATGTACACTCTGTTGATGATAATGCAGAAGAAAGATTAGCCGAAGCAGATTGTTTAGTCGACCTAGCAAACCGTTCGATTTATTTCATTTGGCGTTGAAAAACGGTCATTTGTACTAGGACAAAAAATCACTCGAGTGTCACCCTTTGGCTAGTCACCATTTGATTGGACGGCACACATTGCACGAATAAACCACACACCTTCAAGCCCCCACTTGACGAAATGAGGTAAATGCGAAAATAATGATATTCTCGCTGTATACGACCGAGGTTATGAATAATTTTTTCCGCAGCGTATTTTCCCCTCGAATCATTCCCCTATCGAACGTTCTTGTTCCATCCTTTAGTCACTGACGAAACCGCAATGAACCTATATGAAAAATTCGTAACATTTTTGAACCGATTTTTCGGCCAGGTATCACCTGCAGAGTACGCGGTTTTCGGCTACGATCAAAACCCATCATCTAGACAAACTCTGAAAACGTTGCCCCTTTTATTCGTAGTCGGAGCCGGGACGATTTTTGCCGAATGTAAAGATATCGCTCAACTGCGCCAAACAGATAGGTCGATCGCGTTAATTGTTATTTCTATGGTCACCAGTATCAGCATCGTATTAAATTACGTTTTCCTAGTCGTCAGGAATTCATATTTTTGCTTTCGAAAATCGACTCGATTTTTTCGTAATGTGTTCCCATCGAAAAGGGAGTCGAGCTTTTCAGACTGGATTTTGAGCTACCGTAACGTACTCGGCCTAGCATTGGGGATATTACCCATTACACGTTCGTTGCTATTGGTTTATGAAATTACGGGCGAGGCACGGCCGGATTACATTTTCGCAATCATCAGTGCAATATTGTCCCAAGTGTATACGATGCTCTACGCGGCAAAGCTCATGTACATGACTGATATCGCAAGGCGGCATTTCCACACCTTCAATCGAATATTGACGAGAAATGTGGAAGCGAAGCGCAAAAAAAATTATTGCAACGCACCCAAAGGTAAGAGAAAATTATATTTATTTATCTCTCAGCCGGAGATTCGTTATTCAAGATATTGTTCAAATAAATGGAAAAAGCTCATGTTTTCCATTCCTTTTGGTTTATTATTACAATAGACCATTGTAATCGCCAAAAAAATTCTGACCCCCTCAAAATTTGATGTTTTACGTTTCAAGGCATTAGAATCCGAATATCCAATAAAAAAATTCTGTCCGTCCGCCATCAACATTTTAAAGAAACTACAAAAGCTAAATTCTTGAAATTCTCACCAAAAATTTATCTCGGTTTGAAAATGGCTCAATTATTTAGCCAAGTCGCTACCTCAATTTAATGGTATTTTTGGGGGATTTGAGGGGGAGAAAATTCGTCATTTCCAACGTTTCCCGAAAAAAAATGTAAATTTGATATCAATTTCTATGGATTTTTGAACGCTGAATCGAATGAGACCATTGAGGTGTGGGTAAATTTATTGGTTCTCGAGTTATCGCAGCTTTTGTGTTGAACCTGGGAGATTCTGAGAAATTTGGCATGAGGGTATATCTCGAGAGTGTTATAAGCTATAAGAAGCGTTCTATACTAGATGGAATGGTCGTCAAAAACTCTCTTCAACCGTACCGTTAGGCAAAAATTAACTTTTAATTTGGAAGTTAAGATAAATAAAAATGATTAAAATTAAAATAGTTGCTACGGAGTTTTCCCCATAGTTACCATCTATTTTTCGGTGGGAACGTTCACAAATGTTCGGAATAATTATTATCACAAATGGATAGTATTCTTAAATCATTATTGAATCGAAGGAATAATAAACCACTGTACCAAAGAACGGATACAAATTCTTTCGTTGTCTCACGGATCGATAATTTCTCATCAAAATTGTTCTTACAGGAGAATGGGAGCAAATTTTCTACAACTATTGGGCTGGGCGCGATTTATTTCAATACATTAACGAACGGTATGGATGGGAATTTTTCGTCATACTATTGTACATGTACTTGTCGATACTTTCCACTTTGTACTTCACGGCAGCCATCTTCACGGGGATCTTGAAAGCTCATCTTTTGAGCGCCATCTTCGGTCTGTTGAGATCCGTTCAAAGTGTTTCAATGACTTGGGCCATTTTGAGGAATTGCACGCGACTGACGAGTGAGGTGATAATAATGAACATTTCTTTGAAATCTTAGACATTAACTAAACATACATTTGCTACCATTATCATACCACTCTCATTGTTGTTGTTCAAAAAGGTTGTCTTTAAAAAAAAGGTAATAATTTTTCTAAATTTTCACAAATAATTTTTTTAAACTGATATTTTTTTCTCAAGATGGAAAGGACGGTGGAAGTTGTATGGGACTCTGCAACCGAAATAAGCTGTGAACATTGTCAAGCGCAGGTACGGAATATAACATTAAATTACTGTTGTACGCTGATTGCCATGATAAAAATATTCTTCGTTTCAGCTCAAATCGTTCGCATTCCGAGCGAGTCAACTTTCCACGGATATGACGGCCAAGGGGGTGTTTAAGTTGAACATGAAAACATTTTCAAACGTGAGAAAAAAAGTTTTTTTGTCATTTAGGTATATTGAAAAAGTTTGCATACTAAAACATTTTTAATAACAATTTTTTCAGCTGATTTCCTCTACTGCCACTCAACTAGTGATCCTCATCAGCCTTGGAAACCAATAATAGATAATTCCAATATTGGAATAATAAAGCAGAAAAAATCGGACAACTCAGATCGGCCGATTTCTGAATAAAATGGAAATCAAAGAAAAAACTCGACGCAAATAATCAAAGCGCTCGATTCCGTTTTCAATTGTCTTTAATAACAATGGAATCAATTTGTTTGAAAAAAAAAGAAAAAAACATATTTTGTCGTACGTGGTAAAAAATATCAATATTGTACATGTTGGAAACGTCTTCGTTTTATTCTATGGCGGTTGTGCAAATTCAACATGATGGCAACTTGTGATGAGTAATTTCACGAATGTGATGTAAAGAAACGATATGCCAATCGATTTTCGGATACTAACTAGAGCCGAAAATTCATCACAGAGAGAAATCGCAATTGTTTAATTCAATTGCGGCTCGCAGTGCGCGAACTATGCAATTGATTGCAATGATTCACAGGTAATAAAACGTATACAGTATGAGCAAAACGGTAGCAAACAAATTATGTAAAACTTTAACGAATTTCTGTAAAATACATTGCTATAATAATCTACGTTACTTATATCACACTGAATTGCACGAATTACATTATTGGCACAAGAATATAAACGTTGTTCGTTTGATTTGTTTCGTTAGTCTAATCATATTTCTACTGTCTTAAATCCTTCCTAAGATAATTTCATTTTCGAAGAGGTAAATGCATGAGAAAAAATTCAATGGTAAAAATCGCTCCGATATAGATGCATTCATGGCTGAATCTAGCTTATATTGCCCTACCAAACACTATCCACCGTTCATGAACAACTACTCGTATTTTGATGTTTTACATTTCACCTAGAATTATTTTATGACTCCGAGTCAGCACACGTAACTTTCAATTATTAACTCTAGAGACGGTAATTCTGATACCTAATCGCAGTAATAAAATCTCAAAATCGCTTTTGGAAGCACAAATTAAACCTAAGTAACAAAAAAAAGGTAGAATAGAAATGGGATGAGGTTAGAAAAAAGCGTCAGTTGGGTCCGTTGTACATGTCGAGATCACAAAGTTCGTTGTATCTGGATGCGACCAGTCTGGTAAGGCTGTCGGTCATGTTTTGGTTATTATCGGGCCTACGAACCCCGCCAGTGTCAGATATGGAAAGGTTAGCTGACAAGCTGCCCTCAAGAACGCCCAGGTCTGCCAACTCCTTCGAATTCAGCTGCAAATCGACGCTGCAAGGCTGAGCGTCCATGTCAAGGAGATTCTCTCGTCCAACAGCTCCTTGGTCACTGGGCAAATACTATGCAGACAAGAAAATTACGTCTGTGATAACAAGAAGCACTTGAAGTAATGGAATGTATAAACAAATGAATTTTCTTGAAAACTTGAACAATTTAGAGATAATTCGATTATACTGAAATGTGTTATTTTGCATACTGATAAGAAAGATTTATCATCGTTTGGAACATTTTTTATTCTCTTTTGTTAGTTGTCAAATTACTGGTAACAGTTTTTGATTTTAAGAGACAAGAACAGTGACTTATTTGAGGCATAGGTACACATAGGCGCTCATAGACTGATACAGGAGACTTTTTTGCTACAATTTCAAGTCAATAGAACACAGACCGAGTTTTCTGATCAGGTAATGCAGAAAATTATCACATAATAATTGTTTACTTCGAGTAGCAAATAATCAATTACCTGAGCACCCAAATGAGCTTGGTAAACTGTTGCACCAGAATAAGTAACATCAGCTTGAGTAGGCTGCGAAATGGGCGACATGCCTGCAACAGGAGCAGCGGCCTGATGCACAGGCGACATGACGCTTGCAGGCACCTGCAGAAAATCAAATAATCAAGAACCGGCGATAGACAACGCGGGAGAAGAAAACGTGAAAATTATGCAATACCTGCGAGCTGGATGGGTGCATTAGGCTTTGCTGATACTCCAACGGAGATGGTGTCCGAGATACATAGATTGGTGAAATTTTGTTTATGATGGGCGGCAAGTCTCTGCCGCCGCTGCCGTACTGCTGCCAAATATACGGGTTAGGACTAGTCTCTGCGCATAAAAAAGGACAACATTAGTAATCTCTCTCAAATGATTTAAATTATGGATCAATATAAATTACATATGATTGAGGTATTAATCAAAGCCAATTTTAACTTTACCTGGCTCTCGTTTGACGGTAAGAATATCTCCGGCAGCTCGCAACTCTATAAAATACGAAATATTTCAGAGAAAACACAAGAATAGCACAAAAAAGGTAATTGAGTTGCCATTGATCCATTCTCATACAATTAATTATTATATCAACCGTATTGGCATTTTGCAATCGATAATCACCGCAATTCACAGATCGAATTTGGATAGTGAATCGGAGCCAAAAAAGGGCCATTGGCAGCTCAGGAAACCAATGAATGAGCAAATATTGAATCAATGAAAACGCATCAAATGGAAATTTCTAAATGCAAGTCAAATGGCATTGAAGCGAATCAATGTTTATAATTGATAAGCACCATGAAAAATGGAGAGAAAATAATGCACAATCAAACACAGGCGAATAGTTACAAAAATTAATTCACAATGAAAATATAATGCAGAAATAACTCTTGATTCATGCAGTACTGATAAATCTGCATTTTTAGGATGAATTGCCATGCATTAAATCATAAACCAAATACGAAATTAGGCGGGCGGGCTTTTTTATGCATAGACGCACTTGACCTAAAATCAAGGGCCATAGTAGTTCGGCCCTGAAATTGACTAATTTCATGTCCACAACTATAGCAGTACGCTTTAAAAAAAATACACACAATAACATTGCCAGTTTGACAAAATAAATTAAATGCATAAGCTCCGAAAACAAAACAAACTTGAAAAAAATCTTCAAAAACAACCCACACAAAACGTAGACTTACACGGCAAATAATCCAGCGCTTCGGGCGATTTGAAAAGTTTGCAGAGTTCGCATTAGGGCGAACGATTGAAATAATGAAAAAGCTTCGACGCAGGTTGAGCGAGAGAATAAAAACGCGCCAATCCTTTTATTCAACTTGGATATATATAATCATATTAAATGTAACAAAATTACAAAATCTCGGCACACAGATATTTCAAGTTTGAACATGTTATCGGGCAATGAGCAGAGAGAACAGAATCGTCACAGATTTGGACAAGCAGATTATCGAGTTCTATATCAAGGGAGTATCAAGATTGAGCAGGTTATTCAAGAAAATGCTAGAAATCCTCGTGAGCAATTTATCGTCACTGAGACTCCGTTAGCATGAAAATTAAGCTTGAAATTTTAATTGGTGGCGAAAATCTATTCGAAAGTAGCACCGTATAAAATCAACCGACAATCAGAATGCTTCCCTTTCGAATACGTAAGAATCAAGACACCTTACAGTAATATATATAATTGCATCCAATTGATACGTTTTTTCTTATTGAAACCATCACCTTGAAACATAATCCCAACAACTGAATTTCTAACTCACTCATCTGCTCAGTTTCCTGCATGTGTCTAAGGACTTCGTTGTCATTTGCAAACTTTTGCCGTTTCCTCTTTAACACTTCGGCTTCTGAAGAAATAAAAACAGGTAAGAACTATTAAAATATTATCAACGGGGGAAAAAATCGTAGGTTTTCAATAAATTAACTTAAGGTAACTAACTGCATTTTGCTAATGCCCTATGGTAACTATGGGTAACTGAAAAAAATTTCTCAACGCGATTAAACCATCTCACACGAGCCCACGAGTAGCGAGTGGCATTTTAGACTTATTGCCTAAGCATAGTTTTATTCCAACGCCTCAAAAATGAATAAGATTGCTCAGGGATGCTCGACTAGATGAACGTAAGAGCAATTTTTATAAGAACCACAGACTAAGAGCAGACTGCACGCAGCAACAATAGTGATAATACCAGTGAGTCTCTTGCTGTGGGTAGGACTGCTGATAACCATCAATTGGTAACCTTAACTGTCACGCACTTTACAATAGCAACATGTGAAAATGCACAGACAAAAAACAAATGCGTCAGTTATCGTCGCCAATCTCAATCCACATGATCGTGAGAGAGCAGCTGAGTGAACATAAGATCAGTATTCAACCGATAATTCTCTGATGTCCAGAAGATTTGAGGGGGAGAAAAACCAGGCGACTCATTCTCCGATTCTTAATTCGCTGACCAAGCACTTTCGCCTATTTGTGCAGCCTCAGGGCGACATCGAGCCATAGGGTCACAGCCCCTGGACATACAAAAAAATGCGACGACACAAAGGAAAGATAATTTTCTGTCACTCAATCTTCTGTCAGACATCCTGCACGTGGCGCTTGCAAGCTTCAGTTGCTAGAAACAGCAGACCGTCATACTCAGCTAAACGTTTCCATTGAACCAGTGTCCACTTGTTTTTATTGTTTACTTACATCGATGTAACCTGCACTGCCTGAACTTCAAACTTCTGACTGAAAATTTGTTGAAACATTTGACTGAAGTCATGAAAGAAAAATAGTCAGGATGCAGTGAAGAAGTGACATTTATCGTTGTAAAGGTGACTTCTGCAGATGTCGGGCAGGAAGAGAAAAACTATAAATATACAGCAGCCAGATCACTGGTCATCAAAATGTTCAGATACATATTTTTTTTCTTCTCATGGTCGTAAATTATTCTTACGGTGTTGAGGGGGAGATCAACTAAGCGCCTGATTCACCCAGCCCGCTATAGAAACTAAATGGATCTTCATTGCCTTGAGGATGGCCATTTTTTCTATTCCTTTTAATCTAGCATAAAGTTGGGTACTTAGACAACCCACACACCATCCAACAGCTTGGCAAACATGCTTGCCATTTAGAGCCATTTGAGACTGTCAAAATGAGGTCTAATTTGATGTAATGAGAGATGAGTTCGGATTATGATTTTAATTGCAAACCTAACTCGTTAACTAGCCTAGTTAAATGCCTAGTCAAACTTGGTTTTCAATATTGTCGGCAAAAGAAATGCAACACATTTTTTCCGCTTGATGATTACAGCAAAAATTAGCATATTCAATGCACCTTGCATTTTCGATCAATTCGAAACAATAACCCGTAGTCATCGGGAAATGTCTTCGCGTAATTATCATCTCCAATCGTTAAAAAACATATAAAATCTACACTACTGAGTTAAGTACAGTGAGACAATTCGCTAATTAAACCCACAACTCCAAGTCAGAACTATCCGTAAGCGAATATTTTACAGCATTTTCCAAAAATACGAATCCACTCAAATTCGATTCTCATTTAGATTGACCTTTTGGCCTTCGACGGTGCTGTAATAGAATGACATTTCATCAAACTCGGACGCTGTAGCGTGAGGAGCGACCGATGTGTACAGAGCGTAATGTTCGGCCTCAGTGATTTCTGGTTCTTGCTCCATTTCGTTGTTATTAATTTTATTTTGCTCTTCCATCATACCAACAGGGAGAGACCTCAAACTCTCTTGTCGCGAGACTCTTTTATTCTTCTTCTTTCTACCGGTGGAAAAGAGTTTTTGGAAAAGGCTCAGTTTCTTTTCGGGCTGTCTTGGCTCTGATTTTTTCACCCGTTTTGGCGGCAAAGGAGGAGCAAGATCATCTTGCGACAATGGAGGACTGGGAGGGGCTGAAAATTTAGGAAAATTCGGTTTATCGGCTGTGGGACGGGGAGGTGGAGGGAGCACATCTTCGTAACTTTCATTATTCTCCCCGATATCGCACGGATTCTTCATGGCCAATTGGAGACTCGTGTAGTTACTAATATCCGGCACTTGGCCATCCTCGCAGAGCAAATCTCGCACGATCAGCTCTTCTAAATCATTGTCAATTTCTTGGCTTTCCTCTTTTTCATCATTGACCAATACAACTCGAGGTTGAGGGACGTCTGCCACGGTTACAGCCTGAACAGAAACTTCAACGACTTCGACGTCTTTTTCCCGTTCGGCAATCTCGTTGGCATCGTTGTTATTGTTTGCATCTTCAATCTTCAACGGAGAAGGGGCGTTTTTTGTCGTCGTTTGAAGAATATTGGCAAACAAATTGTAATCGGCCTTCTGCCCAAGATTTCTTCGCAATGACCAGAAGAAAGGCCTACCTGAATCCAAAGGGGTGATTTGGAAGGGTAATGCTTCACTTGTAGCGTTGTCAGACGGTCTCCGCAGCTGGATCAGCGCTTGGACGGGTTGTTCGATCTGGAAATACCACAAGAATTATTTCAACTGTGAAGATTGAGAAATAGAGAAAAATTAGAAGTTCAGCTCGATTATAAACCATAGCTCAATAATACAAAATTATACAGACAATACAGAAGTGTAGGTAACAATGTTTATAAAAAATAAGGTAACTTCGCAAGAAGTAAAATAGTCCAAACGGTATTGTACTTGTATTTATCACTAATCTATGCCAGTTCAACTGTCTTACCTCCAGAGTTCTGTATCGCGGCGTCCTAAATGCAATGGCCACTTGCTTGTGAACTTGGGTCGGAGTAAAATCACCGAATCCTTCCCAAACAATGTGGCCATCTTTCTCTTCGAAAAACCGCACGCTGATATCCTCTGGAAAAATGATTCAACTTTGAAATACAAACTTCTTAACAATGAGGAGAATTGTATGGAGAAATTTCATCAAAATAATTGTCATTACCTTTTGCAACTTTTTCGCAGAGGAGAATAATTTCGTTCCCTCCAATCACTGAGCCGGAGCAATGACTCAGTTTACAGATTACCAAATCAGCCATCGCTTCTGCAATGAGAGGAAAAGATGCACATTTTCGTTTGGAACGTTTGCAAAATCGGAAGTATTTCAGAGGGTCCCCAAGTCCGATTGTAATGGTTTATTTTTCTGTATTTATATCATAAATTGATTGCCTTATTAGATGAGCATTAATCGAGAAGTGACGAATCAGCAAACATCCATCATGTTTGGCAACAACGTGATTGTAGCCCATTGCTTCATAGTGAAATGATCTCAATTTCATAATCATAAAATGTATCAAAATTAGAGTAACCTAACATAAAAATTTCAGCGTCCTCGTCGTTAGGAATAAATGGCTCTTTTGGGTCAGAAAATAAGATATTTCAGGAGAAGCAACTATCAGAAAAATAAACATGGACGCCACCAGAGACTAACTTTGGGCCCAACAAGTTAAGCGAGGCAACATCAAGGAAGGACAGAGGAATATCCACAAAGAAGGACAACCTGTTAACTGATTTAGCAGTTTTTGAGCTTTTTAGTGATTCAGCTGATCGCCGCAATTGACCATGACAATCTCTGCCTCCAAATTCTTCACAAAATGGACCACAAACGGCTAGAACACACTTATAATACTACTCAAGGGATTAAATCGTGAAGTTCAGTTGAGAAGGAGAGAAATGAGAGACGTCAGATGGAAGTGTTTGAGAATTTTAAAAAGGCTCCAACAACGATGTAGTTGTAGGGACATATATTTTTGCCGAGTAAGACTAGCCTAAACAATCTAATATTTTGGTTTTAGATGCCTAATATAGCGTTTTTTTTCAGAAAATACAATTCTCTCCAAAGTGAAATTTGTTCCAATTATTTTTGGAACATCTTTCAAAAAAATTACAAACTTCATAAAAGCACTTACTTTTGTCATATATTGGTTCGGAAGTGACGGGAGGTAACGGAATCGTGAATTTCCCAGGGACTGGCCCCTCAAGGAACACTTGGAAACAAAGCCTGACTGCATTCAAGTCGATGCTGCTCGGTTGAGTTTTGTGGTTGAATTTCGCTGGAAACAAAGGAGTAACATAAACTATCTGGATCTATCCAACCACAGATACATAATATAAGTAATCCATGGGTTGTGAGGGGGAGGAAAACCAGGCGACTCATTCTCCGATTCTTTATTGGCTGGCAGAGCACTATCGCCCGTTTGGGCATCGTCAGGGCGACGTGGAGCCATCGGGTCCACAGCATAATGAGTCCACAGGAGAATGAGTCGCCTGTTTTTTCTCCCCTTCACAACCCACGGAAATAAAAAAAAAATACGACGACAAAAAAAAGAATTATAAGTAATGGTACTTACTCCTGAACGGGTCGACTCTGATTTCTTCCCGAACCTTAAGCGCTTCTTCGATATCTTTCTTCTTCACGCACTGAATTCCAAGATTAGCAAACGTGGCGAGCATGTTTTCGTTGTTTATCTCGACAGTACAAACTCCTTTTTTGCAGCTTTCTTTGCCGACCAAATTGTGCGGGTGAGGTCTATAGGGAGGATCCTTAGTGACGCATGACACAACGACGACTGCCCTTCCTTTGTATCCGACGACCTGAAAATGAAGGATCATTTTTCAAAATTCCAAGCAAGTTCTACAAGCTTCTAACTCTGAGATGGGATCTGGAGAATCAATAATTAGGAACGATTAACTACCTGATTGATAGCAAATAACCAGTTTCTAACCTGGATGGTAGGGAACGTTTTGTTCTCAGGCGTAGAGTTGACACCAGGGATGCTCCCAGCAGATCTTCCCTCGCACTCGTATCTGAATCTCAACGCTTTGGAGGCAGGTTGTTCCAAAATTTTAACATACGCCCCTTGCGGGGTACCAAATCCAGTTCCAGCGCCATCTTGAATGGGCCTCATGCTCTCTTCGTCAACAGTACCGAAATCAGGGTCTGTCTCAATTACTTCGACTGGAAACCGAAAATATTGCTGCTGA
Organism: Tupiocoris notatus; assembly: GCA_037159825.1. Taxonomy (NCBI): domain Eukaryota; kingdom Metazoa; phylum Arthropoda; class Insecta; order Hemiptera; family Miridae; genus Tupiocoris; species Tupiocoris notatus. The sequence continues at coordinate 316,620 of JASJUZ010000425.1, read as the reverse complement.
GCATAAAGTTAGAAAAAAAGAAGTGTCATGCTTCTAAGCTGAAGGAAGTTGAAGACCGTTTGGTAAAGCTCAGTGGTCGAAAGGATTAAAGCGGGAAATAGAAGATAATACAAAAGGCCTTGTAAGTGAGAAAAGCAAGAAGATAGTTACGAGCAAAGAACTGCAACTCTGTCAAGGTAAATATTTGAATTAAACTTGATTTGAATAAATATAATACTGTACATATATATAGTATTTTTGGATAAGAATAATAATACACTTGTAGAACAACTGATAATAGTTTACAGGAAAGCTTAGAAAATATTCATTCTCAACAGTTTTATAAATCATGCGTAATAGGTAAGGCTCTGAAATGCCTAAAGAGACAGAAGTACCCAAAAGGGGATCCTGTTTAACCAACGTAATATATAGACGATTGTAAATAAATATTTAAAAAAATCCGATTTTAACAACCGTCAAAATTACTTGAAGCCCATCCATGTGAAAATACACAAGGATAATTTGAAAAATGGACAATAAAATAGAGTGATGAAGGTTACACACGTGAGAAGGAATGCAATGCAATAACTAGACAAATAAAAATGAGAACACTCATTATCAAGACAGCAACAGTTACTATTTGGAAAAAAGTCCAACACCGAAATTTCAACAGTGATGCCAACTACCAACTATTCACCGAACATTCCAAACGACAAGCAAAACAATACTTACTGACATCGCTTATATTAATGGCAGAGTTTTGCTCATCAAAATTTTGTCCGTCCATATTATAATCCGTTAGTCCGCTTAGACTATAGCCATAATCTGAAAAATCCCCACAATGAATCACAACCCACATACCGCAATGCCTTATTAGTAACACATGGAACAGAAACAAGCGAAAAGCTGGTTTTGACAGGGATGAAGCAAACGTGTGGAAATTAGAAGCGAACACTGGTCTCAAGAAAGCGAAACAACATAATGAACGACACTAAGAACCACTCAAAGAATAAGTAATGATCGGACAAGATCAATGACGGACAAAATAGGAGAAGGGGTAAAAGTAATTGGTTGATGATTATGAGATGTTAATACTCACGAACTAGTAAAAACAAGTCATTGAAATCAGTTAAATACGCACAAGGGCGATTCTCGAATTTCCTTCCTCTCTCCTACACCAAATCTATCGGTATACCCAACTTTTACACAAGGCACTGAAATAACACTGATGTGGACAAGGATTTTTTTAAAGAGTGCAATGAATACATTTACCCCAGTCTGTCTTCGCAAAAAAGTAAAGTACCGTGAGTATATGCAGACACCAGGATCATATTCAAAAGACAAAATGAACTCTTGTCAGACACCTCGCTCTCTGACAGCAAAATAGTCAAAATGGAATCAAGTTGGCATTGCCCCAGGAAACTTCTCAGGATGAAAATTCACCAGAGAAAGAGAGGTTAGAATTAGCCAACTAGTGGAAGGCAATTAATTATGTTCACAGAGGTTGAAGGACTTGTTGAGAGTCAGACAATTTATGATGCTACATTGATGCATCAGATTGACGTATCCCCAGAAACAAATTTGCAACTACTGGACTATTTACACGAGCTAGGTAAAGTATGTGAATTTTTGCCTAGCTAAATCGTGGCCTGCTGCTGTTTCATCGCATTCAGTGAAAAACGACCTCAAAAAATGTTCATTGGCTATGGCTGGAATTGGCCAGTAATTCGAGAATCACCCTTAAAAGACACGCGAATGATCAATATCACCAACCTGGATAATACATTTCAACTATATTGGCGAACTAAGATTTCTTTCCGTATTAACAGTTGTCGCGCCAATGAAACACCTTGCGAAAATCAAAAATCAATGTAAGGTATTGAAGGAAAGGAAAATAAAATACGGTTTACTGGTAACTCAATAGCAAAAAGACCTTTTTGTTTCAAAAGCATGTTGAAACTGAAGATTCTCAACAGGGAAATCATGAAGGAGATCGGATTCCCATTTGGAGCAACATCCCACCACAATTGATGGATTTCTGATGACTTCAAGCATCCTTCTCCACTCATAGCAAAAATAAAATTAGAGAGTATTTCTGACAAAAACTATTGAGCGCTTTGGCTCCTAGTTCGTGCCCCAAATTTTGAAACGAACTAATCTTTATTCCTTTAATATTAATTTATGTGGCTCTCATAAAGGACCATCAATTTTGCCAATTAACGAACAGGAGAAATATAACTGAAAATTTCTACTTTTTGGAAGGAAAAAATACCATCGATTGTATATTAATTTGTGCTGCGGCTTCAGCAGTCAACAATTTGGGGATTTGATATTTTATTTTAAGTAATGACCTAGGTACCTAACATAAAATATTAACGATCAATTTTAGCCTACCGTCCTGAAAGCTTTGTGGGAAACTTCTTATGTCAAGGGAGAGCAGAAAAAAACCTCAACGTGCAGAAACTTAGACATTAAATTTTACACGTGAAAAATACAAAAACGTTAAGAATAGTCGGAGCATTATTTGCAGCTTAATTGTTTTCTAAAGAAAATATTTATCTTTCTAATTAAAAACGCAGCTAATGATTGGACAGATGTTTATTATACCTTTGTTTCAATAATGATTTAAGAAGACCATTCATTAGTAATTATAACCTGTCCGAACATTTTTTTTTCTTTTGAACATTTCCTCTAAACAACGGATTTAACTACGGCAAGTTCAAGGTTTTTTTATTTTTATTAATTTTCAAATTGAAAGCTAAATTGTTCGCCTTAGGGTACAGCTGAAGAGTGTTTGACGAGTATTATAAAACGATTTTTATAGGCAATTCAGAAATTCGTGAGTATGCAAAATTTCTGAAAATCTCAAAAATTAAACACTTAAGCTGCGATAACTGGAGAATCATTGGAGCTATCGACCCTACGAAGGTTTCAATCGATTTAGCGTCCATAAATCTATAAAAATTGATACCAAATTGATACACCTTTGTCTGAAAATTGTTGCATAATATGAATTTTCTTTCCCTCAAAATCTCCCAAAAATACCCTTAAATTGAGGTAGCGATTTGGTAGAAGAATTGACCAATCGTCGGACCTAGATTGATTTTTGGTGAAAATGTCTCGAAGTTGCCTTTTATAGTTTTGTCAGGAAAGAGTTGACGGAGTACGGACACATTTTTTATTTTTTTTTTATTTTACCTGAGAGAGAGAGAGAGAGAGAAGAAGAAATTTATTCGATTAAATACAAAAATTTTAACAGCCATTATGTGATATATATAAATAATATAGACCGTCAGTAGGCAGAGCCTGTGAGGACGGACCAGAGCTGCAGCGGCCACTCGAAACCCAACAAAAAAAAAACCTTAACAAACATTATGCTACTCTTCTCTTATATATAGATCGTGAACTATTGGAACTATGATAATAAAATTAAAAGAAACTAAAACACTTTTAACGAACAACAAATAAAACATTCGAAATTACACATAAACACTTTTGAGCACTTTTGACCTATTGGTTATTTGGATTTTACTACATGCTTTGAAACGTAAAACATCAAACATTGATGGGAGAAAATAATTTTTTTAGATTTTTTTTCTTGGGCGATGACAATGGTTTATTTTGAATAATAAACCGAAAATGTTACATTTATGTTCATTTAATCTTACATTATTTTTGACATTGTACGTAAAACAACAAATTGTACAATAACTTGTACAAACATCAGATTGTACATTGTACGAAAAATACTTACCACATTTTGAATGGGGGTTAGACAATTTTTTTTCTTTGGCGATTAGAATGGTTTATTATTGAATAATAAACCGAAATTGTAACATTGTCAATCATCTCCGACTAGACGGGTGTAAATTTCCACACGTCTTTACGTACCTCTAATTTTCAACGACCTCCAACGGTTTTTGGCATTTTTTTTAGTAGCGCAGAGACAATTCAACACTGACAATAATAAAGGAGCAATATTGGTGAGATTGGGCTTGATTGGAACGCAAGACCGGGCACAAAAGAGGTAAGAATGATTTTGCAACTCATTATATGGACAAGACATCGATCGTTGATAGAATTATTATTTAGTGATTGTCGGTGATGCTCACACGCGAATAGAAGCGCCATAAATATTTACTATTGCCATTACCGCGCCCATAAAATATCAATAATTGACAAGATACTTGAAACCAGGAATAAACCGACATTCAACGTAGGTAGGTGGTTTTATGGATTTTTCGTTGATACGCGACCGAACGTAATGACGGTCGATTTATAACGGTTTTCCCAAGACAACATCGGAAAGTTTTCAGTAACGGTTCGAGATGTAAGCTCTAGATTATAAAAACTATTAGGCATCTAGTGGGGAGGGATCGGTTTCGTCTTATTTTCTAATGTTGCGGCGACAACGCGGTCGCAAATGTTTTCCGATCGAATTACCAGTTCAGCGAATAGAACCTTGAGCAACAAGTGATTTCGCTAAGTCGAGCTCGCTCGATTTCGAATAAAATCATTTAAACGATCGCATGAATAAAGCTTACCTGAAGCAAGAACGTGTCCATAATTACGCCAGCATTTTACAACTGGAGGAATGTTTTGTTGTGAATATCGCTCAAGGTCTTCCGAATCTCGGAGAGGGAGCCGACGGGAAAACCTTCAGCCGATTTTTTCTCAAAGATCTACTCGAATTATCTAATAGATTAAATAACGATGAACGGAATAAAAAATAAATTGAAGAATCTTTTAAAAACGCGTTTTGCCACGACGAGTAAAGCGTGCGGAGAACGGGCGAGAAAAGAGCCGATTATTTTCGGAAGGTGACAGCGAGGAGCTCGAATAGCACGGAAATAGACTGGCGCCGTTGATTGGGCGAGCCAACCTTCCTTAGCTCACTCACCGAACGCACTCTGGCGGGACAAGCAGTTTCGCACTAGACAGCGCGGGCAAATTCAATTCGCGCATGCGGCCTCAGCGAACGCCGCCTCCGGTAAAGGCGCCAGGAAGACTGGAGACGGTCCTGGAAGGAAAGGAACACTGGGAATCCGTAGTATGAGGTCATTTCTAATTGAAAATAAGAAACGACAAAGGTTGTCGGAGGTTTTGGTTTATTATTAATGAACCGTTGTAATCGCCAAAAAATTTTCAACTCCTGTTTAAAATTTGATGTTTCTAGTTTCAAGGCATGTAGAATCCGAATATTCATATTAAAAATGCAACACTTTTCTGATGTTAAAATATAAAAGCAAAATTCTTGAAATTTTCAACAAAAATCAATCTCGGCCCGACAATGGCTCAATTCGTATTTTCCAACACTTTTCAGCCAAAGGTGTATTTGGTATCAATTTCAACGAATTTTTGGACCCTGAATAGAACGAGACCATTGTGGAGTCGATAGGTTTGATGGTTCTCGAGCTATCGCAGCTTCAGTGTAGAATATTCGAGATTATCAAATATTTGGTAGGTATTACTTGAGGGCTTTTGGAGCTATAAAAATGATTCTATAGGTAGGTACTCGTCGAATGGTCGTCAACACACTCTCTTCAGCTGTACCGTTAGGCGACTTAATTTATTAAGAAAAATAAAAATTATCCATAGTTGCTCCGGAAATTCCCCTTATATTACCAATCTGTTTTTAGTAAGACGTTGACAAATTTTCGGAATCGCAAATGGATGGGCTTCTTAAATCATTATTGAAGCGAAGGAATATTGAACTACTGTATAATTATTTGTTGCGTTTTTAAACTTAGACGAGTCTAACGGGAAAATCGGCCGATATGAGGGTAATTTTAAGAAATTTGAAGAAAACAAATCGATAAATGAGTTAGAATCGGTTGATCCAAAATTTAAAAAAAAAGTAAGTAAATAGGTCAAAAATGGACCATTTGGCAATCTGCAAACATAAAAGTAAAAACACTCGCTTGGTAAAAATTCTAAAGATGAAAAAAAAAGGAGTTTGAAAGTTATAGTGTGATCGAAATGATAAAAATCAGTTACGATTTCAAAACCTGCACAATGGTTAATTACACATTACACATTACAATGGTTTATCTCTACAGCTCGTACAAATCCTGTAAACGCTCATTACACCAAAGTATTTGGCGATATTCAAATAGTCTGATTTGTACACATTATGTTTCTAAATATTATAATGATCAAAATAAGTGTGTGTGGTTTATTATTATTATGACTTGTGTGACGCACAGAAATAAGACTGTCCGAGTTTTGACTATGAAAATTCCTAGTAAAATTGACTAAGTAAAATTACAAAAATTACATTAAAAAAAATATATATATCTGAATCTGAATAGTCTGATTCTTGATTATTAAAAAAAGTTTTGGATAAAGTTGTCAATTTAGTTTTGTCAACTTCAGCGTTCCTGATTATTTTCTGGTAATATCGACGGACGAGGTCAAAAATACTCCCTCAAAATAACATTAAATTAAAATTTGTTATCGTCTTTATTATTTTTCGTTGCTCTAAAAAACGATCCTACTCGAAGTATCCTTCGCCGCAATATTGCACTAATTATTTCCCCCCGATTTTCCTGCGGTCAGTACTCGAGTCGAAGTTGTCAGAGGTCAAGTATCGACAATTTCGCGATTCGGGAGGAAATTATTAAGCGACGAGGGCGTCGTCGAGACGCCGTCAGCTGACGCCGGTTCGTATGGATTGAGTCGCGATGCGAACTGAGCAATCTGTGAAGTCATGCTATTTCCACCACTACTTAATATTACCTACAACCAATACCACTATGCGTGGGCAGGCAGCAGCCAGTCTGGAGCTCTGCGATGACTCACCGGTACAACTGAATCACCGAGGGAACCCTTCGGGTGACTCATCGCCACCCTTTCGCCGCCCACTATCATCCCTTGAGGTTATTTTTGTCCTGATACGGTACATTTGGCCACCTGTTGTTTCATAGCCTAGTACTGTCCCTTTCCGCGAGATTCGAAGAACTTGGAATGAAAAAAGCTCCGAACCGACCACCCCTCCGATGCTAAATCCGTCAGTTCGATCACTCCACTAAAATAGAACATTAGTTTCTCTCTTCGACTGAACAAATTCGCCTTCTCGGATCAAGTTTTGTTTGTAATTTTTAGCCAATTTTCGAAGAAATTATGCTATTTTATCGAGCTAAATCTCTCCAAATTAAACGTTGACCTGAGAATAAAATCCGTTTCATGCATCAGGGAACCAAATCACAGATTTTCAGTTTTGAGCATTTTTTTATTCTTTGTTTGACATTAATTTAACCGAGGATCTTCCAACATAAATTTTTCTTATGCGTAACTAGTGTATCCAAACAGCTTTCACCTGCCAAGAATTACATTTTAATTGTCATTTTTGATCAAACGCACCTAAGTTGATTTGGAAGAAATGTTCATATTACTATACTTAGAAACACTAACTTTCTGAACAAGTGTCTGTGAACAAAAAATGACATCAATCGTCATAATTATTTCCGTAAAAAAATTAATGAAACTCAGTGAAATGTTCGGAGAATGTTCTCCCAGTAATTGTGCAAAATTAGCCGTTTCCTGATTTTGGATAATAGACAGTACTTCTGAGATATAAGCGTTCAAAGTTTTATTTTGATTTTGATTTTTACAGGCAATAAGAGTAAATATTTTTCAATATTTTGAGGTATTAAAATGTTCTTTATGGCGAGCAGATGACGTTTGATTTTTTGGATATTGGGTCACACACACTGTACCTCCACGTTATGAGCCTTTTTCACGATTTGACTGGTGCTTACTCTGAATTTTGATTTTTACAGGCCGGAAGAATCATTATATTTAGACGCTGGGGGACTTGAAATGTTTCTTTATGTCAGCTGAATGACGTTTGGTTGTTATTATTGGTGCCACACCGTTGTTCCTCGTAGTTCACCTTTTTCAGTTATTTTATTTGTGCAGTTTTGTATATTCGGGTTTTCTTGCTTCAAAAGTGACTCCATTTCACAAAACTTGTTTTGTATCAATTGGATCACACACCGTACTTCCGCCTTATGCGGTTAATTGAGTATTTCGATACTGTGAAAATTAGAAACAGGTCGATTTTCATAAGAATAACCCGCGTTTTTGCCACTAAAGACCCTCTATAATCTATTGAAGACTTTTCTTCGCTAGAACGTTGAAAAACAGAGTTTTTCAACAAAACAACAAAATTATTAAATAAATTTAAAAATGGGATATGTGGCGAGGTATAGTTTTAAATACAAATATTTTTATTAACTGTTCATACCTAACAATTCAATATACCTACTCACAAGAGTGTGGTTATTGATTGGAATAAAATAGCCCTGGATTTTGCCCAGTTGGAACCTCAACCAAATCAAATTTGGGCCTGGAAAAATCAATTCAGAAATACTTTGTAAGCTCATGTCGAGGGGATTAAATTGTATTGTATTTTCATTTTTTTTTTTTTTTTTTACTCAGTTTTCGTCAGATATATTATAGCAGCCGCTGTAGGATAAATATTTTTTACACCTGGAACCGTCGTTGGATCAATTAAACGTCTGAGAAAATCAATACTACCCCATGCAATTGCAGCAAACGCAATGCGGTTCACCACTGTCGTAAAGGCCACGTGTATTACAAGATTATACATTGTCTCGTAATTGATTTCACGAAAACCCACTGACCCCCACTTTGCACAATTAATGCCACCCGCTGAACACCCCACCTCGGACGCTTTTCAGTTCAATAATTCATGAATGCATATTACAAAACTTGAACCAGATTCTAAACGAACGCGGAAGGGGTTAAATGTAGGTTTCGCGCTGTTGAACTGTTGCTATGAGACCGGCCAACGATACAGTCGAATCGGCTATGGTTTTAAACTCATGAAAATTGGGAAATGGAACATTTCCCTCTTCTTCCCGGCTATTCATTTCAGGATATAACGGTGTGTCTTAATTTCAAAACAAATTCACCATCTTTATCACATTCACGTCTCGAACAGTACTTACGTCAATCAAGTCTGCGCACAGTAATTTTTCGTAATATTCACTGCATAGAAGATCACGTACGATAAAAGATCACGTTACGAAATTTGTTAGCGAACACGTAAAAATGCTTGGGCCAAAATTCTGTAGAACTGCTACTTAGCGGAGAAAATTCAGACATTACCGTCTAAAAGCGAGGAATTCATTTTCAGCGTTCGAAATACGGCGTTCCGCACAAATTGGAATATAGAAATGGTTTCCCGGTTGTGAAGACAACACCTTTGGGGATAGGAGGTGGTCCGTTGGACGTTCAAAGTGTTAGATACGTCAAAAACCCGGCCCCCGGATTGTAAGTGTGATTGAGATTAAAATAAATAACAGAATTCCCGAAACTCTTCAGAGGAAGCTGAAAATGAATTAAAATGTTGGAAAAGTTTCGGTTAAAATTTTGAACAATTTTAATTTAAAACATTATATTCAGGTACGATCCAGCATTGACGTATGGGAAATGCAAAAGAAAGCCAATACTCCCCTTCAAACCCCATTATGTGCAGTTCGATAAAAAATGTCTATCGTTCAAAGGCTATTTCGCTCAAGAAGTGCCCAATTCGCCAGAAGAAAGGAAACGCATTAGAAAAATCGAATTCATATTTTTCCTCGAAGATGACACGGTTTTAGTGAGAGAACCAACGGTCGAGGTATTAATTTCATCATTATACAGTAGGAATGTAGTTGGAAAATTGATCCAATCGGAACTAATTCGCTTTGCCAGAATGCAGGGTTTCCTCAAGGGCGGCTCGTAACGAGAGGGAAGATTCTAAAGGAAGACGGCGAGGTTTTGCACTGGAAAGATCTGAATAACGGGATGAGAATACCGATAAATGGAACGGAATACAAATTATGCTCTTGCGACCGTTTCACTAGAGTAAGAATATCCTCGTATACTTGTTATGAATACAAATGAAAATATTAGGTAGGTTGTTGGGGAGTTGGAGGGATCAAGGAAAAGGTCACAAATAGCAAGTACAATGAGCATAAATTCGAACGCGCGTTGTTAAAACGCTTGACTGCATGTGAAGCGTACAGCGTCTAGCGCAGGATGAAATCAGAAAATACGTCTAAAATGGTGACACCAGCTATTCAACCTCACTTCACCCTAGAAACACCGTTTCCAAGTTCAATAGACATCAGTTTTGAAAATAAATGCTCTTTCAGTACCACGCACTTTTGTACGCTTACAAAATAAAACTGACACAGAAAAATCAAAGATGCAAGCGAATTAAAGCGCTTTTCCTTCGGTGTAACATCAATTTCAATGGCAATTGTTGATTTTCCACTTTCAACAGGACAAATAAGATGAAAGCGAAGTTGTAATTTCAAAATGGAAAAACAGCTCGCGCTCAAAACATTTGAAGCACATCCTCGATGCACGAATTCGGCCGAAGAATGGACGAAATGGTTAAAATCCTTCAACGATCACATCACATTGATCGAAACCAAAGATGGGAAGTTGGAAGACGGTGAAAAACTGCAGATTCTTTTAAACCACGTGTCGTCCCTCATTCACCGATTTGTAACGGACTCTGCAAGTTTCCAGGATTCGATAGATAAACTAAGCGGCATCTACGAGAAACCTGAATGCGATATACTGGCCAGGCAGACGCTCGAAACGCGAGTGCAGCGCCCTGGAGAAACTGTTGGAGAATACGCTCAAGCGTTGCATCGTCTCAGCGAGCGCTGCGAATTCAAAACGGTCACAGCTGAGCAGAACCGGGAACGCTTCTTGAAAGACTCATTCATCAGTGGACTTCGATCATATGACGTCAGAGCCCAACTGCTAGAACGGGACATGTCTTTGAAACAAGCGATTGAATATGCTAAATTGGTGGAACAGTCGCAAAGATGGGATGAGAGTACGCTACACGTGGCAGGACCGAATTCAAGATTTTTTGGCTTCGATGAGGGAAATCAGAAAAGGTGGTCTGCAGTGACATCAAGAACGGAGTTGAGAGAACGATCTCCCAGTGGAAAGGATTGTAAGAAAAATTCACACCATTACTGGCAAAACGGCCTTCGGAAGGTGGGTTCAGTAGCTTCATTTTAGACGCTTTGCCAATTCGTCAACTGCAAAGCACGCCACAAACATATGAGAAATAGAAGAGAACCCTGATAGATGTAGAATTAGCAACGTTCAGGTTACCTCACAGTGCAGCACAAGCAAGAAAATAAAGCGTCAGTTACTTGCAGAAGATGAAGCTAAGAATGATGAAAAACTGCAAGGTGTAAATAAGATCAGAAACGATAATCAGTACTATAATAGCATCTGCAGAAATTTAATCAGATGAAAATAAACAGGCGTATCAACTGATGAAAATAAGAAAATTCTGTACGAAGGAACACAATGCAACAAAGATTAACTGCACAAACCCTCCACAAGCACTACAGATCAATCAACACTATGATCCTTCCAATTTCTCACCAACTCACCGACGTCAAATCATATATAGTAAAAATAATGCCGAGTACAATATTGGTAAGCATAATTGAACTAAGTGATATTAATTGTTTACTCAAGAGCTAGAACGTTGCTTTTGGAACAGGCATTTCTAGAGAGCCAAGGAATTGAAGTCGAGGAAGACGAAGAAGTACCGGATGATCCTTACACTTTCAAAAGAGCGATGCAAAACAAAGCAGGAGTGTACGCACCGAAACCGCCGCCAGATCGATACACGAAATTTTTAATGTACGATAAAAAGGTGCTGAGGTAAGGAAAACATGCATAAATCATTATCAACCATTAGCTTAACTTATGGTGCCACTAGTAATCAAACGATTCACCAGGTTCACCGGGATCTGGGATAACCGATCTAGCGAATATGGTGATGTGGAGGAGTATCACGTTTTGTACTACCCTGAAGACGACACAATGGAGATATTAAAGCGATCTAAAAGGAGAGAAAAGGAACCAACAGCTCCTCTTCTGGCTCGAATTAAGGTTCCGAAGAACTGGAAAAAGTTGAGAGGTAATTCCAGTTGAGACTTCAAAAATTGATACGTTAGCTGAGGGTATAATTTTTTTAAAAATAGAGACATCTCACCTTCAAAGCGCAAAGAGCGAACCCCAAATGGGATACATTCGTTTGATATTGGAAATTCGGAAAGAATTTTAAGAAGGAAACGCAAAAGCTCATTTTGACAAATTTTTTAATTTATCAATCCGCAGCCTTGTGATAATTTGATAAATTTTTCTCATTCAGCGGCATTCCCGGCAGAAAGCTTGGAAAACTTTTACGAACACAGAGAAGAAACTTACCTTCCGCAGGACTTGATTGTTGGAAATTCAATCGACGTATTTGGACGAACGTAAGGAAAAAATAGCTCCATAATGTATTGTACACGAGTCAGAACGGTAGAATAATTACTAATCTTTTGCAGCATAACTTTAATCGACTGCGATAAAGCAACGCGTCAGTTCTATGAGAATTATTTACGCATAAAACAACCGCTGCCGTCGATTGATCGAGAGCCGACGAAGGAGCATTCTCCATATGTAGCCCAGGTAAGAAAAACAATGTTAATAAAACACAAACCACTACTTTAAACTTTAGGCAATTTTCCTTAACTCAAATTTGCCTCTAGGAGCCAGCTGAAAATCTTAGAGACGATATTCTCCCTGAATGGCACAAGTTTACACCAGCGCAGCCAAAAACGGACTTGGTGCGCTACCTGGACAACATGAATAAGGTAATGAGCGAACAAATTAAAAAAAAAAAAAAAAAAAAAAAAAAAAAAAAAAATCAACGCCTGCAATTCAAATGGTAAATAAGAAACGTTTTTATGTTCAGGTTCTGAGGTACACTGCAAAATTAGACGCCGTCCGGCCGGAAGACGAAGGGAGAAAATTCATCATCGAGTACAGGCTGAGCGATGGGTGCATAAAAATCATCGAACGCAAACTGAGAAACACGGGATTCCAGGGTGGGAAATTCCTCGGGTACCAATTGGTGCCGAAACCGAACACCTGCCCCGCAAATCCCGATTACTACTCACCGGTCGATTTTGAAATAGGTGAATATGATCGGACCAAAATTACACCATTTCTTACTGTCGCTATTGAAAATAATAAAAAATTTCCAATTTCCAGGAGGTCGAGTCAACGTTTTTGGCCACCGGTTCATCATTACAGGAGCAGATTTGGCAGTGTTCACCTATATGGAACAAAATACTGAAAAATTCAAGCCGGAAATGATCTGCAAACTGCGAGATTACTTGATCAGCGAAGGAAGGATAAAGCAAATCGAAGAGAAAGAAAAAGAGAAAATCATCGACGACAAATCGGCGAACATCGGCTACGGTGATAAGGAAATTGGCGATGAATGCAAGGATAAAAAGGACAAAAGCTGTACTAAAAGATGCACGTTTGCAGACGATCATTTGGCGCAAGATTAAACTGAATGCAAAATTATGAGGTGGCTGGATGATTGATTAATTTTTATAGATATGGATCAGGAAGAATTGAGCTATGAATCTGAGCGACGATTATATTTTATTATTAAAAATAGGTAACCGAGGGACCGTCGACCCTAATTTAAAGCTAGTATCTAAATATAACGATTTAACAACGTAACAAATATTCTACTAACAGCTAAGATAGAGTTGTAATGTAACGATTTCCAATTCTAATAACAGATAAAATGGGTTGGCAATTGGTGTGGCGATTGGTGTACGGTAACATGGAAATACTTGCTACGCAACGAGCGGTTGTATCCCTTCGAGGAGCAAAGTAGCAAATTTGTGATCAGCGCTTGATTCTGGCAGCAGAGTGATCACCAAAGCCGAGAGTTGTACGGTGTCTTTCAAGTTACTTAACTCTTTGCTTTCCTCCTGAAAATGATTTTTTCATAAATGATTTTTTCATGGCTTTGCAGAGCTCTGATTTTTTATTGATTTCAATAGAGCACAAGAATTCGTTCATAAGCAATACTTCATTCAACAACAGAAAAAATGAGCAAAAAACCGAAAGGACAACTAGAGTAGCTCCTTTTTGAAGTTCAACAAATCAATTACCTGCTCTTGAATCCAATTGCTAAGTGTTGGGCTTAGATGAGCCATTCGAGAGCCAAGTAGATTGCTAGATTCGTGGATGATTTTCTTCATACGTTGACCAACAATTACAAGCAGTTCCGTACCCAGACGAGACTTTTCGTTCACCGAACTGACCACCTACGATTAGAAGAACAAATTTCTATTTGGAAGGGGGAAAAGTAAGGAAAAATATTGAGAAAAAATAGAGCCATTGTCAATCTCATCGCTGTTTCTCTTCATCTTTTGCTAATGTATTCAACAAATTTCTTATTATTTATAATTAATATAGAGTAAAACGTGAAAAACGACGATAAGTATGAAGGTAAGAAAATGCAATGGCAAAATCACCTCTTCTGCGAAACGGTCGCCGTTGTTTTTGTAAAGATTGATAACCTGCTGTATCCTTAGAGAATCACTGTTAATTTCCCAATCGTCCGCTAAAGCGTAGCATTGTCCGATCCAATGTGACACCTCTTCCATGGGCATATCCTAGAGGAAGTACCGGAGTTAAACATTATTTACAAGGGCGAACAAATGTTTCCTCAATAGTGGAAAAAAAACTAGCAATAGCCAAAAATTATTAAAGCCAAAAATTAAAAAGCCTCGTTGAACTCACTTCAGAACATAGGACGTCAGTAGCGGCATTTATTACTTTCAGAAGGAAGTTTAACCTTGTTTCTTCAACTTTTGCATCCGGCGTAGGCGAGAGTATCGTATCTGCGTGTTTTATGTCCATCCAAAGCATTGATTCTTCCTAGAATTAACAGAATCCTACAATATAATTTTTTCTCCTGTATGTTTGTCACATTAGAATGTTCGCAAATTTGAATAAAAAATGCTTCATAATGTAACTACCCTTTTTGAAGGCAATTTTAATCAGATTACTTTTCTCTAGCTTCTTTGAACCGTCAGGAATAAAATACGACTACAACTTCGTAGAAACATACAATTGAGTGAAGAAGCGACGTTACTGGACGATGAAGTCTCAATGGCAGAGCGGCGATGAACAATAATGCTCGAGCGCATAGGCTTTGAGTTTTGAGAATGTACATGTGAGGGTCCCCTTGAGCAAGTGAAATGTCCACCAGAGATTGTGAGCAATCTTCGTTCCAAATTGCTTCTTTTTCAGTTTCGAGAGCGACATCATCTTCGGAGACCAAAAACGCGGTACCAGCCTGAGAAATATATTTTCATATTGATTAACTTTTTGGTGGAAATGATTAGCAAGGGAAAAGTAAGAATTTAAATAGACACACATATTTTCTACCAACATATCTCAAAAACCATTGTCCCCAGTCGGAAACCACTTCACTAAAATTATTTTTGACGTATTGTTTTTTCACCATGAAACAACAAATTTGTCAAAAAAAACTCGCCAATGATAAAACTAAAATTCCTACCTTACTTGCGTGTAAAAAATATACAAAATATTCTCATATTGCTAGCTAATCAGAGCTAACGAAGAATACCTCGATAAATATCTCGTAGAAATCAACAAGACACTGTAAAATAGATTTGATATGAGGTGAAGCTACGTTGACGTGTTGCTGACAAAGCCGATCCTTGGGGAGTTTGCCGATTTTTTGAAAGAGCTTGACAATATTTTCGAAGTGCACTTTCAAGTGAACATTCCAAACCATGGAGCATAAACCTGGAAGAAATTATTACGTTATTACAGCAAACCAGACAGTATTAAGAAAAGAAAATAAGATGAAAAGCGATCCTTGAAAGTCGTTGAAAATCAACAACCATGTGGTGGTATAAAGCTTAAACATATGAATTTGTGGCTAAGAGAGGATAGCATAAGGAAATAGGACCAAAGGTCATTAACTTTTTTAAAAATTGTTCTTACCTAATTTTAGCGGCAGATTTGGGATCAATTTCAAACAACGCAATCCGGTGGCGAGAAAATTGGTTTTGTCAAGCTGTTTGGCCCAGGCCGATACGTATTCCCAACACAGATTGGCCATAATATGATTGGGTGTCAATGAAAAAGGAAAATATTTCCTTAAAAGCTCCAACCGTTGGAATATTATATCTTCCCTCATTGTTGTTGGAATAGCTTCGGCCGACGCGTCGATTTGAACGTTTTCGTTTTGTTCGGTCTTCAAATTCACTTCTTTCTCTTCCGGGTTGAGAATCCATTCTGGTTCCATGCCCCAAGATGTGATCCATTTTGACACTGAATGTGCAACAAGGCCTGGGAAATAATTAAATCCCATGAACCTCGGAGTACTTAAAATCTAATTTACTTCTCCTCAATTTTCTGCAATTGCAGTTTTGACTGCAATGAAAAATATACCTGGGCCTTCTCGGAGGAGATTAGCCAATGATATGTCTGGCATGACGTACTCAAGAGCAGGCACCATAGACTCGGCGTTTTTTAGCTTCGGTTTGCAACTGCGAATGGAGATTAATGTTCATAACGAGCATAAAACGAACTTCCACTAGATTCATATTAAATGAAAGAGCAATAACAATGGCTTAAAATATATTAAAAAAAAAAAAAAAAAAAATGGAGTCGAATGCAAGCATACTCAAGAGAAGAATCTTATATCTCTAGAGACATACCTCAGAGCTGACTGCAACACAGCAACAGCTTCGACTTGCATCAACAGCTGGCTCCAAAGACAAGTTTCTCTAGATATCGTTTCCCAACCGTCATCGCCGTCTTCCAGAAGACCCTCATCTGAAATTTCGAATGGCATTAAGTGAAGTGAGCTGAAATAATTGGCGAACATTTAAATTATATAGCAGCATAATAAAACAATAAAAGTACTTTGAAAAATTACAAACCTGTAATTTGCTTTTCTGTTCTTAAATATACAGCTCTAGAAATTATTGTCGACGTCAAGGCATTCAAAGAATTCCCCGCTTCGGTGATTAGCAATCTCACGTTTTCCCACCAAGATAACGACTCTTTCATGCCTGAAATGAAGACGCATTATTTAGGAATGTGATTATTCATCGTAAAACGGACAAATAACGTAAACTTGGGCCTTACTTTCGAGCAAGGAAGTAATTAGAAAAAGAAGTTGAACGTAGATGCTCATTTCGGATCTGACGTTGGTTCCAAGCGGTTTATTCAACCAATAAGCGATGGCTACATAGAGCAAACATTTCGGCTCGATTCCGCTCTCTAGAGCCCATTCAGTCCAGTTTACAAGGGAGCAACCTCCATAGAGAACACACTGACAGAGGATTTCACCTATAGTAGAAAAAAGAAAGCCACTGATGAGATAATACATTTTAAAATTTACATTAAACAAAAACACAAATTTGTATAAAATTTTCATTTCGAGCAAGTGCCGAAAAAGCCATCAGTCGTTGGCTCACCAATGATTGCCATATCGCTAGTGGTGATCGAAGATGGAAATTTCAACCTCGCATCCGGTAAAGAAATGTCGGTGACGTTGGAAAGATAAACGGGAAATTTGTTGTCGGCCGATTTAAACGACACTTTGGGACAGTTGGTGGAAAAGGAGACCAACAAAAGCAGCCGCCGAACTTCCTCGACTGAAAGTTTGAGCATCTTTGAAAGGACCTGGAAAATAAATGTAATTCAAAGATTGTTATTTATTTTTAGGCTTTGAACTTTTTTGGGATTTCTATTGATCATGTTTGGATTTAGTTCCTTTTTGTTTGAGTTGGAATTTCCCTCAGTTGTCAAATTGAAGGCAATTTTTACAATTACGGAGGTATTCAGAATCATGTTTTGGACACAAGTCATGATAGAATCAGCTCTTTCCCCAAGTACTAATTCACCTCATATAATATTTTTATTTTTAAGTCAGTTTTTGACCAAAGGGATTGTGGGACCTTTGCTTACTATACCGTTGACTAGAATAGTATAGCCCATAGTATCACAATAATCATCAGCAATGAAAACAAAATTTTTCTTGAACTCGCTCTCCAATTCTTTTAATAAAACACAAACGATACAATGGAAATATAATATTCATTAATTGAAATAAACAGCGACCTCTTCATCGTCAGCGGGTGAGCTAGGGACGACCGTGCTGTACTCTGGGGGAGCTTCACCGCAACGCATCGTTTTCCCATAAAAGTTGAGAAGTTTTCTGTAATTTTTGCATGTAGCCCTGCACTTTATGGCAACATCGTTCAACTCGTCGTCATCTTGAGCTAAAAAAAAAGTTCAGCGATACCAAACAGTTTGAAAAGCAGTTCAATGATGGAGAAAATGCATGAATTACCATCGGGCGACGAGTTTTCAAAAACGGTCAAAACCGCATCCATAAGATCAGGGGTATTGTGTTTAGACGATGCTGTCAATTCCAATATTTCCAACTTGAATTCGTCTGATTTGATCTCTTTGCAAAGTTCTGGAATTTTCGCGGACGAGTTTTCATAAGGTGTGCGCAAAAGTCTTTTTACTTGCTTGCAAATGTAAACGTCCCGGTTTTGAGGGTCGTTTTCGTTGCTGAGAAAATTGAGAAAAATTATATAAAACAGCTAGTAGGTGAGCTAGTGTATTCTGGCTACAATGTACGAAGAAATATAAACACAATAGTAAAACCTAAAATTCGTAACTTGGAAAAACCGGGTGAGCCCATGTCTAGCAAAAAGACTCACAGTATGGACTCTAGGATGAATTAAAACATGTAATTTCAACCATGAAACACAATGATAAAGTCAAGTCGTTTAAAAATCGTAAGAACCGATGAAAAAAAACCCCTAAAAATTACAACTTTTTATTTGCTTCAACAGCTGATCGAATGCAAACGAGATCGTGGTGAAAAATCGGTTAACAATGGTATGTAAGGGTTACTACATCGATATTTGATCAACCCAAAGATGTAGAAGCTTGAGGTAAATTGAACAAAGACAAAAGCCAAGAAGAACCATCGGTACCTCAAAATCGGATGGAACGGCATACAGATTTGCTTCAGTTCTCCGGAAGTACTGATGTACACGCATGGATGTTGGCTCGAGTTGATGTGCTTGTGCGAAATGCTATTTGCTCCCAGCAAACCATGTCTGATATACATCAGCCTGAACATGGAGGAAAATATTACTAGATTAAATTGAATAAACTACAAGAAGCAAACACTGCGAGTTTCTCATTGAATCTGAAATAGTTTCGGAATACACTCACCTCCCGTTCTTGGTTGCATGAAAAGAAATGATTTTCGGGCCTTGCTGAAGCGCCCAGACTTCGATTATCGCTTTTTTCGGTGCGTAAATTGCCAGATAAAGAGCGCAACGAGTATTGCCGGATCCCTTATCTTCTTCGACAGGTATGAATGCGCATTGGGCGTCACGATAGCCTTTCCACATCCTGGAAAAAATAAAAAATCGTTGAAAAACTCAAAGTGGTACAAATTACTTTGGAAATAACTGTTGGAATGTTTTGATAATTTAATGACCTTAAAGCCAATCCGGAGATGTTATCAATAAGTATTACTCGCCCAAGAGAGTCACAGACTACGCTTAGGTTTTTATGGGGTGAAAGGTAAATACGTTGACCTTTCCTGGTTGGGTCGCATAAGCCGTACCTAGAAAAAACGCAATAATTGAATTACGGAGGAAACAAAAATGTTTTCGGGGGTAGTAGTCGTTCAATTTTTCACTAACCTGCAGGACATGAGTGACGCCGGTTCGGAATTGGCTTTTTCTTTAGTTTTCTCAACGGAAGCTTTTTTATTCACCAGCCAACCACTGGAATAGCAGAAAGTGGAATTAAGAATAAACACATAACAAATTTCAATAATCCTCAAGCTCTCAATGAGCATTAACTGATTATTTTTCATTCTTCTGATTATTTTTACAAAGGATATTAACTCACGGAACTGCACTTCCAAAGGCGGTTACGACTTTAGAAGCTACTGCTTTTGCCATGTCGGAAAGGATAGGGCCTGAGCTTCCTTCCAGAAGGCAATGCCAGGCTACGAACGGAGAAGCTCCCGTTGCCACTACAGTTGATACTTGAGGAGGACCTGATCTGTACATGGCCAAAAACCCGCCACGAAGTGAGGCTGTGGTCAAATGGTTGAACACAGTTGAAGAAGAGGTGCCCAATATGGTAGCATCGTTAATGCATTCCTGCTCCGGGAGACCCCATTTTGAAAAAGTGAGCGGCGACGACTCAATTTTGTCGCTGCAGTTGGCCTCAACTGAAAAGAAGTCGATTGTTAAGGAACTGCCAATCAAATTTAAGTTACGCGATGGGAGAAATACGCACTTCGAGCAAGTTGGTTTCGACAGGTTTTCAAACTGTTACATAGCGCAAACCCTTGGACAGAACAGACAACTGTTGGGTAAGAGACGTGAAGTTCGTCAACCTGCGGGGAGGTATGAGGATTCGAATGGGGTTGGTAGCATTGGCACTTGATGGTGCGAACCGGCTCCTCGTGAAGAACCTCGGCCAGCAATAGCCGACCTTTCTGCGACATGAGAATAAATATAGGCATTTTTTAAACACATCCAAGCAGTTCAAAGAAAATATAATTAACGGAGGAAGGAATAACAACCTCAGTATAGAATCGGATTGCGCCAGAATTGAAGCCAACAGCAACGCAAGTCCAATCTGCCCCTCCGTAAGTGCTCAATTTTCCTTGCCCAGCAATGGGCAGGCATAGGAGGCAGGTGATTCTTTCGCTGTGAAATACATTTTCTGATTGTTCACAGGTCAAAACGTGAATTTTTGGGAAGATATTATCTTGTTCCGAAGTCAGAAAAAAGTTAGCCGAACGATTATTTGACAATAGTTACCGACTTATTAAAATGCCTTATTTATCTCTCAATCAATCATTATTATTTGAACACATAATATGGTCATAGTTTCAAGGATACATTGTTTCGGCCCGTTGGCCATAATTTATACGCCCATAATTTCTACGATCGTAAGACATACTTGTATTCCTGAGTAATATCGCCGTTCCAACCAATGTGATACTTGATTCTTCCTTCAGAACTTTCGGAATCCCATTTTCCTGAACATAAATTGCTGACAGTTAAAGCCATAAAACACAAGAAAAGAATCAACTTGAATTAAATTAATGAGTACAAAAGAGGAATTAATATTTTAATTATCTTGATGATCACGGAAACATAGTCCGAACCTTCAAGGATGACAAGATTGCGTTCCCGTCCAAACACAAGAAGTTCCGATGATGGAGACAAAGAAATGGAACATTCGTCGATCCAGTTTTCAGATATCGGTTCATCGACTGTCCAATTCCACGAGTCGTCGCCTTCCGCACCTGAAATACCATAAAAAATTATATATTAGCAGGAAATATTTTCAAAACTATCACTTCTCGAGACGCAACACATGTAAAAACCAAGATCGCCCGAGAATGACGAGTTGCCCAGAGGTGCAACTGTTGTTGCTCCATATGTGAATGTTTAATATTCAATATGGTACAATCGCTTACAATAGCGGCGGACAACAATGATAAAGTAAAATCGCGAAGTCGGGAAATTACCTTCGGAAGAAATAGCATCACCAGCGTAGAGATACGATTTCAGTTGGTCAACATCGACAATTTTGGCGAATAACTTGAACTGGCACGACATTTTGGTTCGAAGAATCAACCAACGAGGCGGACTATTAATACGGAGGCATTTTACTTGAGCTGAAATAAATCGCAAAAAAGGGAAACATTTTTGACAGTTATTATCTCATACGATGCAGGGGTGTATCGAATTTTGACAATAGTGACAAGTGACAACAAAGCAACAGAACAGACAGGTAATCACGGTATACCAAAGAGAAGGTTACTGTTGATAAAGGATCTTCATAATCGATGTGAGGTGTAGTATTCCCTTTTCCAGCGCTTTAAGAATGGCACATAGTTTTGGAAAATTGAAATTCGCAACACGAAAAGGGGATTATTATAGTGGTAAAAGAACCAAATCAAACGATAAACGAGTAATTCGAGATAGAGGTGGGCGTTATTACGATAACAGTTAAAAATAACATGTTGACGAGAAATAACGAACGAACAGTTATTCATTTTGCAGATTAACAGTTAAATAATAACGGATCAATCTCTCCACAAACGAAACATTTCCACATTTTTTCATCCAGTATTAATTTTCCCCTTAAGAATGTTTTAAAACCATAATCAATCGATTTATTCCATGAAAAATTACGAAGATAAATATGCTAACGAAAATCTCGCAGTTGACTTTCGACTACAGTGCACAACAACAACAACAGGAAAACAGCAGTATTCAATACCGTCAATACTGGCAAAATAACAGAAAGCAGATCAAACAGCAGTTAGCAGTTCGATTTGAATCTGCTTTCTGTTATTTTGCCGCATTAAAAACGCTTCCTGTTATCCGTTATCGCCGATTCAGTTGTGTGTGGAATCCGCTTGGCGCTAACTGCTAACGCTATTGTTTCGTTTCCGTTGTTGAGCGAAAGCGAACAACAGTTCATTTTCGTCTATACCTATCTGCTAACTGCTACTGCTATTTTCATTTTTTATATTTTTCAACTACAACCACGAGGAGTTCTGCGTCAGGTTAGGCGCAAATGCATCCTGACTTGGCGGAGTTTTCACTGTTCATAAATCTTTTTGAAGAATTTTATCCCCGGTTTGTTTTCAATAAAGTTTATGATGTGAAGTGGTATGAATCGTGTGTCACCAAGTTTTTGCTCGGAATCCTCATTTTTAGTTGGGTTGAGGGGCGAGAAAAAAAAGACTTTTGGATTTATTTTATAGTCGCTTTCGCTCGTTTCGACTTCATCAAGGTCGCGTAGGTCTATTAATAAAGCACCTACCTTTAATCTATTTTTCCTTAATTTTCATTTCAATAATATTCATTCAAGACGTTAGTTTATTAGGTATTTATATCTTTGATCAAGAAGATAACTACCACAACAGTTTGCCATTACAAGAGAAAGTAATTATAATTTAAGTAATTATAATAAGAATTTCGAATTTGCAAAAGTCCGATAGCAGTTAGCCGACGCCATCGTCCAAGGCATTAGTGCCGGCTAAGGGCTAACTGCTAACGTTAACTGCTATCGCACATTGTCAATCTGTTGTTTCCTCTTCTCATCCTTCCGTTTTGTAATTGAACTGTTATCTTATTCTGTTGTTCGTTCCTAACCTAACTCGTAATGGCGGCCTAGTGAATCTGCTATCTGCTATTTCAATAGCAGTTAGCAGTTAAAATTAACAGTTATCGCTCGTCAACGAACGTTGATCAACGTTTTCCCAAAGTAGCAGAAACGCCCACCTCTAATTCGAGACCGAATGAATGTTGGTATAAATCGATCAGAAGCGTTTCTATCGATTTCGTTGTTCAAATATCGAAACCAACGTTCGATTTAATATCGAGATCAACGTTCGATGTTTTTGTAACACATTCAATCTTCCGCAATATTTATCTGAATCTCCAAAAAAACTCATGTTTGAAATAATTTAAACTACAAATTTGTGCTGAATTTTACAAAAAAAAAAAAAATGAAAGATTACGGTTCATTTTGATTGATAGTTTTTTATTTTCTAGGTATCGATTTAAATATCGATCTCTTGATTGAACCATAGTCAAACGAATGTTCAACCTTGACCTTGTTCGGATGAAGTAGTGGGGAGTTAATTTGTGATAAAATGAAAACTTGTCCTTGTTCATTCAGCTCTCAGCCTGCCCGTTGAGTTTCAGTGGCCTTGTGGATCTCTTGTTATCGCTCTTCCTCCTCCTTTTCTATTCTTCCCATCTCCATCCAACTAACGAGCTGCTAGGCTGAACCTCAACCCAAACCGGGCCTATCGTTTCAATTTTCCCAATCAACTCGTCCTTCTAACTCGTCTCGGCACTAACATCATACGTGCAAAGTAAAATGGTGAGTGGAAATTTCGTATAAAGTAATTCTAACTTGTTTACGGACTTCCTATTAGAAACTTCAACCTGATGATTAGGCATGAATTGCAAGAAGCGGTGATACTAATAAGCTTGTAGTTTGATATTTTCCTTCGCAATTTAGCATTGGAGCTTAGTGGGTACGTTATGTACGAATTTTGAATTGTGGGAAGCGAATCAAGTGAATCGGACTAGTTCCTATTGTGAATGCGGTTATGGGTAGGTCGGTATCTAACCAACCGGTCGCCTATGAGAACAATTTATGTGCATGAAATGCTACGTGAATCAACAGGTAACTAGTCCTGCAAATTTTGTTTGACATGACAAGAAACATGAGTTTTGCGCGTAGCACATAATTTTTCTGAGATTAGGTGGAGCGAGAGGATCGGCCGGCTGAGTTTTATATCGCCGATTATCAAGGCCATCCGTTGTAGATTTGGTGTCTCTGTGAAAAAATATTACCCATCGGTTGTTCAATCGATTCAAAATCAAAACGAAGTAGATTATGGAAAATTATCGTTTAAGGAACTACCTAAGTATTTTAAGGAATCAAAATTGTACCTAGGTGTACGTAGTTTTGAATTTGTGAAATTATGCCTTTGAACGGCTCAACATTTTTGGTATTCAAATCTTCCTACGCTATTTAACAGCGCTGAACTGATAAAAGGAAGCTAATCTTTCCTCGGCTTTCTCCGTGCATTAGAGATAATTCTTGTTTGTGGAGATAACGCATCAACTGTGACCGAATTAAGGCTTTCTACGAAGTGAATAATCGAAAGGTCTCACTGCGTGTCACACTTGAGGAGCTTGAGCTTTTCAAGCTGCTGGCATTATTTTCACATGAGGGGTGAACAGGCCGTGGACTAGAGATTTTGAAGCTCCTGAACCAAATAAGCCGAACAACTCATAGTTAACGTGATAAAATTTGTAAACACCAGTGGTATGCATTGGTCACACTGTTATTTCATGTTTGAGTCGGCAGGCTATAAAAATAATTCAGGCTATAAAATAAATTCGATTTTTGGTGAAAATTTCTATTATAGTTTGGCCGGAAAACTGCTAACGGCGTACGGCGGACAGACAGATTTTTTTTTATTGGATATTCGGATTCTACATGCCTTGAACCGTAAAACATCAAATTTTGTGCGGGGTTTAGAATTTTTTTTTCTTGGGTGATTACAATGGTTTATTATTGAATAATAAACCAAAATCAAACGTCATTCACTCGTCGTATCAAACATTTCTAGAACTTAGGGATCACAAATATAAATTTTCTGCGGTTTCTGAAAATCAAAATATTGTCAATGAGCTAATATCGCGGAAGTACGGTATGTGTTCCACATGATTAATATCAGTCGTCATTGAATCGCCGCTTCAAACATTTCAAGGCCATGAGCAGTCAAATATGTTGATTTTGCAGCCTGTAAAAATTAAAATACAAGATAAGCTCTAGTAAGGTAACAATAATAAGTCATGACATGGAAGTACGATGTGTGAGGCAATAGATAAAAAACCAACCGTTCAAAAATGTTGACTCTTACAGCAAAAAAAAAATCAAAGTAAAAGAAAAAACTTGGAACTTTTATCTCTCGGAAGTACTGTGTGTTACTTAAAAACAGGAATCGGCTAATTTTGCCCACTAACTTATAGAAAATTTGCTGTAAATTTCATTGAATTTCTTGAATTTCTTTCTCACAGAGAATGATACAATTCTTCCATTTACGACGTAAACTTGGAAGTTGAAAGTTTGAGATGTTTCACTTGTAAGGTCTAAAAGCCTTATAAAATTGTGAAAGGTTCAATTTGGCTTTTTTGCATTGAAGTGCTGAACTTGCTCAGATACTGGGCAAGTGCCCTGAACCCCAAGCTATAAAGGCTCTCTATGAAAGAGTAGCTGAACTTCAGAAGTGACGCTATCTTTTCTCATTTCTACAAACTACTGTCTCATACTTCGTTGGTATTATTACTCTAACTTAACCTACATGGAAATAAATAATTAATATGTTCGAATTTACATCTATATTTTGCCCTATATCATGTGATAGAAATTCGTTAATTAATTTACTGTGTAAATGTTAATAACTTTGTTATTTTCATAGGCTGAGCCTATCAGAGTTGTTGTCACCGGTGCTGCTGGCCAAATCGCCTACTCGCTCATCTACATGCTTTCCCGTGGGGAAGTGTTCGGATACGACCAACCGATCATTCTTCACCTGCTGGACATTCCTCCGATGATGGAAGTTCTTGAAGGGGTTGTCATGGAGATTACAGACTGCGCGTTACCTCTCGTCGTTGGTAAATTAGTGTTTTCTTCGGTTTTTTACTTCGTTTGTATTTCCATGTTTAGGTGGTAAATGGAACTATATCAAGTCGGATTTTTTTCAACGATGAAAAAGCGGAAACTTTGATTTATTCGAAGTGCAATCAATCGAGGCTCGAGTTATGTTGAGTGGCTTTGTGCCTGAGGGATAGAAATCCCACGCCCCTAGGCCTGTCTATTTTTACACTCGCCTACGCAGGGCAGTTATTTTCCTTCTCTTAAACGTAAACAGGTGTCGCCTAATTAGTTCGTTTGCCAATTTTTGCATACCTTGTTTTCATCGAGGTATTACCTAGTTGTTGTAGACAAATTGTAATTGAGTTATGGGCTGGTAATAAAATAAGTCCTATTTGTAGCAGATATATGAATACAATTCATGAAATACGAAATTCATGCGAAGGCCTGCAAGGGATTAATTTAAGAGACTCTTGGCCCGGTACTACGACTAATTGTTAGGTTATAAAATTTGAACCAAGAGCAGAATTGGGCTTTTAATGTTTTTAGGCACTTATCTTTTGGCCTCATTAATGAGAGGTTTAGCTCTGGTCACTTCTCCAAGTATTTTGTGGCCTTGGGTAGAACTATTCGTAATTAGGAGACGTTGGATTTCCACACATATCATTTCTTCATACTGCAAAATGTTCTGTGTTCTCTAGGTGTTGTTCCAACTGCCGATCTGTCCGTTGCGTTCAAAGATGTTCAAGCTGCGTTCATGGTCGGCTCAATGCCCAGGAAGAAGGGTATGGAGAGGAAAGACTTACTTTCTGCCAATGTGAAGATCTTCAAGGAACAGGTATATCAACTGGCATAAGTTCCATCAAGTGCAATTTACTGCTATTTATTGACTGAAATTTACTGACGATTCATCATTTCAGGGTGAAGCTCTGGACAAGTATGCGAAAAAGGACGTCAAGGTGCTTGTAGTCGGGAATCCGGCTAACACGAACGCTTTAATGTGTTCCAAATACGCGCCGTCGATTCCCAAAGAGAACTTCTCAGCAATGACGCGCCTCGACCAGAACCGAGCTCAAGCCGCAGTCGCCAATCGTTTGGGCCTGAGGATCAACCAAGTGAAAAATGTCACCATTTGGGGAAATCATTCGTCGACCCAGTTCCCCGACGCGTTCCACGCCTCCGCTCAGATCAACGGCGCGTGGAAACCAGTCTCCGAGGCTCTCAACAACGACTCGTGGTTGAAAGAAGACTTTGTCACGGTAATTATACAATTAGTCCCAAAAATGGCTTAGGTTTGTATTATTTTTTAAGGTATAATCAATCTGAACGAATTTGCCGACTCTTGAAACGCCAATTTTTGATTTTGTGGATTATTCAGAGATGAGCAGCTTTTCAGGCTTTGATGCACCAGTTTTTATGTCTTTTGCATTTTATTTGCAGTTAGTTAAATGCAACTATTCTTACCTATGTTATTCTTGTTTGACCAGACTGTGCAAAACCGTGGAGCGGCCGTCATCGCTGCGCGGAAAATGTCGTCTGCCATGTCTGCGGCTAAAGCTGCCGCGGATCATATGAAGGACATCTGGCACGGCACGGCAGCTGGTACCTACACTTCGATGGCTGTCCTCTCTGACGGATCGTACGGAATTCCAGCTGACGTCATGTTCTCTTTCCCAGTCACGATTGCCAATAAGCAATGGAAAATCGTTCAGGTACTTTCCCCTTAACATGTAAACATTTCGATGATGAGGTGCTGGAAGATCCAATTATGAGAATTGGTTCTTCAACCTTTCGGTAATAGAGAGTCAATTATTGAATTGCATTAACATTAATTTCTATGTGAATCTGCAGTTGGAAAAAACCAGCAAAACAATTTTACTGCTAGTAATAAAGTCTTCTCAGCCCTATTGATTAATTTGCAAATACTTCGATAGGTAAAGAATTTAACCTTCCGCATAAATTGAACCTGAGCATTTCGAATATGATTTCGAGTTTGTAAACACTTCGCTTAGCCTTTAACTCAGCTGAGAGAAACGCTTTTCTACTCTGTTTATTCTCAAGTTTCATTCATTCGTCGCTAGGTTGTGCTGCACTCGCAATTCTCAGGTGACAGAGGGGCTCTCATTTGAAACTCCTCTCTCGAGACAAATTATACAAACACTGATAGTGAACCTTGTGGTTACATACGTTCGTCCTATTTTCCTTACTGTTCGACTTCTTTTTTCCTAACTGTTCAACTTCTTATTTTTTTAAGGGGCTCGCTATTGACGATTTCTCCCGTTCCAAGCTTGACATTACTGCGAAGGAGCTGCTCGAAGAAAAACAAGACGCCATCGCTCTTTGTCAAGATTGACTAGGCGTTGCCTCAAACGGGAAGAGCAAACTTTAATCGAGAAAAGTAGCCAATATAGAGCTGTTCCCGGCGAAAAATAGGTCATATCAATTTTCGGCCGAAACGCGCATTTGTTATACATTTTTTAGAAATTTCTCTGTCGCACTTTGCTGTTATTTTCAATATCTGGTTAATACTGAAAAAAAACTCGAGATTTATTTTTTAAATATGCTCTTTTTTATTTCTTTCCTGAAACATTGTCGCAAATCGCATAGCAGATGATGAAATGTTACGCGAATAATCGTGTGCTAGCCAGGGAGCAATTACGCTGTTGAGTTTTCTAATTACGCAACTGTCAGCCTCTTGGCGGCTGTTTAACATAGGATTCATGGCTCCTCTTGGCGGTCTGGAAATTTTATTTGAGTTGTGTAACAGTGATTTGTCAAGAGTTTTCCAACGTGTGCGCCATCACAAGGCCATTGCCACTGAGTTGATGGACTCAAGTGGCTCCCAAAAGAATGATTACTTCAATGATCAAAGTGTCGGAAGAATTACAAACTAGATTTAGAGCTACGCGGCAGTTATTTTTACGATCAAAGGAAAATGTGCAAATTTGAAGAATTATCCCTTTCTCTCGGTAGATTCGGTTGGGCGATCGAAAAGAAATTATGTTGAAGGCTTATTTTTTCTGTTCTTCAGATTTTAGCAGGCTGCATTAGAGAAAAAATTTTCGGTGTGTGTCATTGTTTTTAAGGGGTCCAACACTAGTTAGATATAGAAAAAAAATGGCTGAAGACGAGGCTGATTTCAAGAGAAGAAACTGCCGTATTTTTATTATTAAAACCGAATTTAGCCGAATGTAGCCTATTTGTTTTTCAATGAAACTTGAGGTAGATTTTCAAAGTAAAATATTTTCTTGGGAAGAAAAAGTTGTCGAAGGTTTCTTGAGTGTTGTTTTTCTTCAGTTTTTAGCTGGCCACAATATGAAGAAGTAGCGGTTTTTTAAGTTTCCCACCAAAAACTTTTGTTTTCTTGATAGTAGGAAAATATAATGCGCCTGTGTTATTTTTTTTTCTCAAAAATATAATCATGGAATTATTAATAAATTAACAATTACTACTAACACTATTATTCTTTAAGTAACAATGGCGTTTCTAGTTCTGAGAGAGAAGCTGTCCGTTTTTCAAAAAGTAGCTAGTGTTTATCGTATTATTATTGGTTTATTTTCAAATTTCCAAACACAAAACCGCTTGTTTTTTTTTGTGTAAAACATAATTGAGTAGTTTTTTTCTGAATTAAACAGCTACTTACCATAGTCATAAAAAACCTTTTTTTTTGCCTCTTATTCTCGCATTAAGTTCGGAAGGTTTGTGACCCAAGGCCTGTCAAGAGCTCTGATTGATTAATCCGCAATCTTCGCGGAATCCCCGCAAATGGCACTTCAATTGACAGCGTCTTCCAACGATCGTTTTACCTGTATAGTTTTAAAACACTCCAACCTCATTACCGGTGAGATAAGATAATTCGTCGGAAACGTTTCATATTTCAGTTCCAATGTGCGTTTTGTTCATCATCAATCGGTCGTAAAATGGAACGCGCGATTTTAACATTTTTAGACGTCCTTTTCGCGTCTTTGGTGCTTTCGCCGGTCACCGTTTTATTTTGGGCGACCATATTCGAATCAATGCACCAAAACGGTCAACATATACCTCTAGGTTGGTCGCTTTGGCTCAGCTGGAGCCTCCAAATTTCTATAGCCGTCCTTCGCGAACATTTGTACGACGTGAACGCGAATTTGAAGGGATGGAAGTACGTATTAATGCCGCGCGTGTACATTTACGTCTGCAACCTTACGAGTATTTTTGGCTGGAGAACGATCTGGGCAATGATGGACGAGCATTTCGACGTCTTCGACTCGGCGTTGGGCCTAGCCGTCGCTTTGATTCCGTTTTTACTCTTTCCTGGGGGCTTGCAGAATGTGCTAGCGCTACCTTTTAGCGGCGGCGTCGACCATGATCGCGCAGCTCTCTACAAATACCCAACTGCGTTCAAAACGAAAGTAAATAATTATGTATTTCAAAAATTTTCAATTATTTCATTAAAAAAAAAAAAAAAAAAAAAAAAAAAAAAAAAAAAAAAAAACCTGCAAATACCTACTTAATGATTGTACAGTGGTGTATTACAATTCCATTGCTTGGATAATGATGAACGAAGACCGTCCAATTGTGATAATTGACTTGTCTGGCATTTATGAACGCAACGATTGTAATTTTAATAATTTTCATTTTCCTCAATTTTTGTATTAAAGGCTAAATTATTCGCCGGCGTGTTTGACGACCGTTCCGACGAGTGTAAAATGATTTTTATAATGAATGAGTTTCGAGTTAAACCCTCATGCCAAATTTGTGAATAACTCGTAAATTCGTATGCTATCGTATGATCTTATTACTTATACTTATTTTAGCTATTTTTTCAATCGCGCTTTATTCAACTGAACTACCTATTTCGAGGAAATAAACACTTTTGATACTTGACAAAAATTAGTTTTTGGAGATTTTTTATCTCTGTTATGTGTTTCTAAAAAACTTTTTCATGTTTTTTCTAGGTTTCAGATGTTTTTTAGCGTTTTAAACAAGTGGTAATTTAAAGAAAACAAACATTAAAGAATTGAAAACATAAACACAGAATGATCATTTAGGTTAGTTTTCAACGTTTAAAAAATCTTTGGAATGAACTTGGTTTTTTTTCAATGTTTTGGAAAAAACGTTTTTTAAAAAGAACGCTTTTCCTTTTAAATGTTAAAAAATACTTATATGATCTTGTAAGCGACTTCTTAAATGTTTAAAAAAATGTTTCAAGTTTTGAATGATTTTTTGTGTGAAGTTCGGATTTTTTTCCTGACAAACAAGCGAGCATTTTTTATGTTTTAAAATGCAGTTTTAGAATATTTTTTAAACTTTTAGTTTTTTAAAAAACGTTTAAAAATTAATAATAAAAAACCACGGTGAATTTCACAAAAAAAAAAAAAAAAAAGAAGATTTGGAGTTAGTTTTAGAGTGAGCTGTACAGGCTACTCCAACAAAGCAATGTTACTAGCGAAAACAAAGGTTGTTGCTAGTTACATTGCTTGTTTGCGTTGCCTGTACAGCTGGTTTAAATGTTGTTTTTCAGACGACTTTTTAATCCATGGGTTTTGAGGGGGAGAAAACCCAGGCGACTCGTTCTCCGACTCTTTAATGGCTGGCCGAGCACTTTCGCCCATTTGGGCATCTTCAGGGCGACGTGGAGCCGTAGGGAGGCTGTGGAGCCTATATCAGAATCGGAGAACGAGTAGCCTGGTTTTTCCCCGCAAACCCATAGACATAAAAAAGGCGGCAAAAAAAAAAAAAAAAAAAAAAAAAAACTTTCAAAATGTTGAGAAAAAAATGGTTATATTCATATTGAATGACTTTGAATGAACTTGGGAGTTATTCCAATGAACTGGCATGTTGTTTATTCTCACAGACCGACTATATAAGTTCGATGCTCTTCGCATCTACGGATTACCACGTTTTTTCCGCAATCCCTATTGTTAGCACGTTATACAATTTTTCGAAAAGCAACTGCTGGCGAACAATATTTGTCCACGAACGATACGGCTCTTCTAGGAGGAAAATAGAATCAAACGGCGATTTGGAAGGACTAAAACAGCGTCCGATTAGATAAAAGAGGTTTAACACCGAGAGAATCACAGTGGTCGGCTTCTGTTCTATTTAGTCGTCGGACAGTTTTTTCATCCGCATGTTGGCGGCGTCGTTTCTCACGTTTTTGGACATTTTCGTCTCGTGTTTCGTACTTTCGCCGATCGTCATCGCTTATTGGCTCGTGACATGGGAATTTATGGAAAGGAATACGAAATATTTCCCATTGTGGTGGACTATGGTAATCAGTTGGATACTGCAAGTGGTCGCCACTTACGTCCGACACAATTTATACGACGTCAATGCCCAATTTACCGGATGGAAGCACAAATTCTTCTCTCGAATTTACATTTACGTTCTATCGGTAATTGGTATCGCCGGCTGGTGGTCTCAATGGGACCTTTGTGAACGGCATTTCGATACAAAATCGACAGCCATCGCTTTGGCCGTATCTTTGGTGCCTTTCGCCTTGTTTAACGGTTGTGTCAACAATTTACTCTCGATACCGTACAGTGTAGGAGTCGACCACCATAGAGCGGGATTATACAACTACGCTACCGCATTTAACGTAAACGTAAGTAGATTGAAGATTTGACAGTTGGAGGTTGACAACAATAACAACAAACGATAAAATTAAGATTTTTATCGATTACTCTTTTTTATTCAAAAAACATTCGTTCAACTTTTTTTTCTACTTTTTATTTCTTCTTTTTATTTATGACGAGTCTTGTCGTTCTATATATCTCATTATTTATATATTCACTTCAGTCTTATATTTTTATATATTATTATCTTTTTTAAATATTTTTCTATGCCATTGTATTTTATAAGTTATTCTATTCGATATATTTTCTTTTTTTTCATTTATAAGTTATTAAAATTTGATTATTATTTTATAAGTCAAATCCTTCATCATATATCATTATTTTATTTAATCCTACAAGATCCGTTATTTTTCTATTTTTCATGAAGTTTATTGTTTGTTTAAGTACCTAGTTTGTTTCATCAAATTTTAATCACGTTAGAACGTTATTTCTTTAAATGATTTCTTTTCAGATTTTTTTTCGGGCGATTTTGTTTTAATGATTTAGTCGATAAGGCCACTGTTCGAGGTTGCCACTAGATTTTCCAATTCTTTCTCGCATTTTATCTGAAAGAAGCCTCTTTGAACCAGTTTGAAGATAGACTGCCCTCAATATCGACGTTCACGCTCAAATATCGTGCCGTTTTTTGTTCCAGGGTAGTGAAATGAATATGAAGTTTTGGTTTATAATTTTCATCTGAGATTTTTCAAACTGAGGCATCTCTGGTCCAAAATAATTTTTTGGTACCTAAATGTTTCTAAAAAGATGAAAATATTAATAAATAACGAAGAAAATCTAATAAAAATATAAAAAAACTCCAACGTTTTATTTTTGTGTTTTTAACGATTCAGGCCGACGACAGAACCGCATATCCAGAGAGGGTAATAAAATATATAAAATAAAATAATGTCATGGAGGTGTTCTTCTAAAATCGTAAAGTTGAGTTTTTTTTCAGTTAAAAATAAACATTTTTTAATAAATTTTTCTCGAGACAAAGAAGGGAAAAAAGTTTCAAGAAAAACCAAGCTTTTTATCAACTTTATTGTTTTATTTTTATTTTTTCTATTTATTATTATTTTTTTTTTAACGATTTGGTTCTCTTCAATATTATGGCGTAGTACGCCTCGGTTAACGCCAGATCGATTGTTCCTGTCACGTCCAGATATGACCTCACGTGACTGGTGCGCCCTCGGCGTAAAATCCGACGATTGAACTAATTCACGCCTACAAGGGAGATCGGCCGAGGATCCGCATTGTGTCGACTGATGAGGTACCTCCTCGCTAATCCGTCGTCGAGAGTCGTCGATTGTCGATGGTGGGGGAAAAGGACGCGTCCAGCCGCCAATGTCAGCCGCGACGTGCAGTCGTCTCCGCGAGCGTCTCGAACGCCGAGTGACGCAGAGTGAAGTATTGAACAGAAATGCGCGGTAGTACAGCCGGTATATCGGACGGGCTGAAAGGCTCGTCCAAGACGCATTACCGGTTTTTAACGTTTCTCGATCTGACGATATCGGCGTTGGTGATAGCGCCGCTTGTCGTCAGCTACTGGCGCGGCACATGGGGCCTTGTAGATTTACTAGTTTACCCCAATGATCCAACTCGAAGCGCGATAGTTTCTTGCATTATCGGTTACGTCGGTACAGCTGCGCTAACTGTAGCGCAAGAAGAGCTAAAAAGAATCCTCCATCCGAACGTCCACCGGCTCACGTACTACGCCGCGTCACGCATTTATTCCTTTCTGTTCGCCTTCATCTGCGTCAACCACTGGCGCGGCGGATGGATGCTGCTCGATTTGTACGCCGGCACGAGTCCCGCCGCCGTCGCCACTGTCACAGCCGGAGCTGTCGTATGCTTAGCCGCCACAAAAACCCTGCGCAATTTGTCCGCTCCGCCGTTCGCCATAGCGGCCGATCGTCCCGAGGGTTATTTTGAAGTGCCGCGGGCTTTTAAAAACGTACGTATTCCTTATTGGCAGCTTTGTCACCGATGAGTTAACCGAATGGCGCCAGTTGAGCGCCGTTGAAAAGCGCCGTCATTTGGGAAGTATGAAATTGAAAAACCCTCGCTAGGCAATTTCCAAAGAATTCTGTCAACGTCGCATATTTTAAATGTTGGCCGAAAATGTTAATCTTCAAATCTCTCAACTCTATAGCCAGTTCCTACAGGCCAGAAAATTCTACAGTCAGATTTACGAGTGTTCGAATTTGACTAAAAAACCTCACAGCTCCGTGGTCAAGTTCTTAAGTGCAGAAATTGCCATAGTCTGACTTACAGTTCTCAGATTAGTCCGACATTGCTCAATTCCATGTTCTGCAGTCCAGAAAGTTTTATACTCAAACTCAAAACTTCAAATTCGGCCCGAAAGTTTTGGTCAAAAACGTTAGCTCAATAATTCGACTATAGTCCGTAAAAATGTCGTAAAATCCTATAATCGCTCAACTCTGTTGACAAATTCTTCAGTCCTAATAATTGTACAATAAGACTTGGTAAAAATAAAAAATAGAATAAAAAAAATTAAATAACAATAATAATAACAACAAATAAAAAAAAAAAATAAAAAAATAAAATATTAAAATAAATAATAAACGCTGCAAATTGTACAGTGGTTTATTATTCCTTGGCTTCAATAATTATTTAAGAAGATTATCGATTAGTGATAGTAATGATTCCAAACATGTGTGAACGTTCCTACCAAAAAACAGCTGGTAACTATCGGGAAAACCATCGTAGCTACTCCTACTAGGTATTGTAATTTTAATAATTTTTATTTTTCTCAATTTCCAAATTAAAATTTGAATTTTTAGCCTTACGGTGCAGTTTAAGAGAGTGTGCGACGAGCATTTCAACGAGTATAGAACGATTTTAATAGGTACAAGAACTTACGAGCTATACCCTCATGCCAAATTTCTAAACATCACCCAAATTTGACACAAAAGCTGTGATAACTCGAGAACAAATAAATCTATCGACCCCGCGATGGTCTCATTCGATTCAGCGTTCAAAAATCTATAGAATTGATACCAAATACACCTTTTTCTGGAAAACGTTGGAAAATAAGTATTTTCTCCCCTTCAAAACCTCCCCAAAAACCGTTAAAATTGAGGTAGCTATTTGGTTGAAAAATAAAGCCGTTGTGAGGCCATATTTTTGGTGAAAAATTCAAAAATTCGCATACCTATAGTTTCGAAGGAAAAGTGTTGAAGGCGTATGGAGGACGGACAGAATTTTTTTTATTGGATATTCGTATTCAACTTGCTTTGAAACGTAAAACATCTAATTTTGAGGAGGTTCGACAATTTTTTTTTCATGGGCGATTACAATGGTTTATTGAATAATAAACACATTTGTCTGAGAAGCGTTGGCTAATAATACGGATTTGGTTAAAGAACTGTTCCATTCTTGACCGAAACTGATTTTTGGTGACAATGTTATGTAACCAGTTTTTATAATTTCGTCAGTAAAGTGTTAACGAATGGACGGAATTATATTTATTCAGAAATTGAATTCTACACGCCATAAATTGTAAATATCAAATTTTGAGGAGATGGTTTGACATTTTTACAATGGTTCTTAATTGAATAACTAACCAAATGTGAGGTTCATTGGTGATGAGGCCGGATAATTCGTCAATCCTGAGATGGAGGGTCTGGAAGTAATTATTTTGTGAATAGCCGTGGGATAAACTGCTTGGCTGGTGGTCGCCCACGCTCGACCGCAGTCAGGGACGATCGGATTTAGCTGACGACAAGAAGGTCGTCAATTTGTGGTCATTTTCATAATTCAGCGAACTACGATTTACGATTATTTCTTCGAAAAATATCGACTTCAGATGGTTTCTGCGCAGTAGTTATTGGCTCGAATAATTTTGCAAAAATATTGAAAGGATTATTTATTTTTTTAATTTTACCTGAAATTTTTTGAGACCGGTTTTCGATTATGATTGACTCGATGGAAAAAAATGAGGGCTCTCAACTGTTCAAAATTAAAAAAAGAAGAATACTTATGCATTGAGCCCAATCTTATTTTTTTCAAATATTTTTATTTATTTATTTTTCGTTGGGTTTTTGCTCATTGATCCGTTTCAACATTCCGTCTTCTTGGATCGGCGGAACCGTCCGTTTCGAGGACGAAAATAGAAACGAATCTTCCACGTATTGTCCAAGGAGGGCGTCGCGGCTGTGTCAAAAGGATCCATCAGATGACAAAGCGATCCGAAGAGGCCGACCAGTAGGTCAGAATGACACAATTGCCTATTAGAGGTTGCAAACGGGGAGGAAATAAACTGTTAAGGAACTGCGAGTGTGTCAAACTAAGGATAAGCTCGAATGCTATTGTGCACTTTTTGGGATAAATTCGACGAAAACGGTCGACACTTATATAAATGCGATTATTTAATATTAATATGACCCCAAGTTGATCTAGAGCGATCCGATTCGTATAGGAAAAATTGTCAAGGTTGAATTCGAATGATTTTTGAAAAATCATACCACATAATTTTTCCACAATTTTTGTATGATGAGAAATCAATCGATATATCGACTGACATTCCTTCCAGCTCATATTCAATTTCGATCATCGATCATCTTCCTCAATTCATTCGATATTTTTAATTCCAGAGCAATGAAAATATCGGTTGGTATATTCTCGATTGCGTTTTCTCCGTGTGCGTTGTCGGGACGCTCGTCGTTTTCGTATGGCGAGGTCACTGGACGCTTTTGGAAATCTATCTGTATCCAGGGCAACCCGGGAAATCAGCGCTCGCTTCTGTGGTGAGTATTCGAGTGAATTTCCGCGTCTCTGATCCCTCCAAACGATACAATACAAAAGTCTAAAGGGTTTTTTTTTTTTTTTTTTTTTTTTTTGTTGAATTGTCCTACAATTGAATTCATTGTCAACCATAATTTACCAACGACAGAAATGAAGCCGATTCGGACTGGTAGGAAGAATTAAAACTCGGCCAACTACGCCTTCACGACGTGAACGTCTCGCGGGTCACTGCGTATTGTCTACGTCTGCGAGGTTCATTGTTAGCTTATGTGGAAAAATGCCAAAGTAAACCATAAAAACCACAAACAAAAAAAAAAGATCCTGATTAACATAAAGGAATAAATTTATGATTCCCTAAATATTGATAATTTGCTTCGACGAGTGTTTTAAAAATATTCAACAAATCACTATGGAAATTAATTACACAAGGCGTAAAATTTCAAGAAAACTTTCAATTTTAGAGAAAACCTCGCGAAAACGCCCGATTACAAAGAAAACTCCAAAAAACCATTAATTAAAAAAAAAACCCGCAGGCAACTCCAGATTTTAGCGAGAACGCCTAATTTTGGAGAAAACGGTTGATATTAAAGAAAACCCCCGATATCGAAGAACACCGAAAAACCCTTGATAATTGTGAAAACTCAGAACTCCGGGGGAAATACCTAATTTCAGAGTAAACACCTAATTTTAAGGGAGAAAAACAGAAACTGCCCATTTCTTAAAAAAAAAAAAAAAAAAAAAAAAAACTATTAAAATCAGGAGAAAAAATACTGCAGAAAACTCCCAATTTGAGCGAAAACTCCTAATTTTTTGGGGAAACTGTTCATTTTGAAGAAAACTCACTATCAGAGAAAAGAAACTCCTGACTTCGGAGAATGCTCCCAATTTCAGAAAAAAAAAAACTCCCGATTTTAGAGAAAACTCCTAAAAACTATTATTTCAGCAAAAAATGCATGTAACTCCTAATTTCACTGAGAACGCCTTATTTCAGAGAAAGCTCACGATATTAGAAAAAAAAACTGAAGAAACTCCTATTATGGGGTTTACTTCAAATTTCGGGGAGAACTCCTGATTTCAGAGAAAACTCCTAATTTCAGAGAAAACCACAGGAACTGTCCAATTTCTAAGATAAATGCAGAAAACTATTAATTTCAGTAAAAAATACTGCAGAAAACTTCAAATTTCAACAAGGAAAGAAAACTTCTAATATTTTAGAAAACCGTAAATTTTAGAGAAAATATCTCATTTCAGAGAGAACTTCTTAAATAAGGGAAAACTCAATATCACAGAAAACTAAAGAAACTCGAAACTCCAAAAAATACTCTGAATTGCAGAAAAAAAAGAAAAAACACCCCATTTTTGAGATAACTGCTAAAAACGCCTAATTTCAGAGACAGCTCCAGAAACCTATTAATTATTTCAGGGGGGGAAACCTTCAGAATTTGTTGGAAATTTCCAATATATAAGAGAATGTTTCTTATTTCAGAGAAAACTTCAGCGAACGCATAATTTCTGAGAACACTCTATTGTCGTAATTTTGAATGTCTCTTCGTAATTTGCAGGTGATCGGTTACGCGCTCGTTATTGTCACTTTTCTACTCCAACCGGTGATGAAATATTTAGCTAGAACTTTGACCGGAATCGTTCGACTTCTAGTTGTTGACATTTACCTTCTCATCTCGTTCAGCGGCACAATAAATGTGTGGCGCGGCATTTGGAATTTTCTCAACTATTATTTCCTAACGAGTGAGTGCTTTAGACCGAACAATAATTAAACTTACCGTCAAAAACAGAGGAAAACCAGATGAGTTAGAATAATTATTTGTAATGAGATTACACAAATTGAATTTCGAGAGAGTTTCAAGTGTTCGAATTCGAAATTATTTGTAGATAGTCTGGACATGAAGAGAAATCTCGTTGGTAGAGAACGACTTGAATACAATTTCCGACAATGGTAAACACAGGCGAGTGAAACATATATTTTCAGAATCGGAAGCGCCGAATATGATAGCAATAAAGCATTCAAGGGAACAGCTCTCTGAAATTAATAATTTCTACCCGACGGGTACATATGAAACCGCGAACTAATGAAATATTTGTAATTATGTGATCACTAATTAAATTTAGCCCAATTTCAAATTGAACCTGTGAACTATAGATAAATTCGTAGCAATCCTCAGCGAGAATATTTCCGTCGATTGTAATTCTCTAATTGATTTTATTCCGCTGCAGATTTGCCATTGCTTAGTTTCTTCATCACTCACAGCCTGTGCTTTCTATTCCTCGTCCTCATCAACTCGTCCAATTCGATTTTGGTCCGAGGAGTGTACATAGACGGGCAAGAAGCGGGCGAGCAATGCGTCGACTTCCCGTGCTATTATATACGACTCTTTTTCCAGGTACAAAAAAAAAAAATATTTCTTGAAAAACGTTGAAATTTATCAGAATACAGCAATTTTCAGTTTGCCTATTTTTCTTCAATTTCCGGAAAATATTTTCACGATTTTTTCCAGGAGAAGAGGAAGAAGAAAATTATGAAAAGTGCGGAGCAACGGCGCCTTTCTCATAAGCCGGTCGAAAGCGAAACGTTATTGACGGGTTCGAAAACACCTGAAATCGTTTCCAACCATTCGACGCCGAATAACCCGAGCTCTGTGTGACGGAAATCACGTGCCGAAAACGGACAGCGAAAATTCGAGTCGCTTCGCATTTTGTAAATTGGCGCAACATTGGGCGAAATTTTCGACGTCGTAACCGAGGTGAGCAGACATTTCCGTAGCACCGGCTTTTACAAGAGATAAAGCTAATTTAAAATATTTAGACTTGCTTACATTTTATTTTTTATTGTTTCAGCTCGAATTTTAATTTTTTTGAACGAGATCTCTTATAAATTGTTTTCTTTTTTGATGTACCTAACAGTTTTAATTTTAGCCGAAGAAAAAAGAAAGAAGTCAATTATTTAATAAAATGTTTTCGCCTATAAAAAAACCTTCTCATCATTTTACATTTTGCTATCCCGAAACAAGGAGTAAGTTTCACTGAAGATTTTGGTTCATAAGTGTCATAACACGATAGTATTTTTTTTTAAACTGGGTTGGTTTGGTCTGGTTGGGACTGGTTACGGTCAGTTAGGGCTGGTTAGGTTAGGTTAGGTTAGGGTTAGGGCTGGTTAGGGTTGGTTAGGGCTGGTTAGAGTTGGTTAGGGCTGGTTAGCGTTGGTTAGGGCTGGTTAGAGTTGGTTAGGGCTGGTTATGCCCGATTACGGCTCGCTAGAGTTGTTTCGGACTGGTAGGGGCTGGTTGCGGTTGGTTAGGGCTATTCAAGGCTGGTTTGGTGCTCGTTACATTAATTTTAAAGACTGTGTATATTTTAATACGAATTTAATTCTGTCGATAGAAACACTGACATTTCCCTGTATATGTTTATCGCTGAGAAAAATCCAAACCGACTTCATAATACATTTTTCCAGGTATCGAGCTCATTTCATTTGTCGTCATTTGAAGGATCGCTGCAACCATCAGTGCTTGGATGTAGAAATGTAAAAAGCAAGAATTCCATTTTGTAGCAAATAGCAATTTTATCCTTCAGACAAATGGTGAGTCGAGTTCGTCGAAAATTAATTTCCGCTCCTTAGCATAATATCCGATTAGATAATTAATGTCTTTCAATTACAATATAACATCGTCGGCCGAATTTGTGTAATCATAAGCTTTTCATTAGTGGACGCTCTCATTTCCCATCAAGCGCATAAATCGGGAAATTTCAGTATTAATTTTCATGTTTAGAGAAAAAAATCCGTTGACGAAGTTACTATATTATTTCTTTTTTCATGTCTTCCGTTTAGTTTAATTAGATGAATCTGGACAATTTCATTCCAATAATGTCCTCTGTAAACCTAATCTTTAAGTTAATTTGATATTATCAGGGTACGCAGATATGTAAGATAATGTTTGTAAATATTGTAGGACGCGACAGTGAAAAATTGTAAATACCGCTATTTATTTTACAAATCGCGTAGAACCTTATTCCCTTTTGACAAGGCAAATAATTGCCCAGCTTTAGATACTTCAAGGTGTGTAATGCTAATGATAAACAAAAGTTGCTGTCGCAAGTAGTTCGCTGATGTTTGCCAAAAGCTGAACGTGACAGTCTTCTTGGCCAAGGTGCCAAGGTCAGGGAAACGACGTAATACTGAACAGTTTTCACTTTTCAAACGACCTGCTCTTATTAAACATTTTAAACCGACAATAAATACAATGAATTCAAAGAACTATGAGTGGCACCTTGGCAGAAATTTGAAGTTATGTAAGAAGTAAAACACGCTGCAAATTTTGTACAGTGGTTTCTTATTTCCAATATCCTTTACTCCATGGATTGTTTAGGAATGAGACTATTCTTCACATATTATATAGCAATAAGAAATTATTGGAAAATAGCCTTTCACGGAGAAGAGAATAATTCAGTCGTGAAATCGTGCGATAAACGTTCGATTGTGAATGGGCGGCTTCAGTACTGCTATAGCTTTCCTTTGTACTATGAGGTTTTGTTTTGCTGCTTTGACATTTGGACAGACGCATGTTTATTGTGCCGTTAAAACTGTATTATCACTCCACATATTAGTTCGAAACATATTCGAAAATGTTAGATCCAGCTCACTCTGCTCTTGATCACAAGAAGAATAAATCTCCGGGTCTGCGTAAAACGCGTGAAAACCATGGGAAGTGAAACCCTAACTGCAACAGATCATGGCTTTGGCCTCCGCAATTTCTTACAAGCTCACAAGGTTTTCTCAATCAAGTTAACTGCGCGGAATTCGCAGCGTTTCGCGGTCGCTCGTTTCGACGGATCTCATCGGCCGGGAACCGGTATTCAACGGATCTCGTCCATCCGCATAGCCGGTAATAAAGCTCGACAAATGGAGTTACTAGGGAACAAAAGGTTGATCAGCGCTTGAAGTGCCGCTTCCTTCGAATTACGCCAATTGCTGATTCGACGTCCATTGCTCCCTACGCGGATGGCGCTTGATTTATTTTTTCACACCACTCGAGAGTTCGAAGAGGCTGGTGAACCAACGTTATTTACCACTTCATCTAGATAATGTTTAGCCATTCGTTCGACTTAATTTGGCAACCTTTCCCTCCTCTTGTTTTTTTCATTTACAAAAATGAACGTCAACATTTAAAAAAAAAATTTGTTTTTGATTTTATTTTTTTTACGGGGTTAATCTCAAATGAACGATTTAGGTATAGCTAGAATTGAAATAATTTAAAATGAAAACGTGCGAGTAAAATTGGTAATAGCTGCCGTTCTGCTACCAATTTCAAGAATAAAAATTTGAAATTAATTATATTTCTTGATTTGAATGATCATTTTCTTATTGTTCGCCAGCGTAAAAAAAAACCAGCGGCACTCAGCTTTGATCGAAAAGAAGCGACTGTGTTTTATAATAATTCCCGAATAATTAATCGGTTTAAAAAATTATTATTTTTTTTCTTTCAAAAAGTTCAAATTTTAACTCTTTCTCGAGAGAATACATATCATACGATGAAACTTGATGAGAATTGTTGAGATCTTTCGTATACCAGTTAGAACGCAAAACGAAGCCTTTTTGCCTTCAGGCTATAAAACGCTGTAGTTATAAAAAAGGGAAAACATCGGAATCCTCGTGAAATTCTTTCCGACTTTATTATACTGCGACGCAATATG
Organism: Tupiocoris notatus; assembly: GCA_037159825.1. Classification (NCBI taxonomy): domain Eukaryota; kingdom Metazoa; phylum Arthropoda; class Insecta; order Hemiptera; family Miridae; genus Tupiocoris; species Tupiocoris notatus. The sequence goes on along the minus strand of JASJUZ010000425.1, from coordinate 273,421 downwards.
GTTTATTTCTGTTTAATAAAATGTATTTGTTCTACAGAAGGGTCGTCCCAGTGTCTCTAAACATCAATATTGAGCCGCGATATTTTGCTTGCTCGTCTCTTCCAACTCCCTTAAGAATTTCCTTGTACGCTGAGTATTGTTGAAATATTCAACTAGGAACGGCTCGTAGACTGCAATTTTTGGACTATTTCGTATGACCAGTATTTTTATACAATTAGTTTTTCACAGCTGTATCTCAGATGCAAATTTTATCTACAGTAGATCCTCAATCTAAGACTTGACTTGAATTGTACCTTAAAACCTAAAATTATATTAAAAACTACGACCTTTTTTCGGCCTGTTATTCCAAGTAGCTTCGAACCGTGGTACGTCCACGTGCTTCGCTATACCACGAAAAATTCGGCTGCAAATTGCGACCGGACGCCTTTTTTTTCAACGGCGACTCGCCTATAGTAAATGTGGGGTGCGGCTATTCGACCAGCCGTTACCAGACAATGAGCCAAGATAATAGGAGGCCTACGGTTTTAGTGACGGCCAGCAATGGAAGGGATGGGCCAGAGGAAAGTTGAGGCTTTTTTTAGAAACGACCACCACTAGTGATAAGTTGACTTGGAAGGGGATAGGAACTTCGAGCAACCTTTGTGGTAATCGGATCGTTCGCTGCGTGAAAAAAATCAAATTCGATTCCGAATTGTTTAGTGTTCCGGAAAAATGGGCGTCGACGATGGCCATTCGATCGTCTCTGTGGAATTCGAAGTTTACGGACACGTACAAGGTAATAAAGTAGCATGTAATTCACTTGGCTATGAAATATAATTAAAAGCCTCATTAAACTGTATATGTTCGGTTAGTCTGATAATAATGGATGAAAATAGGTTTTCACCCCCTCGTGACGAACGTTTTACCATTTGAACAGCTGCATTAAGTAAACTAACGATTTAATTCTCGTGATTTAATTTTTCTGCCGTGATCAACTCAGCGTTAGGTCTATCTCTAAGTCGTAGTAATTATTTTTACATGATCATACTGGAATTTTCAAATACTGAATTTGGGGAAGCTGAATTTTTTATTAATTCCATGTTTTTGTAGAGAATGGTAGTGTTTAAATGTAATAAAACCTTTGTAGAGCTCCACTATTCTTGGTCGACTGATAAATAGGTAGTTGTCTTCAGATCGACCTACCTTTTCGAAAAAAAATTTCAGAAAATGGCCATCGAGCTAAGAATCTTGTTATAAATATTCTTTCATAATGATTCCTTACATTAAAAACAAATCCATGTACAATCATAATTCTTATGAGTTGTAACAACATTTCATCCCATGAAACAATTTTTTTCTCCGAATTTTTATCTTATTAAAATTGCTTTCCTCATTTTGATCTTGATTTTAAACTTTTTTTTCTCTTATTTTATTTATTTTTTTAATTTTGGTTTATTATTCAATAACAAACCGTTGTAACCGCTCAAGAAAAAAATTGTTTGGCAATTTGATGCCTTACGTCTCAAGGCATGTAGAATCTGATTATTCAATTAAAAAAATTCTGTCCGTCCGCCGTCAAAACTTTTCTGACGAAACTTTGAAAGCTAAATTTCTGAAATTTTCACCAAAGATCAATCTTGGCCTGATACTCATTGGTTTTCGAGCTATCACAGCTTCAGATTTTCACATATTTGGCATGAGGGTATAACTCGAGAGTTCTTGGAGCTATAAAAATTGTTCTATACTCGTTGGAGTGGTCGTAAAACACTCTCTTCAATTGTACCGTTAGGCTAAAAGTTCAGCTTTTTAATTTTTTTTTTTTCAACTTTCCAGCTTCAATATTTTTAATTTTCCAATATCCAGTTTTTCAAAATTTCTTTCGGAGAATTTTTTCTTCCAACATTCTTTTCTCATTTCTCTAACTTTTTTCTACATTGAAATCGTAGCAATCTTGTAACTCCGAAAATCGACATTTCAATTATTAGAAGCGTACACTGGAAAACAGCTCGTCCAGAAAAGGCTTTTTCAATTTCGGATTACAAATCGATTTCAGTTCAATTGAGACTCGCTGTATAAATTCAGGTATATCATCAGCTCAACTTACTTGTATTTGACTCGAATATTAACGTAACTTTAGAAGAAACCGAGATCGAACAAGGAGAATTTCGCCTCCATTCAATAACGTTCGTTTTTAGTTCATGAAACTACTGTAAGAATGCGTCGGCTGTCTCTCGTTAACTTTGGTAGTCTGAAGAATTGAGTTTTATATAGGTGAATTTGATAACTACATTCCTTCGTACTTTATCAGTACTGGGCTCGGAGCAAGAAGTTAGCGGGAGTATATTTTTTGCTTATCGTTTTCCTCGAACAATGTTTATCCGAGTCGGATCTGCTCATCGAACTCGTCCATCGTCTGCTGCGAATTTGGCACCGTTCGACTTGGATCCGGTTCAAAATTGGCACTTGCATTAATTAGAATAATTTGCGATGACAGCGAGCACTGCAGTGACTAACTAAACAACAACTAAACACATGACACAACTGACCTTACAATGTTTCGGGAATATCAATATGGAAATTATAAGAGTCGTATTCAGAATACCAATTTTTTTTTTGCGTACAATAATAAAATCACTTCATTTCCCCAACTCATTCATTTTTCGTGTTCAAACGGCTTAGCCAATAGAAAAAATTCCAAAACTGAAGACTAGCTATTTTTTTAACGGTCTTTAAATATTTGTGATATATATTTCTCCTTGAATTTTAAACTCTCCTCTTTCTCCTACGTCTCGTATTTTTAAATTTTAAACAACAATTTCCATCTATAGCTCAATCGAAAATTCATAACTTTAATAGGTAGATCTTTTCTTCTGACCATGAGCACCAATTCTTTATATCCCGAAGATACCTCGCACTTCATTGCAGTCGAGAGATGATGGTAACATCGTCTTCACTATTTGTTGTCTCAATTCGGGGAGTAAATAAATCGAATGGCGGCCCAAATAAATCGAATGCCTGACAAATAACTCTATAGATGACCCAACGCTTTATTGCTTTTTATTTAATATTTATACCCGCTCGACGATAGACTGCGTCGAACGCAACGCGTGGGCGTGATTTCAAATACGATCGATTCGCGGATGATCTAATGAAGACTCCTCTATTTTCAAATGGATATTCAATTTCCGGCATTTGTTAGGGGTGTGTTCGCTCGAGTTCCACCATCGCATCGCGTTTGTCTGGCTGTCTAAAAAAGAGAAGAATTTTGGACGATTCCCAAGATTTCCGGGTGAAGCGGACAATTTTCACACGAAGGCGTCTTCTGAAAAAGGTTGACGCTCCGAGGTATTGTCAACCTGATCTCTCGATCTCTCCGTTGAAACTACAAATTCACAACCGATTAGCCGCTTCGGTGTTAACTGAAGCGAAAAAATGGCTGGTGAAAAAATCTTAGACAGTTTAACCTCGGATGTCAAACACCGCAAGAGAATGGGATAGTTTTCTGGCACGTAGTTTCTCCCTGATTTCATTTATTCCGTTCCATTTATTTCTATCTACTATTTCATCAACGGCAGAGAGCATTATTCTTTCATTCTACGATTTTTTTCTCAGTTTATCGTCGAAAACTTAACGAAAACATCGTTTTTTCATCAATATAAGTCGTCATGGGGTTGAATCGCTTAATTGATTATGCTTAAGAAATAATGCTCTTGTGAATCACAAACTCAATATAAGAAAAGGAAACAAGTTTTGATTTGTACAAGATTTTCATCGCTCGAAGCTCAAACTATTTTTCAGTCTACTTCGAATTTTCCATGTGACAAAAATATTAACTCATCTTCAAAGTTCCGTTCAAGTGTGTATTCATCAAACAAACCACGCTCCTAAAAGTGGAAATAAAAATAGATTCACCTCACGCTCTCATTTCGATCAACTTTTGAATAAAAAAAATACCCAGGGTCACGACCTTACTCGACCTGTTATTCACCTACAAATTGAAACTGCACCTCACGTTTTTTTTTCTAATTTTTTATTTCAAAATTTATCGATTTCAGGTGTTTATTTCACGAAGTACTGTCGAGATCGAGCGCTCGAACTTGGATTGGGTGGCTGGGTTAAAAACAGTAAACGAGGAACAATCGTTGGAAAAGTTCAAGGGACTAAGGAGCAAGTAGAAAACATGTAAGTACTAGTTTTTATCCCAATTAACCTTCATAATCTTCATGGGCTGAATTATGTTTTTATTTTTTGAACTTTTCAAATTTCCAGAAGAATCTATTTAACCTACATATAAATTAAATAAATAACCTAACCCATTGACCTACGGAAGAGCTAACTTACCAAGACGACAATGAACTATTAGAAAATAGAAAATCGCGTTAATTCAAAAGAAAACAAAATCTTCGATTCACATCCGGCGGAGAGAATATCGACCTAATGAGTTCAGTGAATTGAGCAATCACAGAGCTCTCAGATGCGGGTAATTGATAAGGTAATCGGCTGAAGTAGACTGAACTAGGAAGACATTGTTCGGGTCTGGTAATGCGTATGGAAATCAATGGGTTCTACGAGAGCCAGATAGTCTATTGTCAGAGAGCCTCAAGGCCAAATTCAAACTTGAAACTTCCCAAGCTAGAAACCTTCACTGTACGCCCTCTTTACAGAGTTGAATTCGTACGCAGCTCGTTTATTAAAACGCTTCTTTTAAAATGAAAAATGAAATTAAATGAAAAAATTTAAAAATGAATGAAAATGCACAAAAATTAATAAAAGTGAATTACCTGAACAATGAAAATGAATAAAAATAAACAAAAATGAAATTGAATTAAGAAATTAAAGAATGAAGTTGAAGAAATTTAACGATGAAATTGCATTAAAAAATACTTCCATTTACTACGTGAACATGGAAGTAATAACTTGCTCATCGTAACAAAAGCAAAATAACTTGCGTTATCATCAGCTCAATTATGTTCGTGTAATTCAAGCAGGATAATTAAATAATAATAATAATAATAATAATAATAAAATTTTATGGTATTAATTAGCTTCAAAATACTTCATACTTGTAACTAAAATTGGAATGCGCTAATCAATGCATAATGAATATATAATTTATACTTATAAAAACTATACGTTGTAGTATATACGAATTATAGTAGGTGATTAATCTGCTCTATGAAACTGGAGTGATTTCAAGCCCTTTCGTCGCGACAAAGTATTCCGAATATTTCGAATTCTGAAACTATTGAATTTAATTACTGCATATGAATTATTCAGTTCTGGCATAATTAGTGGAAGCGACAGTAAAGTCAGATTTTCAACGTCCCACAGTATCATCATTGTAAGTGTTTATATTTAACTTGGCCCTCCTTTCAATGACAGCGGGTGGGACCACCGCCACTTCGCTGGCGGCGCTTTCAACACAATGACCCCGTAACCGAGTGGATTTTCAGTTCAAGAATTGAAGGTGAATCTCTGCGTTTTGAATCGAGTTGAGTCCCAACTTGGGTTGAAATTCAACTCGGAATTATCATGGATGTATAAAAAGCTCAAATAATTGATGATTCATTGCAATATTTATTTAACCCAACGCGGTCATGCAGGAACTTAATTTTCATTTAATTTTTTCCACAATTTCACGGTTAATTTTTCAATTTTTCTCTTCAATAAGCGGCGGGATGATGAGGTAGCATTTCATCAGTGTTGGCAGGCGGTTTTACCCTTATTTTCATCTTTTCATTTTCATTTTTCTCGTTTCGCTTTTTTTCAACAGGGTAAACTGGCTGTCGAGAGCGGGAAGCCCCGGGAGTAAAATTGAAAGATGCGAGCTGCGGGACTTCGAATATCTTGCAAGACAAGATTTCAGAGGGTTCAGTATAAGATTCTAAAATTTTGTCATTGTTTTTATTTTCTTGTTTAATTTAAGGATGATAAGAATTCGTTATTGTTCTTTAGACATTTTAAGTCAATTATATGTCTCGTAATTTATTTTACTTTCCAAAGGTCCTTAAAAGACCAGTTTCCTGTAGAAATTATTTATTCTTGATGTGAGAAAATTTTTAAAATTTCATGGCGATTGCTATGTGAAACGCAATTGATGGTAAATAGATTTTTTTTAGCTTAGTCCATGCATTAAAGGAGCTTAATCTGTTGTACTATTCATCAGTGAGAAACGTCCAGGTTTCTCAAAAATAATGTTAAGTAAAAAGTTTGCGTTCGAATAAAAATTAAATAATAATTGCAACGATTAGATGCCCTGCTTCAATGTCCCATCTATATATATTTATATCTCATATTTCTCCCCGTTGAAAACATACAAGTAGCGTAATACTAAAAATATTAAAAACTAAAAGTTGTAGTCAAATTTCCGCCATTTTGACGTCAAATTCGGATTCAGCGTTAAATTTCCTATAAGATGAGTTTTCAAAATCGCTTGAAAACAACAATTTAATTTTTCACCCAAATCTCGGCCGGTGAAAAGCTCGATTTACGGAAAATAATTTCTGTGGCGCTGTTTGAATTTTTTTCACCAATTTTTTTGCTATTTACGTGTGTAAGGCGTTCAAATGAAGAGTCCTGCATAATAAAACAATTAATTTACATAAATTTTGACCCTGAAAATCACGGTTGAAGTCCGATTTCCGATCTTTCGAAAACTGATTTTTTTGGACCATTTGCAGATTTTTCCGAGAAATAAAAAAAATCACAAAAATACATCTCGGTATGATACAACTTTCCTAAAAATTTCAGATTTTTATCTTTATTGGAAGACGAGTAAAAAATCGTTAACTGATCGGTTCAAACAAATCGCAGGGGTACCCCTTGGATTTTTAGTGAAAATTTTTTTTATTTAGATTTCACTTAAATTCAGCATAATGATAGTTGATGATGATTATATCAATAATCTATGTTCCATTCATTGTTTCTTTCGCACTAAATTGATGAAAAAAAGGTTTACATTTGAAAAATCTGATCTTTTTGTATATATCCCACTAATGTTGTTGAATACCGCACAAAATGTTGTAAAATGGATAGGTTCATTGCATGGGGAAAATGTGGACAGTATACCCATCTTTTGGTATATTCAAACATCTGAATTGACGAATTTTTGTTAAAGTTATCCACTGTGCAAGTTAAAAATCTTGGAAAACTTAAAGTTTATTATGTCTAATTCGGCTGAAACTTTGCACAAGTTGAAAAACCCTACTTTATGATACCAACAAGTACATGAAAATACCTCCACATAGTAGTAACTACTATAAAAACTATAAATTACACCTCTCCATACAAATATAAACTACTATTATAGTACTGAAAAGGACAACAATCCAGCTAAATATAAGACACGGAAGGGGGTGGAGCCCCTCCGACGGGAGGCGCCGGGAGCCGTGGGGGCGGAGCCCCCCGACAAAGGGTTGAGTGGCGGAGCCACTCCGAGGAGCGCTCAGTGGAGAAGCGCTCAGTCCCTATAGCGGTTCTATATCACCCCGAAGATGCCAAAATGAATGTAAATTAAAATATGAATATTTCTAGATCAAAAATGGCAGTTTGACATCTGCAGAAGCACCAATGTCCATAAAACCGGATGCGGTATGTTTAGGTTGCGGTCAGTGAGTATAGAAGTTATACACAAGTACTTCTACTGGTTGCGGTATGTTCAACTGGTTCAACGCCAGTTGCGAATCGGTCGTTCAAGCCGTGAAAAAATCGATTTTCCGTTTCCTGGAAAATGTTGAACCGACCCGAATTCAACGCCTAAGATGGTTTACACTGAAATCGATTATCGTCAAAAGGCAAACAACGGTAAGTAACTAAAGTGACTGTGTCGCGAAACATCAATTTCACCGTTTAATTAACGTTATGGCGCTGGCGGTGAGCGGTGAATAGGCCGCTGTTGCTAGGGAGTAGGGTGTATGCACAAGAGCAAAAACCTTCTTGGTTGAGTCGTCGCATCTCTCATCGTACTGGGTTGGTGAGGGGGAGAAGAACTAGGCGACTTGTTCTCCGATTTTTTATTTACTGGCCGAGTACTTTCGCCCCTTCGGGCATCCTCAGGGCGATGTGGAACCATAGGTTACCATGGTTACATAGGTTACTGTGGTAACCTATGGTTCCACATCGCCCTGAGGATGCCCGAAGGGGCGAAAGTACTCGGCCAGTAAATAAAAAATCGGAGAACAAGTCGCCTAGTTCTTCTCCCCCTCACCAACCCAGTACGAAGAGCAAAAACGTTCGTTCGTCTCGCATGAGGGAATATTTGCTTTTGGTTCTCCTTCGAAACAGAAGAGAACCGTTCTGTGCCAGTACAACACACTCAGTCGTGACTCCGCGCATCGTACGCTCCACGTTCGTCGAGGGAAGCCCTTCCTCGTCTTCGTCGTTGATTGGGTTAGAGCACATGTTCAGGAAGTTGATGCGCTATTAGCGAAAGGGCCTTGGCGTCTGGCTCCCGAGTCCGGGTAATGATAAAAGCTGATGAAGTAGGAAATTTGTGAGCGAGTACTGGGACGGAGTGGCAAATAAGGTAGGAAAGCTTACGAGGCAGAGGAAACGAAGCCGCATTTTGTCCGTAAAGGAATTGTAATTAATTCGTAGGCATAGAGGAATTTTCAGCGTTTGTTTTCGGCATAAATAGATATACAGAAAGGGAAAATCGGCCAGGAGCGGAGGGTAATTTCCAACTTTTCACTCCCTTCGATTTCATCATTTCAATGTCGTATCGTTATTTGTTCGATCTGGCCAAATATAACACACGAAATCATAACTCGATCAGTTGGGTCGGCAGTTCAATAGAAAAGAGCGGGTATTTGCGAGGAATCGGACTGAATATTAAACACGGAGGAGCCTAAAGGTGGACAGATGTCGAAAGGGAAGGAAACGAGGTTCTGGCATTTGAAAAAGGTCTCAACAATTCAGCTGACCGACCGCTTATAACACGCCAAAAAGAACCTTTTCTCACCCCTTCATTCGTTCGCCCTTCATCCATTTTGAATATTCTGTACATTTTTCGAAAAACCTTTTCCCTCCTGTAGTCGAACGGCCCTGATCTGCTATCTGAAAGTCTGATTCGTCCATATTTACCCTTTTTTTGTCCGAGAGCTAACCGAAGTACGAAGTTTCTCACCTCACTCCTGTCGACTTCTTTTTTGCTATCAATCGGTCTCAACTCGCAGTATCAGGAGTAGAATGGATTAAAATTGGACCAGTTGATGGGTTAATTGGGCACCACATTAATTAGTTTTTTCCATAAATAGTGGGAGAAAGAGAGAGAGAGAGAGAATGAATGAATAGTTTATTTAGCCATCAGGCTTCGTTAGGGCTAGAAAGCACTCTCTTCCACCATCCCTACAAATTTCAACTTACAGTACATTCCTCTCACATTCAATCTCATGAAAGAATAAATGATCGCAAAGAATGAATGAGAATAAATGATTCATCATATAGATGAATCACAAACGAATAAAATAAATAATACATTCTTCCTGAAAAAAATAAAACAAAAAAGTTTAATGAGAAAATGAATAAACCATGAATAAAGAATCTTTGTAATTATATTTTTACTAAAAATAACACAAAAACGTATATAAAATAACAGAAAATATTAGATAAAGTAAAATTCATGTAAAGTGAAATCTGTGTACAACGAGAGGTGGTAGGGAGAAGAGAGAGGCTTGAAGGTTGGGATATTCCCTGAGGATGCACCGTCAGATTATAACACACGGCACATAGATACCCAGTTTGCTCCCATGATATAGCAGCAATTCATTCGTGGCTTTCATATGCATTGGTTACTGCTTAGGAATTATCCATTGTACAATAATTCATCCAAGCCCTTTTCTGAGAATCATGGAACTCTTTTCGGTCGTCTCGAGTTGGCCCACGACGTAATTTCGAACTTCTATAGCCTTTCGCAGGTTAGCCAACGATGGATTCTGAATCGAAGCATTTCGCTGAACGTCATCCGGTCGTTCTCAGCAATCAAAAGCTCAGCACCATCGGCTTCGGACGAGACGATGAAAGAACGAAACATCGCGGAAGGGGCAGATCGTTGTTCCGAACTGTAATCCGAACGAGGGTCGGGTCGGGTCGAATAATAAGCTAGGCGTATGAGATGGAACGTCTAGCGGCCATTCCTGGGAATGACGTGTGCGGCATAACTGCGGCTACAGGGAGTGGACGAAATAGGAAAGGAGGGTCAGATTGGTTGTTTAGGTTGGTAATATGTATGTAAATGAAGGATTGAGATAGGCGACAATTAGACAAGAGCCGATGTTGTTCTGGACTCCTGCGGCAGAATGGTGTTCCCATTCTAGCTAATTTAGGGACCAAGATACAATCACATTTGTAGCGTCGGCGAACCCGCCGACATTGGAAGCTCAGCCGATGCCCATCTCAATTGTAAATGTGTCCGTCATTCAAAACGTACAAGTTCTGTCGTCATAGTAAAGATCTACGGCACCTGCTCTTGTTTTCATCGCCTCGAGGACAAATATAGTAACTAATTTTATTCAGCATGACTGAATAAAGTATTGAACTATGAATACACTTGATCCTGAAGTTGTTGCATTTTCATCCGTTAGACAGAGCAAGAAATCGGAGTTACAAAAGTAACTGGTTAAAAAAATAACTGGTTACAAAAATAACTGGTTACAAAAATAACTGGTTACAAAAATAACTAGTTACAAAAATAACTGGTTACAAAAATAACTGGTTACAAAAATAACTGGTTACAAAAATTACTGGTTACAAAAATAACTGGTTACAAAATAACTGGTTACAAAAATAACTGGTTACAAAAGTAACTGGTTACAAAAGTAACTGGTTACAAAAGTAACTGGTTACAAAAGTAACTGGTTACAAAAGTAACTAGTTCCAAAAATAACTAGTTACAAAAGTAACTAGTTACAAAAGTAACTGGTTACAAAAGTAACTAGTTACAAAATAACTAGTTACAAAAATAACTAGTTACAAAAATATAAAAATCAAGCAATATATTCAGCTGTCATATAGAAAATTCTAAGTCTAATGTATATTAACTCTTGCGGTCTAATAAATCTCAAAAGTTAAAAAAAGGCATAATGTGGAAGTACTGTGTGTTATCCAAACTATGCAAAACAAGTTTTGTGAACGAGGTCAGAGTTGGTCATATTTAAAGCAAAGTACCCAAAAAATACAAATTAAACAACTGAAAAAGCGTTTTACGAGGAGGTGACCCCAATAATAAAAATCAAGCGATATTTAACTGTCATATAGAAAAATTTTAAGTCCTCCAGCTTTCAAATATATTCATTTTTGTGGTCTATAAAAATCAAAAGGTAGCAAATGTGCAAATAACGCGGATGTACTGCATGTGACCCACTTCATAAAAATCAGGCATCATTGAATCGCCAACCCCAACATTTTAAGACCTCAAACATTCAAATACATTGAGTTTTGCGGGCTGTTAAAATCAAAATACAAAACATGCACTTGTGAAATCGTGAAAAACGCTCATAACGTGAAGGCATTGTATGTGACCCACTATACAAAAAATCTAGTGTTTTCTGCTGGCCATTGGCCATAACCGACATTTCAAGCCCTCAAACGTAGAAAAATATTGACTCTCATAGCCTGTAAAAATCGAAACAGAAAAAAATTTGAACGCTTATATCTCGGAAGTATTGTGTGTAATTCAAAATCCGGAAAACCCTAATTTTGCACAATCACTGGGAGAACATTCCCTTAAAATTTCATAGGGTTTCATCCATTTTTCAGGGAGATATGGCGATTTATGTCAGTTTGTGACCACAGACAGACGGACACACAGACACACAGACACACAGACACTTGTTCAGAAAGCGTTTCTGAGTATATACTACTATGAAAATTTCTTCCATCAGGACCTCGGTTCCGAATTCGACTTTTCAGACGATCTCAATACTTCCATTTACTACGTAAACATGGAAGTAATAAAATAAAATATTTATAAACCATTGTCGTTGAATTGAAGAGTAGAAGAACTGAATTCTATTGAGGAAATCTCCAAAGAAGTGACGTTGATTGAAGATCACCTCTCGAGGACTTTATGGCCGAGTGGAAGTATACAGCCACAGTTGATAAACATCTTCGTGTTCAACTGGTCTCGTAGGATTTTCATGGGTGTACCACCGGGATGTTAGGATTGATGTGGTCAGCTCGCAGTGAGCTCGTTCCTTACTGCAGATTACACTGCGACACAGGAAATATACGACACGGCTGGCATTTTAGCATACGGAGCTGAGCTCGCGTACATAAACAGACGAGATGTCTGAATTTCCATCTCAATTCCGAAAGTATTTAGCAGGTTTAAAAAAATATATAATCGGAGATTCATTAGTAGAATGGTGAGAACCGTAGATGAGAATGTAATCTGACAATTGGCTAATTTTAAATACAAACGAAAATTAAAAAAAAAATTAAAAAATAATAATAGCAATAAATGTGGCTGTTTGGTTGTGATGAATTCGTTTTCAACTCGTCGCGCGTATTATTACCTCAGACGATAGAAACGTCACCTCTCATCAAAATGCTGCATACGCTGTTTTTCTGTTGAATTATCACGCGTTAAAATTGACAATATTACATTTTTAAATGCTTTATTGCAGCCTGACGAAACCGGAGCTCAGCGACCCAAAGTTTCCAACGGCTCTACCTTTATTAAATACAGAGCGAATACACAGAAGCATTCCTCTACTGTTGAACTACCGTTCAGTCCTGTGATTCTAGCGCCAGCCTCCTGTTAGATTTATATCTATGAAAGAAAACGCTCTTTTTCCTCTCGGCGGTACCAATTAAAAGCGTGTCGAGTCATTAGTTGCCTCGGAGAGCATCCCTTCGGATAGGGCAAATGAAAAGAGCCGACCTACCGGATTAAAGTTCGCCGATTTCACACGAGCCGACGATCCAATCTCATTCTCTCGTCCACTAACTCATCCGTGTTTTTCTTAGCCATGTCCCTACCCCCGTTCGTTGTGAGCCAAGCTTTAATTGAGACTATTGCCGCTCTTTGCTCCGTCGTCTATTCTATTTCGGGTCGAATGAAACTATAACAACCGCGCTTCCATGATGTGTAAACGATAAAAGCAATACCGAAGAGTGAGATAAAACAACGGTATGACATTCTCTTACATTGGCGGTTCGAGGGCTGAAGTAACCGTAAATTCGTTTGGTGAGCTTCAGTAAAAAAGCTCACCCGCCTGTTTTTCCGTCCGCTTCTATAAACTACGAAGACTGCGTCATTTCACGATTTCAAATCAAAGGATGGTTTTTGACGACATCGTAAACTACAAAATGGTGAAAAAAATACTCATTTTCTTTTCATCTACACTATATTCTCTCTAAATACATAATATATCGGAAGTCATTAATTTATTTCATTTTCAAAACCAAATGTTTCTACTTTTCCTTGACGTCGCATTTTTTCATGTCTATGGGCTGTGAGGGGAGAAAAACAAGGCGACACAACCCTATGGCTCCACATCGCCCTGAAGATGCCCGAACGGGCGAAAGTGCTCGGCCGGCAAATAAAGAGTCGAGAATGAGTCGCCTGGTTTTTCTTCCTTTCACACCCCATGGACATAAATGTTTCTAGTTCTTACGAACAATAAATAAAGTTAATTAGGATGGTTAATGCGATTCTATTGTATTAGAGTGGGTCTATTGAATAGATGAAAATTATTCACACCCAGGTGAACTCAATGCCTTCGAACCGTGAAACAGGACCGTTGAGCCAATGAAACATAATAATGAAACCGAGTAAGACATCAAATAGTCGCATGAAAGGGCCTAATTGTGTTGCGAGGGTATGCTCCTCGCACTCCGAGTTTCACGTATCGGTAGTGAATGGAGTTAATTTTCTCTGGATTTAATTGCGAAGCTGCTGTAGCCTACATGTGGATATTACTTTACATTTCTGATATTTCTTGAATACGGGGCTACTTACTCTACGTTTTTCTAGTCGAATGTGTAAATATTTTATTAATTTTTTTTTTCTTTTTCTTACACACATCGTCGCCTAGAATACAAGTTTTGAAACGCTCGGACCTAGTTTTGATGTAATTTATTCAACGGTAATATAACTAGGGTTATTTACAAATGTCCTCGCTTTCGGAATTGCTCGTCATGAGTAGAGGTCAAAGATTATTTAAAATTATTCCCCAGCTCCCACGATTCATAATTAAAAGGTTCATCGCAGGCCAAGCTGTTGCACCTGGCTTTAATCTAGCCTTGAGAAATCGTGGGGAGGGTTAAATCAGACGAAAAAATTTCATTTGTCCCATTTGCTAAATGTATTAAATCACGTTCGAAACCAATTATCCAATTCCAAGATAAGCTGCGCTAGTTAACAATAACCACTTTTTCACACACCTGGTTAACTATTTGAATAAATATCTCAAGTGTGGAGAATATAATGGATTACGCGGGGAAAGGGAAACGGCCGTAATTATTTTCACTTTACACGGATGACTGTTCAAAAAAAAATCTTCATCGTTATCGAATTCAAGACAATTAATCAATACTGGGATGTTCTAATTAAATTCTCCGTACAATGTGGAATAATAAAGCACAAATTCAAACAGGTGGGTATTCGATTTACCTAGTCATTACGCGGAAGATCAACTTGTTACTCGTGTAACTGACGTCTTGGGGATTTAGGCTCGGTTTGAACGGATCATGTGGGAATCCTATCGGCCTCAGCTGCAAAGGTACCATACCGTCCATCCATCACAGACGGAAGATAAGCGTTGCGAATCGCATTATTCCAGATACCGATGGATCGCATCATGACAAATCGCATAGTCGCGCCGTTCAGACCTATCTGCCGTTATCTGCCACTTTGTCGGCGTTTCTTATTTCAAATTCGATAGCAGCGTATTGGGAAAACGATTCCCTTCTGTCGGCCAATCTAGATTCTCCGGGTAATGAAATTGCGCTAGGGGTCTTGAGAAAAAAATATAATAATATAATTTTCAACATAATTTTTATAAATAATAAATTCGATGCTAAGTTAGCGAAGATTAGTGCTGACTCCTTTACTAGTAATTACCTTGCAATGCTATACAAAAAAATTATTTTTAAATATTTATAAATAAAACGGACAATCAAGTTGGTCACAAAGTTATCTCATTGTTTCCACCAGTTCGGAAAAAATCGTAAGCACAAAAAATCGCTCGAAACGCAATCGCCATCAAACCGTAATAGCAGATGTAAGAATATCGTATCCACCTTATTGTGCCTCTGCCGCTTACGATATTTTCAAGAGGAATAATTAGCATATATATGTGAGATGTCCCGAAACCAAAAAGGGAGTATCAAATCGTAAAATCAAGTCGGCAAAATATCGCAAGCCCCTGAAAATGTATCGTATCAACAACAATTCTATCGTCTTTGGCAACAGCAAGAATAGCATAATTATGCAACATTTTTTTTATTTTCTTAGAAAAATATTCTTAGAAAAAAATATTTGCTACGTTATTTACTTATTACAAAAATCGAAAAATTAGAATTTAATGTAACTAAAACATCAGTTTTTCTAATTATTGGCAATATAACTGCGTTTCCACAGTTTTCCACTCTCCTGTGAAATTCACAAAATGTCGTAAACCTGCCTCCAAGCCATCAAAACGTCTTGGTGCTCTGAAACCTCGACGGCTGAAATATAATTTTCATATAACGCAGCAACCAGGAGCCTTAAGTTCACCTAAAAAAAAGAAAATTACTTTGCCGATTGTGAATCCTTATGAAAAAAACCAGTGATCTGCTTAGTGTTTCCATGTTTGAGTCGGTAACAGGTATAACAAATTATAAAATTGAAAAAGTCATTCAAGGGCAGTAACGTTAGTAAACGACAACTGTCATTGAAAAACTAGGGCGGGACCCAAAAACAGGAATACCAGCCAATAAAAATTCGAAATACGAACGATATTCGAATAAAGCGGAAGTACGATATGTGACCCACCTAGAAAACATTCTACGATCTTAAACATTCAAATGTATTGACTTCAAGGAATTGCAGCAATTTTTAAATACGGATGTACGGTGTGTGATCCAAGCAGTACAATAGAAGTTTCGTGAAAAGGGTCATTTTAGAGCAAGGCGACAAAAAATATAAAAGCTCTAAAATAAAATAAGCGAAAATTAACAATAAAAATCAAACGACATTCATCTACCAAGACAAACCATTTCAAGTCCCTCAGCGTTGAAATATTTTCCAGTTTTTTTTGTGAATAGTACTATGAAAATGTCTTCAGAATTCACCTCCTTTTGAATTCGACTTTTCGGACGATTAAAATTCTTCCATTTACTTCGCAAACATGGGAGTGATAGTATCTTCATGTGTGGATATAATAATATCGGAAAAAAAGAGTTTTTTCCACGTTTCGTGACTCAATTCGGAAGAACAAATTATGTAAAATAATTAGTGAAAGTATTGTCATGGAAATTGCAGTTTCAATAAAGTTTGAATTAATTGCAAGGATCGAGGAGGTTTCAGTTGAGCAGTTCGTTGACCTGGAATTATTTCTGGCGTTTTTAATTGCGACAAACGCTTTTGGTTGAGTCATTCCCAAAACAAACAAACCTATTCACACTTGTATAACAAAAAGTTATGAACGAATGTTTATACTTACATTCGCCTTTGCGCAGAGACTCGTCTGATTTCAATGATCCTTCGCTCAGAAACCAGTCTCTGTACTCCGTACATTTATTCATCCAATAATCTGCGACCAAATGCAATATTGTTGAGATTATAATATAGTATTATTATTTTGATATAATTAGAATTAGTTAGGCATTTTTGAATAAGGCAGTTTGTTTGGATATTGTCAGACCACGGTTGATTATTATTGGTCACCATTTCTCGGATTTATCTTCTATAGTTTCGTCAGAAAAATGGTGACTGCGTACGGCGAACGGACAGAATTTTTTAAATTGAATACTCGGATTCTGCATGCCTTGAAATGTGAAAAATCAAATTCTGAGGGGGCTAGAAACTTTTCTTGTGTGATTAAAATGTTTATTATTGAAGAATAAACCAAAACTATTAAAATCACCGTAGTTCCTACGATGTTTCCGTTTCAAAGTTCATACAATTATGAATAATTTTCAACAAAAAATTATTTTGCGGTTCCTAAGGGGAAATTTGTAAACTTGTATGTGGGATTCAAATTTTCATCCGTCAGTTTTGACAGTCTGGTAAAAAACTGACATACGGCTTTTGTGATTATAATCTATCTCCTGGGCAGTGTGTAGAATGCGTCTCGATAATAAAAAAGTATTTTTTTCGAATAATCCTAATTAATTGTGAAAAAAAGCATTTTGAAAAAGATTCGTGAAACTAATATTTGTGAATAATGCATGATGTGAAATTTTCGTAACTATAAAAAGGTTAAAAAAAATTGTGTTTATTTTTTATGAAAACTGATAAGTGTATAATAGTGAATTACATGTTCATTAAAACACAATTCTAAAAAGTTTTAATCATATCTTGATAACACTCCTCAATCTTGGATGATGAGGCAGTTTCCTACGAGGAGGCGAAATCAGCTGGTGGGGATGAGATAAGCAGCTATATAAAAGTAACTATAGAACTGGTTTGCCATTGAAGTGCCGCGATTGCCTTCAGCGTCATTCCGACGATCCGGTAGTATATTTTAAAATCTGCGTTCAAATAGTCAAGAGTGTGTGGAGTCTTCAAATCGTCGTGATAACATCCGTATATTATAGGTTCGGTACCGGCGATTTTCCCACGATGGAATTCCTACTGGCATCATACATTTTCGAGTTTGGTTTGCTCGCAGCAGCTCTCGCCGTTCTATACCGTATATACAGTCCTTTTAAACATTGGGAGAAAAAGGGCATACCATACATCAAACCCAATATTCCCATTCTCGGCAATATCGAAATAATAACGGGGAAAATGAGTGACGTCTCCTGGAAATGGTATCTTTCTTATCCCGAATCGAAGTTCGTCGGAAATTTTCTACTTTGGCGTCCCCAACTTGTTGTTAAAGATCCCCAACTTATCGAAAGCATATTGATAAAAGATTTTTCGTCCTTCTACAACCGCAATAATGTCGTCGATATTAAGACTAACGAGCTCAGCAAGCATTTGGTAAACTACCACGACGAGAATTGGAAAGCGCTTAGAAATAAGCTCACTCCCACGTTCACGTCTGGAAAACTGAAAGGTATGCATCCGCAAATTATGAAATGCGCAGACGCTTTTGTCAAATACGTTTCAAGTTTGGACAAAGATGAAATAGTTAACGTTAAAGATCTCGCGGGTCGGTTTTCGATGGATGTCGTCGCTTCAGTCGCGTTCGGTCTCGATCTTGACGTTATGAACAACCCTGACAATAAATTTTACCAAATCGGAAAAGACACTTTCGCTGCTAATTACTTCGTCAAGATTTTTTTCCTCCTCCAGTCATTCCTCGAACCGATATACAGAATTTTCGGACTCGGATTGATCCCCAAATCGCTTGCGAAATTTTTTGTCGACGCCTTAGAACAAACTGTGGCCTTCAGGGAGAAAAACGATGTGAAGAGATCAGATTACCTTGATCTACTGATCGAGTTGAAAAAGAAGGACGATGAGCAAGTGAAAAATAAGCTGCTCGACCCGAATGATCCAGGTTCGTTATTTATTATCGAGTTGAATGATTCACTGTTGTTAGTAAAATGTTCTTGTCACTCAAACGTAAAAATTATTGATATAATATAAGCTGTTGAAATATATTATTGATCTAAAAAATAATCTAAACATAATAATTTACTTAATTTTACATATTTATTCTATAATATTCTTCTTCTAATACTTTTCTATTACAAAATCGTCTTCTTTTGAAATTATTATTGATACCTCACATATCTAGCGAAGATTTTTTTTCAAACAGAATTTAAGCACTTTTGGAAGAGCGAAAAAATTGAACTTCTTGGTTGAGTCGTCGCATCTCTCATCGTACTGGGTTGGTGAGGGGGAGAAGAACTAGGCGACTTGTTCTCCGATTTTTTATTTACTGGCCGAGTACTTTCGCCCCTTCGGGCATCCTCAGGGCGATGTGGAACCATAGGTTACCACAGCCAAGTTCGGTCAGTAGTTAAAGCTTAAGTAATATAAAGTAGCTTAAGCTTTAACTACTGACCGAACTTGGCTGTGGTAACCTATGGTTCCACATCGCCCTGAGGATGCCCGAAGGGGCGAAAGTACTCGGCCAGTAAATAAAAAATCGGAGAACAAGTCGCCTAGTTCTTCTCCCCCTCACCAACCCAGTACGAAAAAATTGAAATTTAAACAGTGCTTGAAATTGGAAAGATTTTTTTTCATTACTTGTAGGGGTTTTACAGTTGTAACTTGATTGTTCGCGTATGTTTTTCCAGTGACTTTCGACCGAAACTCGCTCGTTTCGAATGCGTTCGTTTTTTTCGCTGCCGGGTACGAAACAACCTCTGCTACCATCGCTAATGCCCTCTACGAGCTCGCTTTGAATCCCGACGTGCAAGAGAAGCTATACAATGATGTAACCGAAGTTTACAAAAAGTACAATGATTTCCCTTTCGACGTCGTACACGACATGCCATTTTTGGAACAAGTGGTTTCGGGTAAATATTGATAAGGCCAACTATTGGAGTAATTCATATACAACCGCACGACATGATGAGAAGGACCATTTTTTTTATAAATTACTTATAAATTTATCAATACGATCTCCCTAGTTTTTCCTATCACTTTGTTGGAAAACATAAATTTTTGTTCATTTCACCTCCAGAAACGCTGCGATTGCATCCGCCAGGCGTAGCGCTTGATAGACAAGCTTCAAAAGACTACACGTTCCCAGGAACGGATTTGACGATCGAAAAAGGAACAGTCGTCATGATTCCCGTCCTTGGAATCCATTACGACCCTCAGTACTGGCCGGAGCCTGAGAAATTCAAACCGGAAAGGTTCGACCCAGAGAAGAACTCTATTGTCAAAGGAACGTACTTGCCTTTCGGCGCAGGACCACGCATCTGCATTGGTATGCTATTTAGTATAGCGGATGCGAAATTTGGCCGTTTAAATGTTGCACTGATTTTCCGTTATTTTAAACAATCGAAATTTTTCTTTCAGCCTCCCGATTCGCCAAGATGGAAGTGAAAACGTGCTTAGTCACACTGCTGAGGCACTTCAAGGTCAAGAGGTGCGCGAAAACTGTTGTGCCGATGCAATACGATCAACGATCTTTCCTCCTGAGCGTAAAAGACGGAGTACATCTCACTTTTGAGAAAAGAACAGCTCCTGTTGCATGAACCCAGGGGTCGTCATTTTTTTTCTTCTTGCTCTCATCGCTTGAGCTTGGTTCAGACGCCCTTTAACAGTTTCTTTGTATGTTTTCCCCCTCCATTCTCTTGTTGAAATTACCTCTGTTATAATAATGACCGTGATGAGCCAGCCACATAATTATAAAATTGTTTGCCTCGTTGTGAAAAATAAAACCTCCACAAAGCTTTTCAATGAACACGGGCTCTTAATTATCTTACATAGTTCTCCGCTCTTACAATGATAATGTCACGAGAAAATTACCAGGATTCTAATTATCCGCTTTTCAATATTTTCATTTGATGATCGCGTGTTTTTTTGTTATATTCAAGACTGTTTTGTAAGGGAAAAAATAAAACGGATAAAATGGGTAACCTGAAACTTTTTTTGTTTCGCTGGTCAATATCAAAGGCTTCATTTTTGCTATTATAGACATCAATATTCGCTCACCGTTGAGAGTTTTAGTTTGAACGCCGTCACCGCCCATATCCGATGGGAGTAGATTCTTCGGAATGATTTTTTCGACCTTTTCATTATAATCGGAGAAAAATTTCGTCTGGAAAAGTAAATCGGATTAAGCGGGCAAAAGCCAAGTAATGGAACAGAGTACAATAAATATAGACTTACTCGATTGGCGATTTTCTTTTTCAGCAGAGGTAATATCAAGTTTTCCAGCAGTTTTTTGCAGTAGGGTTTTACGTTTAGAAAAACAATATTACGAATACGAATGGGATATACGGTCTGGAAAAGAAAGACTTGGTGAAAAAAATGGTCGCGTTATTTATATTGAACCGATGCAATTCAAGCTCCTATCCGCACTACGAACTGCAAATCTGGGAAAGTCATTGGTAAATCATATTTTCTGCCATGTCAAAAAAAAAGTAAGTAGCGTGGCATTTTATTTTGAAATTATGGCCACGTCTTCGAAAATTGTTGTTCCTTCGAGAAATATTTTCAACGTGAATATTTTCAAACGCGGTAAAAATTTCAATAGTCAATATTGTGAAGTGCGATCGGAACCCTGGATGCAATTATATTACCTGCACGCAAAGCAAGAGCTCTCTCGCTAGCGATAGCGAAACTTGGAAAAAATGTTGCACCGATAGTCCGCTGCAATCGCCTACCAAATAAACGTCTGTTCGTTGGTCGAGCGCAAGCGATAGATCGAGTATCAGCAGCAGTCGTTTTATAAATGCGTTGAAATTAAAATGTTTCGGGTCGGTTTTAATAAGCTTTGTGACGTAAACTCGGCTATATTCAGGCGTGTAACCGTTGCATATCCCGATGGCTCTGAAAAAATACAGAAACACTTCAAATTAGTCAGAGGTGTAAACGATTATTATTTTTCAGTTATTGGTATTCCAAAAACTTAATGATTGGTATTAATTGGGATTAATAATTGGGATTAATAATTGGTATTCCAAAAGTTTTGATGAGATAATTGTGTTTGCTGAGTAGTCGTTAATTATGGAATTGAGGTGAAATGATTTTGTCGAAAATGGTAGTAGCACAGTATTATAAATTCGCCGAAATGGTTTCCAAAACTAATTGAAATTATTCATAAAGCGATTTTCGATTCTGATAAAAATAATATAATATTGATTCTTTGTTTGAGAAAAACATTCTATTATTTTAGAAAAGCTGATAGTTTCTAGGGGAATATTAGAAATAGTTGGATGTGGGAAAAAGTAATTAATATGACCAGGAAGGCGATTACGAAGGGGGAGAAAGAAGTGAAGATAGATAAATCACGTTGAGTGAAAATTTCTACTGAAAATTCCACAATAATAATTTTGCTGGATCATTCGTACGTATAATAATTATTTATACGGGATTGATAAAGAAAAATTATAGGGATTTTGATAAATGATATTGCTAAAATAATATTATTTCATCAAACGAAAATAATTTTTCTGCTAAATTGTTCAAATCATCGGGAGTCGCTAAGAAGTTTCATTGAAATAAATTGACTTGATTTTGTCGGTGGCAGCTGGATGTCAAACCGCAGGGATTTCAGATAGCTTCAATCGGCAACCGAGCGGGCAAAAGTTCGGACGGACAACACCACTCTCGCGTGTTTGAGTTCAACTTCATTATATTAGTTAACTTCGCTCCTCTCAGAGTCAATAAATGAATTGACCCCGTCAAAATAGCTTTTTGCCGGAGTTGCCCAAATACAGCGCGGAAATCACTCAATGGAAAGTTTTCAGAGGAGCGAAAAGGGCTTTCCTATAATGTTGGACAAGTGGTGAAACAATTAGGGTGCAAGGGTAGTCGTATGGAGCAGAGACTCTGGACGTGAACCGGGCAGAGGAACGAAACGATGGGCGTGCACGGCTGGAATGGGTCGTAGCTAGCACGTGCTCGTCAGATTTATGAGGCTCGGTAAGGTTGGCACCTCTGCCTCACCTCTATGCTCATTAGAGGTACCACACGGATTCTGCTACCCTTTATCCTACCTCATCTCTCGCAGTAGTTCACACAATACTACCAACCTTCATACAACTTCTCTCGTCCTTCGCTTTGCTCAGCCATAAGCCTGCTTCCAATCGACGGCCCTAATATTCGCTAACGAGTGCCACTTCGCTATTCGATTATTATGCCATGCCACTGTGGTATTCCACTTCTGTGGTGCTTTCGTAACGCGCCGATACTTCGCAACCTAATTTCGAAACCGGGCCTTTCCTCCGGCAACAATTCACATTAATGTCAAAAGTTGATTACCGCGATCCTCGCCCGGGCGTTTTATTAAAAATCAACAACACATTGAATTGTATTGTGTAATCAAGTCTATGGAAGAAAATACAATTCTATCACCTAGATTTATAATTTTCCTGTTTGGAAAACGAATATCCAACTTGCGAATGATTTTGTGCGGTTTGAGAGTTTTTTCAGAATAGAAAGAGGACGTGGTCGTGGTAGGGAAATTCGTCGAATCGAAAGGGAATCCATAAATCCAGGGACATCATAATTAAGAATCAACATTGCGTTCAATCTTCATGCAATATAATTATGCAAATTGGATGAGAGAATCCCAATACTCACATTGACTGGCTCGACTCCACGATTTCAATATCGGTCGGATCTCTTCGGTCGAAAAGGGACGGAAAAAGAGTTTTCATCGTGTAGTAACCGTCCAGTCGTCGTTTGCATTCGTTAATACCTTTATCGCTAAACGTCGCAAAAGTAGTGATAATCCTGTCGTCTACAAACGAAATAAGCCAATGGGAGATTCCTATTTGGCATTATTGTTCATAATAGAAGCATCCATTTATTATGTAAACATTCAAGTAGAATCAAATAAACTACCGATTTGTTGAGGTAAATGGGCTTGCGTTGACAGCCATTGCTTCAGTTCGGATTCGGCGGTCGCCAAGTCGTCCGGCGAGATATTCCGTTTGCTTAAAATAGCAACGAGATCATCTTGAGTCGGAAGGATGAAATCCATCTGAAATCGTGGTATAAAAATGAAAACCATTCTAATCAAAGTATTTCCAGTAACTGATTGGTTAGAAATGAAAATTACATTCCGAAATTCTGAAAAACTGAAACTCGGTCGATTGCCAAGAATCTTCAACTAGCTTCCATTGCGGATTATCCCTGGTTCATAGAGTATTTCATTCTAGAACTGGGCTATATCCGGTTCAAGCTGTAAAACTTTTCCATCGCAAATAACAATGTATTTTCTCGTTGGCCAACCTGCAAAACTTTAACGCCACTTGGCCTTCAGACGTCTGCAAAGTTTCGGCCATTTATGGCAGCCAAGTTGTCGCACTGAACTACGATTAAAAAATAAGCTGACGTTTCGATATCTTAAGAGTTCTAAGCAACGGCGTCGCAGACTCGGCAGTTTATTTTAAAATCGTGCCGCAGGAGTAATTAAACGGTATTCTAGATCGTCATTATTTATTGTTAATCGGAAGCAAGTTTCAACGGTTCATAATAGTTTCAGTTCCTTACCTTTTCCGCGTTCTGAGCCAACTGTTCCTCCGCTCTCGTGCAATCATGAGATAACTTATCAGCCGGTCTAAGAGGTTTCCATGCATTCTGCCTCCCGATAATTTTTTCATCTCGTCTCGACGCTGATTAAACCGCTGTGATTAATATTCGTCGATAATAAAGAGAGTTCATCGATAATTGGTTCGCAGTGGAACGAAATTAAATAATGGGCAAACAATATTCCGAGAAAGTTGACTGTGAACAAGGAATTATTGCGAATTGATTAGAATGGGATTTAAAGTAAGAGCATTTTTATTATACTTGAATGGTTTGAAATGTCTGAGAAAATGCAGTCAAGAAATAGGGTGGCGAGCTTTTAAAAAATATATTTTCTTCGTCAGGGCTTAGAACAGTCTCATACAGACAAAACATGACCACCACCGTCCTGAAACTCAGTTAATACGCAGATTGTAATTTTCATTGCTGGCCGAAGTGAGAACATCCTTAAATAGAAAAAAAACCCTATTGCAGAACACCACCACAATTTAAACACTATTCAGAAATTTTGAAAATGTTTGTAAACTATTAGAAACACACACTATTTCCCTTATATAGTAGGAATAGTAGGAATAGTTAGATTATAATGGTTATGTGATTATACTGTGGTCTTGTGTGTGTTTTTCTAATAATTTATAACTTTTTAAAATTTCTGATTAGTGTTTAAAATTGTGGTGGAGTTCTGCAAAAGGTTTTTTCTTTTTTTAAATCTATTTAAGGATTTTCTCACTTCGGCCAGCAATAAAAATTACGATCTACGTATTAACTGAGTTTCAGGACGGTGGTCATGTTGTGACCGTATGAGACTGTTCTAAGCCCTGATGAAGAAAATATATTTTTCGAAGCTCCGCGAGGGAACAGCTTACATCCATATGACCCTATCCATGATTACTTGACTGCATAAATTTAAGGGTCGATCAACCATTATCGGAAGGTGATGAGTCTGAGAAGATTGTATGGAATATGAGAATAAGATTCCTTCTCGCGGAAGAAAAATTATAATACTTATATCTACTTTGAATTTTGGTTTATTATTCAATAATAAACCATTGTAATCGCCCAAGAAAAAAAAATTTATAACCCCCCCTCAAAATTTGATGTTCTACGTTTCAAGGCATGTAGAATCCGAATATCCAATAAAAAAAATTCTGTCCGTCCGCCGTACGCCGTACGCCGTTAGCAGTTTTCCGGCCAAAATGTAAGAGCTAAAAATTTGAAATTTTCACCAAAAATCAATCTCGGTCCTACGACGGCCCAATTCTTGAACCAACTTGCTGGCTCAATTTTAAGGGTATTTTTGGGGGGTTTTGAGGGGGAGAAAATTCATATTTTCCAAGGTTTTTCAGAAAAATGTGTACGTGGTATCAAATCATATAGATTTTTGGACGCTGAATCGAACGAGACCATCGCCGGGTCGATAGCTTTATTGGTTCTCGAGTTATCGCAGCTTTTGTGCCGAATTTGGGAGATTTTTAGAAATTTGACATGAGGGTATAACTCGAGAGTTCTTGGAGCTATAAAAATCGTTCTATACTCATTGAATTGGTCGTCAAACACTCTCTCCAGCTGTATCGTTAGGCATTAAGTTTAGCTTTTAGTTAGGAAATTAAGAAAAATAAAAATGATTAAAATTACAATAGTTGCTACGGAGTTTTCCCCTATAGTTACCATCTGTTTTTCGGTGGAAACGTTCACAAATGTTCAGAATATTTAAAATGACAAATAATGGATAGTCTTCTTAAATCAATATTGATGCGAAATAATAATAAACCACTGTACAATCATTTGCAGCGTTTTTATTTACATCAATCGTTCGAAGGATCACTTCAAAGATCTTGCATTCGGTATTTAATGATGGGTGACCTTTGATACGAGAATATAGCACTTATTGATATCGATTGCAGGTTAATAGTTTGCTCGTGTTTACCGTCAACATTGGAGACAATCGGTCGATTAAGTACTCGAAGAGACTCATTACATCACAATGGGGATTCAATTTCACAACGATTTCAATCGACCGACGCTGATTGCGATCGACGCGCGTCTATTGCTTTTCGTTCGAAAAGTTCGTCCAAATACATTGAAGCGCGGCGTTAACAAAGTCTTGAATAGACCTAAACGCAGAGACGAGGCAGAGCATACAACTGTTTTTCGATAAAAGGAAATAGCGAGGTAGGCATCCTTTCCGTTATTGGGAAAGGTTTCAAGCGGACTGAGCCTCTGTATGAAGGTGAGCTTTGATGAAGTCCGATGAAGTGTGTGGTAGCAGTATAAAGGGTATTGACATCTGCCCCTTCGATGCTCTCAAGTTCCTTTCAAAAACTGCAAATCTTCTTTCCGTTTTATCTCGGCCCTTTTTTTCTCTGCGCTCTCAAATAAAAGCCGTTTATTTGAAAAGGCTCCGAACGTTATTCTCTTTTAAGCGTAAATTCAACAGAAATGTTAAGACTGTTGCAGTTAAGACTGTCGTTATACTATGCGAAAAGTTTATTATTTTTCTACATAGAAATTCTTGGATCATTCAAAAGTTCCAGAATGATGTATTTCTTGAGACTAACTGCTAATCTTGAATCATTTTTATAACCGAACATTTATACGAATTAGTTTCTTCGCAAATGAGGTAGAAAATATTAACTTATCACTGAAAAACGAATATGAAAACGATTCTTTCAATATTCTTTCGATTAGGGAACAATAAATTTTCACCATGCAAAGGCGTTCGATAAGTGTTAGAGGCTGTAATGAGCTTTCTCCGAATGAAACAAACTCCAAAAATAGTTGATAACAATATTCAAGCAAATTTGATGCCAATGAATTGCGAGATTGACAATCAAGATTGAAAGTTATTGTAGGATTTTTGATTTTCCACTCTACTCTGCTTAAATTTCGCATTGTTTTCATCAGGAAAAAATAGGCCAAGGTTTCAGCAAGAGATTGACTACAGATAGAAGAGGTCTAAAATTGAACAATTTTTTCATTAACATTTGATTTTTGACAGATGTTAGGGAGTTCTGACGTTTTGAAATTGAAGAGCATTTTATTTGCTAAGAGTTATCATAGCATTGGTGAACGTCAACTAAATTTTGTTGATATTAAACTAAAATTGAACGTTTTTTTGTGTGAGAGAAAATATGCGTTTACCAACAGAAAAACAATTGAAGTAAGAATCTATTATTTTTAACTGGAAATCGAGAATGATTTGATTTTTATAATTTTCCAATCAGCGGGAAAATCACTAGAATTCTTACATCTCAGAAATGATGCCTCTTCCACGTATAAGTAAACAATCTAAGTGATCACCCTTTGATAGTTTGATTTGTTTCTCCCCTTCCTTCATTTGAATATTGCGACAATATTTTCTAATTTGTTTTTACGGAATAAATTCTTAACTAATCTATATTTAAATCTGTGATTGACGAAAGAGCCTCATCACATATGTTAATTTAATTTTGAATAGCATTTTGCCTGTTGCTGATTTTATTGCAGTATCGTGCGACCGGATTATGGAAGAAAACAGAAACAGATGCCGAGGATATTTTCTTTTACCACCTGGGTTCTACTGATAACAATACCTATTGCCTCATCCCTTTCTTCGCGTCTACATTCGCCCCAGCTGTGCTTCATTGTAAAGTATAATTCACGATCCGCATAACACACATTGGTAGGCGGAAACACCGTACGGCAAACCTGACGCCGCTTTCTCATACCTATCCCTCGCACGCTCTCCGTAGCTATCCGTTTTTTAACTCAATTCACGCAATTCATAAAATGAATTTGATTTATTAATTTTATTTCCAAAACAGTATATGTTTTGTGAGAAAAATTTTGAAAGTGAAGGCAACTATTGAATTGTAATGCGCATGCGCAAAATTTGTAATTCCAGCGTGATACGAGGCGCATCAATTATGTTTATCCTATGGTTGGATATCAATTAAAAACGCCTCCGTCGTCTGCAATGTTGAGAACGTGAAGAGAAGAAGTAAACAATAAGTTACTTTCCGAAAAAATTTTTTTTTGGTTTTTTCTTGGGTTTTGAGAAGAAGAAAATTAGTATCTACTAACGTTTTTCAGAAATAGATCTATACCTATTTGGTACCTATCAATTTTCATAGATTTTTGGTCACTGAATTGAATGAGACTATTGAAGACTCACGATTCATTGGGTCTCGAGTTATTGTACGTAGCATTCGTGTAGAATTTTTGAGATTTTCAGAAATTTCCGATATTTTCAGAAATTTCCGATATTTTCAGAAATTGCCAAGATTTTCAGAAATTAGACATCATACTTGACTTGAAAATTTTCGGAGCTAAAAATCGAGTTCCCGAAATTTTCAGAAGTTTGAACTCACTAGAGAAATCTCGGAGATATAGAAATTTAATTTCCAAGATTTTCAAAATGTTTACGTAACTCTTGAAGTTTTGGGAGCTATGAAAGTTGTTCTATACTCGTTCAAATGCCCGTCAAACACTCCACTCGTCTGTACCGTTAGGCAAAAAACTCCGATTTTAATTTGAAAATTAAGAAAAATAAAAATAATTAAAATTACAATAGTAATAGTACGGAGTTTTTTCTTATGGTTACCAATAGGCTTTTCGGTGGGAACGTTAATGTTCGGAATAGTTACTTATACGAATGGATGGTGTCCTTAAACCATTGTTGAAGCAAAGGAATTATAGACCTCTGTACAATCATTAGCAGCGTTTTCAAATATTATTTTCCTCAAAAATCTGAATATTTTCCATGACCCGTTTTCTATTTTATCACGGCTATTAATTGTCTTCGTTTCGTTTAATTCCCCAGAGGTCAATTTAGTCGACCATCCAACACTGTCGTTTCTGAAGGTTTACGTAATTACGTCATATTATCACATCCATCAACTCTTAAGCGCACAAACACTCTATAAAGACCTTTTAACTCGGTTTTCGGCGCATTTTTCGTAGCACGCTAAACAATTCTGGAATGTTTCCAACGAAATTTTAACACCGGAATTATGACGTTGCCGAGAAAGAAAAGAACGCCATAGGTCTATACAAAGCTGAGGCTTTATCAGTGACAAATGTTTCGTTGTCCTGTGACGAGTAGAACTTTTTTCTCCATCCTCCCGCATGACGGGTTTTATCAGTGTATCTGTCTAAAACGCTCTGCAGTCACGGCTAACTACCAGTATTTGTCTTTGAGCAATGTTCGAGTTCGATAAAGAAAGGTTTGCAACTCCATTTCCCCGCAATTTGTTGACCTGATTCAACGGCACGATCGGAATAAAGTAAAATTATTCACGGCATTTACCAATGCGTGAAAACCTAGTTATTTATATGGCAAAAAAGGAATTTTATGTAAACAATATAGAATTAACATAATTTATATTTCAATCCCCAATTAAATGGCGTTTTGGAGGTCGAATTTATTTTCGTTAGGGAATAGTGATGCTCTCATTAAACGTATACAAATAGCAAAACCTCATTTTGATTTTAAAATTATTTATAACCTCCTCCCCTCACACTTTTACTTTTGCTCTTTTAGGCTGGAAAATCAGTATCTCCCGATATACCAGCAAACTACCAACGTAACTGTCCATTCTGAAGAATTTCACTCGGCGCGAACTTGTTCTTTCCACCAATCCCAATTTTGACTCCTTGAATCACTCGCTTTCAGTTCTCAAAAAGAGTTGAAAATTCTTCCTCCATTTATGAATCATTTATTCTAGTTTTCGGTTAACCGTTCAACAAAAAATCATTGTAAACGCCCATGAAAAAATGTTTTCTATAACTCCTCTCAAAATTTGATGTTTTAACGCAAGTTCCGAATATCCAATTAAAAAAATTCAGTCCGTCCGCCGTTCGCCGTCAAAACTTTTCTGACAACTATAAAAGCTAAATTCTTCATATTTTCGTGAGAGTGGCTCAATTCTTCAACCAAATCGCTACCCCAATTTTAAGGGAGTTTTGGGCGTTTTGAAGGGGGAAAATTTATATTTCCCCATCTTTTCTCGACAAATAAGGTGTATTATTGATACCAATTAAATTTTTTTCTGATTTTTGGACACTGAATCGAATGAGACCATTGCGAGGTCGATAGCTATGATGGTTCTCGAATTAAACTAGCTTTTGTCTTGAATTTGGAAGTTTTTCACAAATTTGGCATGTGTAACTTGACAGTTTTCGGAGCTGTTATAAAAATCGTTCTATTCTCTTTGGAAAGCATGTTTAACACTCTTTTCAGCTGTACCGTTAAGTAAAGAATTTAGCTCTTAATTTGGAAATTAAGAAAAAGTAAAAATAATTAAATTTACAATAGTACGTAGCTACGGAGTTACCTATTAATTTGATGTTTGAAGGAAATGTCCACAAATGTTCACAAATTGTTATTATCACAAATGTATGGTTTCCTTGAATCACAATTGAAGCAAAGGAATAAAAAACAACTCATTTTCAGCGTTTTTTCTGATTGACAATGAAATGCTTAAGGCGGTTGATTGTTTTCCATACTATTAGAATGGCGTATTTATTTACACATAATGTAATTGGACTTGCCTGTGACAAAAAAAAAAAAAAAAAAAAAAAAAATTAAATTAAAAAAAACTTCGCAAGTCAACCACAGTAACTTCCTCCTTTTGAAGTCGGTTAATAAATATACTAAAGATGTCGATCAATCATTTCTCTCTTCGAAATTTTCCTTTTCAAAGCCGGATAACATTTTCGGCGAATATTCGCTCATAAAGTCACTCTCGCTTCGTCAAAGCATCTAGGTTAATATTTAGTTTCCTCTGGAAGCGAAGGCGTTGAAGAAGGGCCGAGAGTAAATTCGAAACGTCGCCGCCTGGCTTCCGGGTAGGTAGCAAAATGTTTGTTAATTGAACAAAAAGAGGACGCCGACTGCGTAGGAGGGCCGAGCGTTGAGGTATGTCGCGTATTAAGTAGCTCGAGCTTCAGGCGAAGGGAAGCAAAACCATTTGAATTATGTTAACACCCGTTTCGCCAAGTCGGAACGAAGGGAGACCGAGCGATGATGAGACAGTATGCGAAGAGATCGTTTGCGCGACCGAGGGATGTCGTGACGCAGGCTGCGGGGTCGAAGATGTTGTTCGGAGTTGGAAACGAAAGCGAAACGAGGAGACGTAGGGAAAGCGGAAAACAGAGGAAAGCCGCCGAGGCTGAGCGTTGAAGGATGAAGAAGACGTCGCAGCTGTCACCTAATGCCGGCATAATGTATATCAACCCTCGAGCCAGCAGTTCGGTGCGGCGGAACACGGCGTCGCACTATCTACGAAAACTCCTCCGCCGTTCCCTACGCAAAGCCCTTCTGCGTCGAGCCGTTGTCGTAAATAAGTTCAAAGTGCCAACGTTGGTTTAAAAAGAAAAACAAGAGCTTATGACGGTTTCACCGACCTCTGATTAGCGCCTTGAGGCGAATGAAAATCCCGCGGATTATTTTCCACGGGGTTTATTATCTATTCGAAAAACGAAAGACGAGAGCATAAAAATATACGCAAATAGAGAAAATAGCCTTGGCTTGGATTAGTTATTTTTTAGAAAATATATTTTCTAACATATAAGTATTTACCGAGTGATAATAATTTCGCGATTGAATCTATACTGTTGAAAACAATGCGATAGGTTCTAGTATTCTGACAATATTATTCTGGACAGTTTTCACAAGTAATGATTTTAATGTTTTCATAAGTAATGCTATAAGCACCATCGTGATCAAGCAAGAAAAAAAATGTTCTATCCCCCTCAAAATTTGGTGTTTTACGTTTCATGGCATGTATAACCCGAATATCCAATTAAACAAATTCTGTCCGTCCGCCATCATCACTTTTTTGGCAAATTATAGTAGCTAAATTGTCGAAATTTTCACCAAAAATCAAGTATGGCCAGACAATGGCTTGATTCTTTAAGCTAATTGTTACCTCAATTTTAAGGGAATTTTTGGGGGGTTTTGAGGGGTCGTCTTTTCCTAAGCTTTTCCGGAAAAGGACTATTCGGTATCAATTTCTGCAGATTTTTGGATGCTGAATCGATTGAGGCCATCTCGGGGTCGATAGCTTTATTGGTTCTGAACTCATCACAGCAGAATTCGCGAGATTTTCAGAAATTTGGCATGAGGATATGACTCGAGAATTTTAGGAACTATAAAAATCGTTTTAAACTCGTTGGAATGCTAGTCAAAAATTCTCTTCAGCCGCACCGTTGGACGAAAAACTTAGCTCTTAATTTATGGTTACGAAAAATACGTTACGTTATTCATTTTAGTTTTCAATCTATTGTTATAATTATTTATCATCCATTTTAGTTGTTTCTAATTTTTATTTCTTTAGTTGATTTTATTGTTAATATTTTTCTCAATTAAAATGATCTTTATTGGCCATTATTATATATATTTGGTTAAATTATAAAATTACATCTTGAAAGAACGTTTAGATTAAATAGACACTTTTATTGATAACCATAACATGAATCCAAAATATATTCTGCGATTCCACCGGGCGACAGATTAGAGGAACTGTGTTGATTTTGAGAAACCTACGTCTCTTTTTATCTCATTTTTCCTTCATTTACTCCATGGCGTTTCACCGCTTTGGAAAAGCAAGCCTTTCTCAACCCATGGCCAGCTCAGGTGTCAAGGGTATGAAATGCCACTTTCACGAAGGCTCAGATGGAAGAGGGGACTTTTCCTAGCATCTTATATTGCTTGAATTACCATATATATGCCCACAATGTCGTACGAGGGTGGCTCATTTCTTCGTCGTCGTTTTCACTTGCCTCGAGCGTGACACAAAAGGAATTTAATTCAAAAGACATTCAAATGCGAGAGTTGAAAGTTGAGGCTCGTTAAGAGCGAAATTCAGACACGCTCTCGGCCGAATGTTGCTTCACTTATGAACAAGAATTCGAATAACAGTCCGACAGTTACAAGTCTGTGCATACATAGCGGATTGAAGAATTGCTCCGAATATTCCCAACGAGAGCAAAGCTATTTACATCGAATCAAATATTTACATCGAATAGACTATTTGCGTCAGATCGGCGAATTAATTATCGATTTCTACTCGGAAACAACGTCAAACGTCGATGGTTGGAATTTGGATAATTTCGCCTATTTAACTGAGATTCAGAGGGTTGTCGTTTTCCACGCGCCGACCGGTTTCGCGGTAAAATTGAACGGCATCTTTCTGTAACTTTGCTTCTTTATATATAATTAATATTATAATATTTAACAATCGTACACAAAAATATTTCAAGCCCGTTATTTGATTTTCAACATTTCAAGGAATATGGCATCCGAATATTCTGATATTTTCTAGAAATCCTCGTTGCAGTGGGTCTGGAAACTACTCTCCTTCCGAAAAATACAGTTGTCGTTCACAATGATGGGTAATAAATTACCGTCTCCGTCGGTGTGTAGGTTTTTTTAATCCAGTGGATCTTCATTATCTTCTTTAGCTATCATTGACGATTTTTCAACACTCCTTGGCGCTTATTCAAATCTCCTTGACAATTCATAATCCTCCTTGGCGCTTCTTCAACTCTCCTTGACGATTTATAATACTCCTTGGCGCTTCTTCAACTCTCCTTGGCGATTTTCAACACTCCTTGGCGCTTCCTCAACTCTCCTTGGCGCTTCTTCAACACTCCTTGGCGCTTCTTCAACTCTCCTTGGTGATTTTCAACTCTCCTTGGCGATTTTCAACACTCCTTGGCGCTTCCTCAACTCTCCTTGACGATTTATAATACTCCTTGGCGCTTCTTCAACTCTCCTTGGCGCTTCTTCAACACTCCTTGGTGATTTTCAACTCTCCTTGGCGATTTTCAACACTCCTTGGCGCTTCCTCAACTCTCCTTGACGATTTATAATACTCCTTGGCGCTTCTTCAACTCTCCTTGGCGCTTCTTCAACACTCCTTGGTGATTTTCAACTCTCCTTGGCGATTTTCAACACTCCATGGCGCTTCCTCAACTCTCCTTGACGATTTATAATACTCCTTGGCGCTTCTTCAACTCTTCTTGACGCTTCTTCTACTGTCATTGACGATTTTTCTACGCTGGTTGTCACTTCGTCAACTCTCCTTGACAATTTTCAATACTCCTCAGTGCTTCTTCAACTCTCATTGGCGCTTTTTCAACTCTCCTTGTCTCTTCCTCAACTCTCCTTGGCGTTTCTTCATCACTCCTCTTTCTACATCGAATCCCGCTTATTCTTCCCGTTTTTTAACTGACAATGAACGATTTCACGACCTAGTTCACATTTGAATATCGAAGTTTTAGTATTGATCCGATCCGTCGGCCACCGACGGATTTCCAGTGTTGAAACGTCGTCAATCGAAGTCGGTTTCCATCGTCCAATCCGCGCTCGGAGAATTTCGACTTTCATCAGCCCTTTACAATCTCGCGGTCAAACGCCCTCGGGCGGCAAAAACTATGACGGATAACCTAGTTCGCCAGCCCGTACACGGTAGCACAGGATGGAAGGTATAATTCCAAAACGGCGGTCTACAATTGAACCGGACAACGAATGGGTAGAAGGCGTGTGGAATGCGGCTTTGTTTTCTCGTTGATGTGTGGTCGCATGCGGCGGTCGGGGTTCGGCGGTGCGACCGCAGCACCGTTGCAGTATCGAGAGGCAACTACCAGCGCGCGGATGCAGTTCGGCTCCCTTCTTCATCCCTTTCCTGCTTTCGGGAGCGCTGGCCTCTCCGATATTTGTCACCTAATAGCCGACACTATGTCATTTGGCCGCAACGAAACGCCGCCGCTGCACATCGTACGATTTCGCGCTCTCCCTATCCAACTGCCGTTCTTGTGTAGATCATTCGAACGGCAAAGTATTCAATGCAACGAACGCGCCGACTGAGACGGGGGAAATTCCATCGGCGGAAAGGAATTCATCGCATACCTCGTAAATCAATTTTGATCAACGTTCCGAAACTCGGGGAAACAATAAAACGCATTTTGATGAAGGTTTGTACTCGAGTGTGGTTTTTGAATTTAAATTGTATTTTCTTGAATCATCCTCGCGCCACAAAATATTTTTCGGTGTATTTATATTTCGGTTTATTTTTCAATAATGAACTGCTCGCTCAGGAGAAAAATGTCTAACCCACCACTCGAAATTTGATGTTTCAGGAATGTATAAAATCCGCATATCCAAGAAATACGCTGCAAATGATTGTACAGTGGTTTATTACTCCTTTGCTTCAATAATAATGTCAGCAGACCGTCCAATTTGTGATAGTAACTATTCCGAACATTTTCGAACGTTTCCACCTAACAATAGATTGGTAACTATTAGGGGAAACTCCGTTGCAGCGGTAAGTTTAATAATTTTTAATTTAATTAATTGCTTGACGACCATCCTAACAAGTATGGAGCGTTTTCCATGGCAACGATAGGTCTCGACTTACACCCTTATGCAAAAATTCTGAAAATCTCGAAAATAATAGAGAACTATCTAAGGTAACGACCTTACGATGGTCTCATTCGATTCAGCATTAATAAATCTATAGAAATCGATACCAAATACACCTTTGTCTAGAAAGCGTTTAATAATTTGAATTGTATCCCTCTCAAAACCCACCAAAAATACCCGTAAAATTGAGGTAGCAATTTAATTAAAGAATTGGGCCATTGCTATAAAAAAAAATTTTTTTTGATGGGGTTAGAAATTTTTTTTTTATGGCGATGGCCCAATTCTTTAATGTCATATTGACGTTTCAGTTACTCAGCCGAACCAGTCAACCAATCTACATGCCCTTTCCTGAAGTCTTTCGAATGATTTGTGCCCGACTGACGAGGAACAACCTCTAACCGTCAAGAAAACCGGCCCTCACCCTTCCATCCCAAATGCGTGTTTGTTATTCATGGCCGTTCGACTCAATAGAAGTAAATGGAGTCACTTGGCAAAATTGAATCAATAATTTTTTTTCCATTGGTATTCCGATCGGGAGCGGATTGGATTCGTACGCTCAAGTGGTGGCATTCCTTCTAACCTTTCGGGCTGCTATCCGAAAGACCCCCGCCGCCTTTTGTCAAAAGCCGAATCTGTTGGGTCAGGCTGATATTAACTTTTTTCGAAACGCTTCCGCCTACGTGGTCTACCAAGTAAATGTACGTATACCGAAATACGGACGCGTAAGGGAATTTTGAAAAATTAAATTTTCTCCGTTTTCACCACTCTTGATACGAAAGGAAAAGAGCGAGGGAATTTTTTTTTACCATGTCAAAGTTTATGCTCACCGTTTTCAAAAATCCAGCCGTCCTTCAGATTTTCCCTTCGATTTTGCTGCATTATTACACGATTGCAGGGACAGTTGTGATGTTTCATCATTATAACCAACTTGTAATCTTCTAAAGTGGGTATATTCCAGTGTCTGTGCAACTGAAGGAGCCAGCTCATTTTCGACTGAAATGCTAAGCAACCATCACGCCTTAATTATTTGTAAGTGGAGGTGGAGTGGGAGTGGAGGTGAATAGGGACAACTTGGGAGTGTGAATAGACTGAGAGTGAGGAATATGTGAGAGTGGAGTGGAATTTGAGTTAAAGTGAAGTATGAGTGGAGTGGGATTTAAGTGAGAGTAAAGTAATAGTGGAGGGGGTTTGAATGAGAGTGGAGTGAGAGTAGAGTGGGAGTTGAGTGAGAGTGAGAACAGAGTAATAGTGGAATGGGAGTAAAGTGAGAGTAGAGTGAGAGTGGCATGAAAGTAGAGTGAGAGTGGAAAGAGAGTGGAGTGAGAGTGGCACAAACGTAGAGTGAGAGTAGAGTGAGAGTGGAGTGAGAGTAAAGAGAGAGTAAAGTGAGAGTGGAGTGAGAGTGGAGTGAGAGTGGAGTGAGAGTGGAGTGAGAGCAAAGTGAGAGGGGAGTGATAGTGTAGTGAGAGTGGAGTGAGAGTAGAGTGAAAGTGGAGTGTTAGTGGAGTGCAAGCTCATTGCAAGGTGGTTGAGAATGGATTGACAGTACAGCGAGAGTGGAGTGGAAATCGGTGTTAAAACCACTGTGCATCAATGAAACTTATTGCATTAGAATACACATAAATTTTTACATTCGAAATTACTGGCGTTTCTTCATAATAGGCAGCCAAAATAAAGGCAAGAAAACCGTATTGATTTAAATTCAGTACATTAAAAACTCTCTATCAACTCAACTAACAAACTCTCAAGTTCCCAACACATTGTTGATTTTCGCTGCGATTCCCCAAAAATCACGCCACGATTACGAACACAGCCGTACGTAAATCTTCCAACGGGACGTGCAATTTTTTGGCCGTCCGTTGCTATAAAATGCTCGTTCCGTAATATGTCAGTGTACCTTCGACGTTGATTTTACCTCTTGAGCATTGTTGTATGGGACAACAATACAATCGTTCTGCGCAGAGCTTCGGGCGTCAAGTGGGAGCGGCAGTGGCTCCTGGGGGCGGCAGCATCAGTTCCTTCCCTCCAGTTGTGATCTGTTCGCCGGAATCGCCACAGCCCGCCAAGGGCAAGTCCGCGCCGCCTCCGATTTCTCCCGCCTTCGCGCTGAACGCGTGCTCGAAATTCGCCGCTGCGACCGAAATTCAACTGTAAACATTGAAAGTAAATATTTTTCTATTTTCAAAAACGGAACGATGTACGGTGAAAAATTGACGGGTTTCGGAATGTCGTTTGGGAATATGATTTGAAAAGAAAAAGGAAGAAAATCGAAATTTTCGCTCCGGAGGTCGAAATTTTCGAATTTCTTATATATTATCAAGAAGTTGAAAGACGTGATTTTGAATTGCAAAAGTGTTACACTGTATCAGTTGAAGACTAGCGTAAAGGGACAAGTTAATGATCGCTCTCGGATGCGCATGCGCGAAAGTGAAGGCGTAATAAATTTAAATAATGTCGCAACGATGGCTGAAAAAAAATTAATCGACTGAACCAATTCGACTATAGCTATCTTAATTTAATACAGTAGAGTAGTAACACGAGTTAATCTCGTCATAAGATAGGTCTATTAAATTTTCAAGGTTTCCTCCCAGTAAAGTTCAACTTTGTCATCATTTTTGTCGCAGTAATTGTGCACAATTACCTCCCCAAAAAATTTAATCCACGGAAATTACTCTTTCCAAGAGACGACTCTCCTATATCATTTTTTCATACCTTGTATAGAGAGATGCAACTGCGATTGGGCCGGTTGAGCAGTGAAAATTCAATTTTCAAAACCTATGCTGAATGGAGCATCATGCTTCAGGAAAAAAATCCCTCTGCAGTTGGAACATGGGGAAAACCGGGCGTCTATCACCGAGATTAATTTACTCGCCGAGTGCTGTCGCCTTTTCGGGCATCCAGTGCCAGCCCTGAGGTTCAACGTCGTTCTGAGGATGCCCGAAGAGGTGAAAGTAATCGGCCGGTGTACAACTCTCGGAAAATAAGTCGCCATCTTGTTCTCCCACGACGACCCAGGACAGATAAAATATTATTGTAAACAGTGGCCCTCATCAACATTATTATATTATGTAGTCCTTGGTGGGGGGAGGGTTGTTTGTAGCTTCTATTCTCTTCCCTGTTTTAATAAACTAATGTTGTAGAGCAAACATTTTTGCAAATTAGTAGTAGAAACGTAGCTTTGATTTATCATCCGGCAAATGTGTTTTTTTCTAGTGTCATAATTGCAACGATTGTAAATTCAAACGGACGAAGAAATAAAAAATATTAGACAAAATACGAAAAATTGGGAAACGATGCTTTTCGGAGTCGAAAAGTGGAAAATATTAGGTGTCAAGTTCTCCCTGAGCATTTATCCGCTCGTTTTTGGCAATGAGAAGACGTTTGAGAAAGTGCCCCTGAAAAGTTGCAAGGTAAACGTCATCCTCAAAAATGATAATTCGCAAATCGAGTGGAACGGTATGGGGAAGATATTTCTTCTTCGCGCCACTTTTCCGTCGAGTGACTGATGCGCAAATGACACTAACAACTGGCTTCTTTGCGAAAAATTCACGACTCCCCGCAAACACCTAAGACTGCGAAGCTGAAGAAGGATGAGATTGATGGGTATGGAAGGGAAAAGTTGAAAGCGGAGGCAGCGGAGGGGAAGTTTAAGTGATTTATGAAGAAAGAAAGTGATGCCGGGAGCTGGGGAGCCGTATCTCTCCTTACAGGTCCCGCAGAGCCCTTGACTTGTAGAGTGGAATCTAAGAACTGCGAGGACGAAGACTTGGTAGCAGAGCGTGGAGAACTGAGAGGATACTACTTGAGACAAAAGATCGTCCGTTCGGAGGAGAGAACGCGCTAAAAAGAGAGACGACGAAGGATTCTCAGGGCGGATTCGGGTAATGAGGAGCTGGGAAGAAGATTGAAAATGCCGATGGTGATGGAAATGGATGGCGAGGAGACAGCAAAGTAGATGGGGAAAACCTCTTTACCCAGTTTCGTCAAGTGACGAAAGGTGCGACCGATCAGGACGACAACCTCGGTTATCAATCTGCCGCAGTCAGCTAGGCGTCCGTCACTTTTCTGTCGTTTCGAACGACGTTTCCCATTATACGATACAACACTTTTCCGACGGTTTGATTCGGAAGACATGATTGGTTAAACTCTTCAGCGTAAGAATCCATCGGAAGGAGAAATTGCCCAAATAGTATCAATAAAGGTTGGCCGAACGCGAGATGTCGAAGTGAGGTTTGTTTTTCAAAAATAGTTTCCCCACGCAAATTCTGCGCATTTTCTTACAGCACGCAAAAAACGACACTTTCTTTTCCTCTGGAAAATCACTGCACGTTGAAACGTGAGAGAGAACTAACGAGGTAAAGCACGCGGCGGAAAAGCGTTGTCAAAAAAGGTTTAGTTTTCCTTTGCAAAATATTGGTGGAGGATTCACCAATATTGATGAAATGGAAAAGTAAACTTTGGCTGAACTTGCGTGTATGACCAGAAGAAATTATTTTGCATAGGGTGGGTTCGCACGTCTTCATTTGAAATAAAAAAACGTCCGTGTATGGGGAAAAATGTTGAATAAAACTGTAATGTGGTGTGGCGCGTCATCATGCTCGAAATTTCAAGATGATCGAGGGAAAATCCAACACATTCTTAGGCAGCTGTACGTCTTCACGGTTGCGACTAAGTAGCTAAAATTTTATGATCCCCTCCTCTTCCCTCGCGCGTAATAAATCACTAGGAGAAAAATCACAGCTTGATTCATGAGTCAATTATCTGCTATCGTCCATCGACACAAATTATTTTAATTATCCAGTCCACGATTCTCAAAGGGAATGAATTTCGAGAGTTTTTAGTAGTTTCGACCTAACACCTCTAAAATTATCATAATTCGCTCAATTGCCGGAGTGAATTAAAATAAGATTACACCGTATGAAAAACAACATATTTATCCTACTGAAACACCTTTGAAGGGGAAAAAAGGAAGAAACTTTTTAAAAAATCTGGGGGCAGGGATGATAATGAACGGAGCTAATTTCGAATTCTTCTCGATTTTTTAAATTATCATCAGACCGTGTATCAGCCGTCAACCTTCGCGTTCCAGCCCAATTATGGCCAACAGTCAGCAAATTCATAGTCATGAGTGCTGACATTTCTCTGCACTGCTGTCCTATCTGGCAATCTATCTAATAATCTTGCGATTGTTCGGGCATATAAATTAATAGAAGCTCCATCGCAAAATTAATTGGACATCGGACGTTGGACTAATTTGACATGCGCGAGGTTAAATTGAACACTGCATCAGTTCACACTAGCAAGAAGCGCCCGAATCGGAAGGAAAAAATAAATTTTTTTTTTGAAAAAGGTTGCTTTTCATATTGTAGATCCGAGAAAAATTTGACCACCTTATATTATTTTTTCGGGAAGATAAATGATCATCAGCGTTGCTATAAGAAATTTCCCAGAACCTGTGATGTTAACAGTGTTGCAACCGTTCGTTTTCAACGCTACCACACTAACAGCAATTAGCAGTTGCTCATCTCCCAAATCGTTCTACAAAGCTCAAACACGCTCGCTGACAAAATAACAGCGTGAGAATCGTATGTTAAATCTAACTGAATTCAATTTTACATTTTACTGCGAGTATAATTTTCTGCAGGGTTCGCAGATAGAAAGCTACAATCGTTGAAAGTTTACGTTTCCGCTTATGGAATCACACCTCGGAGATTTTCATCGCAGTGTTGGTCTTGACGTGCTCCTTGAGCCTTTCGAGAGCGACGAATGTAGCTCCACTATCCTGTCAATGGATGTGGACTCTCTTCGGCAGTTGGTCTCTGAAAGGGGAAGGAACCTTTCAAAGAGGTTAGCAAATAGTTCGGCTTTTTCTCTCGGCACATCCACCTCAGATTCCGTCCGTGCGTTTGATGGGAGATGAAGTGATTTCGTCCGTTTCCACGTGTCGACAAACGTAAGGAGTAGTCGCTTTCATTCTCGTGCTCTCAACTTCGGTTCGCGACTACACAATTACAACGGACGTTCAATAATAATCTTTGCAATTTGTCGACGAATTTTTGGCTGTGGAGGGAACCGTGTTAAAACTACAGTATATTCATACTTTAATTCGAAGCGAA
Source organism: Tupiocoris notatus (assembly GCA_037159825.1). Lineage (NCBI taxonomy): Eukaryota > Metazoa > Arthropoda > Insecta > Hemiptera > Miridae > Tupiocoris > Tupiocoris notatus. The sequence goes on along the minus strand of JASJUZ010000425.1, from coordinate 231,606 downwards.
AATTTCTGATAAAATCAAGGTCAGGATTTCATCATTCGTCCTCAACCTTATATTTGGCTAGTGCTAAACATGAGACCTGTATCATCCGAAATTCCCAACATTGATCGGCAATAACGAGAATTCATCGAGTCGGATGATTAAATGTACCAGATAATGAGTGAAAACAATATGAGAATTATCATCAGTACCACAATTATCAATAACCATTACCTTCGAAATATAGAGGGTCAAGGTACTTTTTTTTGTAGAATTATTTATCATTCCAGAATCGATTTTTATGCCGATAGCAACAGTGCTTCCTACCTTTCGGAAATAATAATTAACTGTTCCAACTACACTTTGGTCGAAACATTTTTTTTTCTTTTTTCCATCCTGTCCCAAAGTTATGCGCAATTTTAGTGGCAAAACCGTCGGTAAAAACGTTCGCTTCCCGCTATTCAACTGTTCAACGTATCGTCTCTTGTTCGGAGAAGCAACGGTAGCTTGTCGGTTTAATTACGTTTCGGATCCCTCTATCCTCATCGATGCTTTAGTGCCATGTTCGCAGTTGATCATTCCCGCTGAAAAGTCATCCTCATACTTCACAACGCGATGCGGGCTCATTCGCCAGCGCTTTTGCTAAGTAATGAATGGAAACCGATACGTGTACATCGAGAAGTTGGAGAACTGGCACAATTCGCCCACGTTGGCCACGAATTGGCGAGGAAAAAACAGGGAGGGGAAAAGAAAAAAGTGCTACCGTTCCGAGACTGCACCACTATAACCCGGATGGGATAAGGAAGCAGAAAAAGTGAGTAGCCGAGGCAACACCGCGGAATCTACGACCAAAGGCCGTGACGAGTGAACCAGGAAAAAATTCCAGTTTCTCGCCCTGCTCTCGAATGGAAAAAACATCACGTACCTCCCGTTACAGAAGCGGCTATAGGGCTTCCGAGGATGGAAAGAGACCGATATGAGGGAAACCCCGCCAACTCTCGACTGCAATGCCACATTCTTAACGAATACTGGAAAAAGGTGGGATTTTTGAGGTAAACGTCGGACTGAAGCCTTGGTTGGGGGAATATGGTTTTTCACGCTCCAATTCACCATTCTATCATTGACGGCACCTATTCCCGACGAATCTGAACGGACGCCGTCGCACAGGGGGAAATATGCACGGTACAAAATTAGCATTGTGAACAAACACGGTTCCCATACGGTCGAGGGATCGCAGGCCAAGCTATGAAGCTCGACATTTCGCTAATTACTTATAATATGGCGAAAAGGTGAAAAAATTCTCTGGCGAATCACTCTTTTCCCTATGTATAATATGTTATCAAGGGCAGAGTTAACGCCTGATCAGGTAATACAATATAGCTGACCATAATTGTCCGTGGTTCATGAATTTCGTGAATTTCATCAAAATCGTGAGTAAAATTCCTCTATGTTAGAAGGCGTCTAAAAAAAAACACCCGCCCTTGCTCTGAAGATGGGTATGATTCAATTGAAGTGAAATTTGCAAGGTATTATTTTTTGCAGGTGAAAATCAATAGGTCAAAATCGAATAGGTAAAATTGATAACTTCGTGGGCAGAAAGTCATTTTTCTTTCTTTTTTTTTTTTTGTTGAGGGGTTTTTTTCAGCGAGAGCCAATATTCGCCAGGAGCGGATGGAGGAAGAATGGCCAGAGCCTCTTGACATTGGATACAGCGCCAATTAGAACGTGGCCCTTGTGAGCCTATAGAGATTGGGCTTATGTTCCCTCACGTGGCTTTACATGGTACTAGATGAGAGGCACCTAGTGGAAGGGCATGGACTAAAAGCCCACTAGAATTAAAAAGGAGGAGGGGTTACTTCGACAGCTCTTGGCTTCTCATTCGAATTTAATAGATGGTCTAATTTTTGAACAATTTTTTATAGTGTCCTGTTAGTTATGCTTACTTAGTACTATGCTTCTGTTTTTCTAGAAAGATGGTCCCTTTTGAAAAGCGTTCTTGAGAGATTGGTGTCTTGTCGGCATATTCCAATTTTTGGCTTGGAAAGGACCCTGAAAAAAATCAAAAACATAAATTTTCTGTAGTAGAGGGGTTGTGAGGGGGAGAAAAACGAGGCGACTTATTCTCCAGATTTTTAATGGCTGGCCGAGCACTTTCGCCCATTCGGGCATCTTCAGGGCGACGTGGAACCATGAGGTCCACAGAAAAAATAAGTTTTCTGTGAAAAAAAAACATTATTTGTATTATAAAACATAATAAGTGAATACAATTCAAGCGGTAGTGTGAATTCAGGAGGCCATTTACAGTTGTGCTGTATTTTCGTCTAAGGACGAGGTTTCTTTGAATGCCGTTGTAGAAAACTCTGCAGCAAACTTGTTCAAATGATTCTTTTTTTACGCCTGAAAGTATTTCCCTAGCGCAATTACTTATAGTCAGTCGAAATTATAAAATGGGAAATTTCATAGAGCGTTATAAATGTGAATTTTCCATCTTTCTACTCGCGCGGCTAAGATTAAAAGTAACGCATCCATCGAAAGAACGCTACCCAAGAAGTATCTTCTCTCAGCTGAAGATGACAGGCGGAAATTAATAACGAGTGCAATTCGTTGTGTTTTAACTCGAGAATGAAGCCAATGGCTAGTGTATCAAGGGGTTTACAGGGTGGAACTCAACTCCGGACTAGCGGAAACTGAAGACGGCTGTCAGATCGTCGAATTTATGAGGCGACGTGCCCCGAAGAAAGCTGGGGTCAGGAAAGTGTCGGTTGTTCGGAGGTAGTATTTTGCTCATTTGGTTTCACCGCGCAAGACGGATGGGATTGGCGTATAAATATCAAACACGAAACGGGAGGAAAATGGTGAACTTTGTCATTAGGAGCCTTCCGTTTTATTATCAAGCGAAAAATGTAGAAACTCGAAAATGATAATTTTTCATATCAGCGGACTGGATATTGTCTTCGGGATGGGAACTCGCTAAAAATCTGAAAAGGAAAGATAATCTGAGGGAACCCAGACTAAAGGGGTTATAAAGAGGCTGCGGTCGAGATCTCCACGAGAGAGATGAAAATTGGTAGGTGACCTCATTGCAACTTTACACTCTTGCTCGAGCCAAATACAGCTATCGTTGCTCATTATTCCCGTAGTCGCGTTTCGTCGTATGAAGAATTGCGATACTCGAAAAGTGAAAAATGTATAGAACAGTTAGATTACTCCATAGAAGGAATCTTACTCCATATTAGAATTAGGAATCTGCTAGAATAGCTGATATGCAAGATAACTTGTCTCGTCTTCATTACACAAATAAAATAGCTACGACAAGTTAGCGGTTAACAGTTAATATTTCGAGATATGAGTTTCTGATTCTTCTTTTTGAGGCATAATAATATATATTCCTGCACGTTCTTTTTGAGTCAACCGACATTTTTCATTCGAACTTATTAGCGTTAAAATATGAGAATAATTTTTACTCAATTTTTTTTTTTTATAAGGAGATACATTTTCCTTGGGAATAAATATGATACTTTCAAAGGGAATTTTCTTTTATTTTCTGCAGTTTCTTTGAAATGTCCCTTCTCCGTAGAAAAGGAAACCCTTTTGAATCAAATACTCGAGTCTTTAATATTCTGTCCCTTCGAGGGTAAAGTCTTCTTTGAGTAGCAAATAAACTGGATTCGAAGGAAGAGAGAATAAAAGGTGAAAGCAAACGATAGCGTCCAGGGTTTTTTTCCAAGTCAAACCGCAGTGCTCTAATTACGGAAAAGAAGAAAATAAAAAATATATCAGCGAAGCATTTGGCAATTAGGTAGAACGTAGCCAGGCTACCTCGCCCTTTTACCACCTTACTTACCTTTTAGATGGACGATTGATTTAATTTAGGTTTTTCTGCCTCTGCGCCCGCAAAAGTAAGCGAGAGTGAGCTGGACACTTGCCAAACTCAGCTTTTCAAACTAACCAACATCTCACCCATCCCACCCGTGTTTCTTAGTACGGATACGGGCTTCCTTACTTTTTTCCCGCCTTTGGAAGAATATAAAACTTTTCTTTTTTCTCAAGTGATCGGAAAAGCCCACTCCATTGTGAAAAGATAAATTGGTTTGTTCGAAAGTTGAGAAAAACGCAATGGGGTAAATGTAATGAAGAATAATTTGTTTGGTTTTGGTTTAAGACGTCCGGTGGCTTTTTACTCACTCCAGCGTGAAGCCCATTATCTAAATGTACCATGATTAATACAAAGGGTGTCCAGCGTTGGAAAGTCTTCTTCAGCTCTGAGCATCGATCACTTTTGAAAATAATACAAAACATCGTCGCTTTTATAAATTTTCCGTGCTATTGCGGGTGACGTCAGTCGGAAATCGGTTCTAGCTTTTTCGCAGCGGAAAAAATTATTTCTCACTCGTAAATAAATGTCGACGCAAAAATATTTTCTAATATTTTTTTGTCACTCAAACCGTCATCAAGCGGGCTAAAAACCTTTCGGCGTGAAACCTACAAAGCCCTGATGATGCCAGAACGGTCAAGAGCGCGATTGTGGCAAACAACTGTCAATCATCATCACTTCGAAGTGGAAGGCATGAAAATTAAATTTTTGAACGTCGATCACTCTAGCCTGTTACACCTGTAGCTGGTAGAAAATCGGTGTGAAATATTGAAAGAGGAACAAATTATGTGCCGATCATGATTTATTGATGCCCAACCTCAATGGATTAATTTTCATCTTTGGATAATAGGTTTCTACACGCATCCTCGCTCTTTGACTCTGTAAAACTTCACTTAGTCACATATGCCGAGAGATATAAACTGGCATTCCGTACATGAATTGTTCTCAACTACTTTAAGGCCTTCCGGCTTTCAGTTGGCCAGGGGAAAAAAGTCGAAACTGGTTGATTCGATAAATCAATGGCGAGACGTGAAAAAGGGAAAAAAGGACTCTGTATTCCGGACGTTCCCTCCAGGTAAATACACCACGCGCGCGGGTTCAGACCATAGAACATCTAAAAGCTTTCCCCGCAATCGGTTCTCCTAAACTTTTGACCCTTACATGTTCCCTATCTTTCAACTTGTCTTCTTCTCCCTCACCGCCTTCTACTTCTACTTTCTTGTGATTTCATTACGCCAAGGACTGTTGGTCGTTCCTTTGGAGACCGACGGCGTTTTACCTATTTCTTTTGACCGTCCACCGAGTAGCACGTGTCACAGAAGGAATATAAAATGAGCGGGACTACCGGAGTCGATATGGATCCGCAAAGTGAAATTCGGAAGTGCGAATGCCACATTATTTACCCCTTTTTTGTAATGGAGGATGAAAAAAAACTGAATATGATCGATCCTCTGTATGACATAGCTGTTGAATATAAATAGAACGAAATTGTAAACAAGGAAACCAGTTTATGGGCACTTCTCCTTTTAAGAGGTTGCCTCGTTTCAGTAGCAAAATTGACTTCTTCCGAACAACATCAGAACAAGGTTGGCCAATTTCCATGGTTCGACGCTAAAACTAAAATCAGTGAGGCAGCTAATTTCACTACCACGAAATGATCCTTCACGGTCCATTAATACTCTACTAGGTTCCGTTTGACACGTATGAACGTGATGAACATAACTTGCCCCCTTAATAATGAAGCCAGTCAGAAAGTTATAAGACCAGGCAAAAGCTGAAGAATGACAACAAATGACAAAGTTTTAACCTAGAACGCCCCAGGTTATTCAGCCGTGCGTTTCAAGCTCCGGGAAGGTCTTTTGAGTCGCGAACATCAAAGAAGTAGGTACTCGGGCAAATTGATAACGAGCTGGTCGATGTAAATTGCCCTAGGAGACTGTTCCCTTCTGTTTGAACTTTAACTCAAAAACAGCGGACTGCGTCCTTCGGTTTCAACGAATCGCTTCTACCATTTGAGATGTGTTTCTCGTAGAGAATTACCGTTCAAATATTCCGTAGCGAAAAATTTCATTATAAAAATATAATATTTTCAAAAATATTATGGCGAATAGAGGGAATCTATTTTTTAATTTATCCTGGCTTTTCTAAAGAAGCCACAACGGCGAACGCCGAGTCAGTGTTATTTATGGGTCACAAAATTGATGTCAAAACATCACCACGAATGTCATCGCTGCGCAATCGAGATCGATACATTTCATTAATCGATGGAATAAATTGTCAGTACGTATCGAAGTTCTACTCTAGCGTCTAGGATGCTAGTTTTATATTGTCTCCACGAACAGACATTCAGAATGGTTGAGCAAGTTCCTAGCGTTTCCCTCGTTCTTCCAAGTGGTCAAGAAATAGTTGGATTCTCTAATGGTGGCCCGTATGGTTAGACTTTTCTGCATCGGACTTACCCCAGGGCTATTCCAACGTCTTCTGCAAAGTCCCCGTTCAACTCTACAAAAGGCTCTCCCGCGCCAACTCTTTACAGTACGTTCTTCCTCTTTCCCAGCAAATCCCACTGCTCTCCTATAAATCCGTCGCCTTCCTCTTCTTCGTCCATAAGGTCCCTATCCTCTCTCAGCGAATCTCTTTCTTCCCCATCTTTGCTATATAAATTAGCTGACGGCTTAGAGTCTTCTCGCAGTCTGTACGAAAGAAACTCGCCTTATTCAGATCCCCTGATCTCCCCCGGGGACTACCTCAGGGGTGGGATATTTTCCCTGTTTCTTTGTGTTCGTTTTTTTTCGGGCGAGGAAGGTAAAAGGCTGGAAATAAAGAGAAAGCGTACAAGGGGAGATGGGTCTTTTGTAAAAAGCCACTCATTCCGTTTGCCAATGATTTGCCGTTGGATATTATGGGATATAGCAACTCGATCGACAGTACAGATCCCCCACTTTCTCTCAATCTCATCGACATCCAAAAGCAACCGTTTCCTGTGAAATAATTCAAAAGGCCTTCACAACCACACAGCAGCAGTAGCCCTAGATTCTCTGGATTCCTTATCGACGAAGGTCTGTTGCCTAAAGCAGAGGCTAAATTGAACTATTGTTTTCTTTCCTGAAACAGGGATTCTGAGATTATCGGATGCAAGGAATGAACGTCTCTCTCGTATTCTACGAACTATCCGAAATATGTGACGTCAAAATATACTTATTCGTCTTACTCTTTCATACAGAACAAACGGATTGAGTTAGTAGGCAAATTCGAAGCGAAACGACGTGGCGCAGAATGCTGCCGTTCTTTCAAGAACGTGGAAAACATATAAGATGAGATAGGGAACGGAAGGAAACGGTTCAATAAGCTGTTTTTCATTTCGACAGCGGAATTTTCAGAATAAACATTGCTTCGAGTTCGATGGTTGATGCGCAGAATTTCTGATGCACGATTTTTTACGAGTGATCGCATTTTTTTTGCAGGGATGATGAAAGCGCTTTCGTAGTCGAAAATGGCCTACCTACTACCAACAATCGCCTGCATTGCTCTACTGATATCCAGTTCTGGAACGCAGGGTAAGCATTTCGAAGTTATTTACCTATATATTATCTGAGGATAAATCGTAAAGGATTTTCGAATATTTCCAGCGTTTTTAAAAACAGCGGTTTTCCCTATTAGGAATTATTGGGTCAACTATTCGCCCCAAATTAAATAATTATTCTGATTTTTCACAAATATTTACACTTGATAGTTAATTTCCGTTGCTATAGGTAAATGATACGCTGGCAATTAGGTCGTAGCTTCACTTTTCAAAATGCTCCAGATTTTCAAACATTTATTGTCAAATATTTATCACCTTCAATATATATAAAGGCCAAACTTCTTCCGTTACAGTAACGTGCGTTTAGTTAGCTCGTTACTCGCTACGGTCTTATGAAAGCAAACGTTGAATCCTGTCAACAAATATGATTTTTTTATGTTTCGGACCTTTCCTGGAAAATGTTTCACGTCACCCCTCTTCACACTTGGTGATGAATCTCTTATATCGCAATATTGTGCCATTTCCTCTGGCTCCAACATTTATTGAAAACCTCAGAATATGAAAATCACAAACTGACAAACAGTATGGGCTTCTTAAAAAGGATTCCTCGAATTCCTACCTCAGTATGACCTTGGTGGTTACCTATTATAATAATATTAATAGCAATAATAATACTGAAATTGAATCAATACCTTCGGGGTGTATAACATGTTGGTTTGACGCTTGCTTTTCATACACCAATCCGAACCATTTTTGCCTCTGAAATTCCCCTGGAATTGAATGTTGGATCACCACTTTTTTTCCTAATAATACTAAAACGTATACTTCCAAAATTTCCTGGGCTCTAGCTCTTTAACAACTGGAATATTTCGCATATTTATTATTCTAATCACATTTGAACTATTGCGACCTAAACTATCCAAAATAAATCCAGCGTCCAGTTACTCATCTCAACAGCTACTCGAGTTCCACCACACACAATTATGGTACAGAGCTCCTCCTCAGAACACATAGTATATTTTTGTGTCAAAATAAGAATGCCCGTGTTTCAATGAGTTCTGAGCCAGTGTCACTCTATCGATCCCTCGACGTTCCCTCCCTTGAATATGCGGCCGTTGTCTCGTTCCAATTAAATTCAGCCAACTTCCCCAGTTCAGGGAGTTCGGAAAAAATTCGCAATTCACGTACCCTACAACTCCCATGGGATCAGGAAGAAAATGACTGCTGGGGGTATCTGTAGTCCTTTGTACAAGAGGTCTAGCTGGACACCTCCGTATATCACAGGTTGTTGAACGGTTTCATGTACTGCGTTTGCCTGACAGGCCGTTCTTTCCCAGTTACCCCGTCAGGCCTTCCTTTGCCACCATCCTTTAAGCCGCCTTATCGTCAAGCAAATTTATGTCTTCTACGCCACCCGGACGACGACTTTTTGCGTCACCTATAATAGTGGGTATGTGAAAAATGTTTTTCATTCATTTTTATCCGACCGAAGTAAACTTTTACTTTCGATCCATTTCCAGTCAGATTTAATGCGCGCTATTTTCGCCACCGATTTTTCCTATGATTTATGAATTTTTAGGCTTCGAGGAAAATACCGGAAAGACAAAATATCAGCACTCGACCTTTGACTATACGAAATTTGTCTCCTCTTCAAATTCGAATATCTGGACGCAGTTTATGTTTCTACTTTTTGCTAGAGCATGGGATAAAATTAACTGGAGTACAGCAAAAGGCAAATTTCTTCTTTCATTCGGTACAAAGTAGTGCAGGAGGTGAATAGTAGTAATTAATTACGAGTAAATTAAATACACGAGTAAACACCCGTCCACATTAGTTCCTTTTCGAAAGCACTCACACGAAATTTACTTTACGTCGGAAACTTTAGCTAAAGAGGATATATTTGAGTTGACAAGCGTATACAGCGAACATTCAAAACGTCTGACGCTTTTGAAAGTTACCACTTGACGTAACGGCCTAATACCGAACGGAACGAATGTCAGAATTTACTAGCGAGTAGTATCACCGTGCAAAAGTTGGATGAAAACTGCGAACAACTCGAAATTAAACGAAAATCGCCCACGATTCGCGATAAAATGTTAACCGAGTCGTAAGGTGAACGTTGCCGGTTGGTGAAAATACAGAAACTTTTGCTTATCTGAAATTCGCCGTAGAATATTTTTAAATTGATCGCCGTTTCTTTGTGAGAGGACGCCACTAACCACCGAATATCATCACTGTCCCTCTCGAAATACGAGGCTAGCTGCTCTGCGAAGTGGAACAACGTATCAAATTGTCTTTGATCCTGGTCGAGTTGAACCTCCTCTGCGTTGGAACCTGAGAGAGTCCATGCTTTGGGTATCTATCTAACGGTGACAAATTGAATCGAGGTTGAATAATATGAATCGCTGTAACTGGATCAATCTGCTTTGAATATCAAGGAAATGCATGATTGCGTAGAAATCGAGTATTAATTAGATACCGTCTCTCTAATAGTTCAATTTGCACGATCGCTTTCGCTTTGTAGTCCATTAGAATGAATTTTCTAGAGGTTGCATTATTTGGCGAAGTGCGACCAGTACGAGAAATGAGAAAGCGGTTAAAATTGTTCAATGATTAACAACTCATTAATTCTTAATCATGCCTCTAACTAATTTTACGACACCTGAAATGGAAGGAAAATAGCATCGATTGAATTCATTAAACTTAATATTCGCTTACGTATTACGCGTAATCTATGGTCATTAGCAACCGTTGTTTTTCGAATAGTTATAATTTGATGAGTCTTTATGCAATAAAAGCATCTGCATATTTTTCGTAGGCTTGTGCGTAAAAAATAATTAATAAATAATAAAAAATAATTCAAAAATAATAAATATATAATATATATAATAAAAAATAATTAATATAATTCATTGTTACTACCATGTGTCATTCTCAACTAATTGTGTTTCCCGGATGAATATAATTCATTAGTTTATTCTAACCGTTATAAAGCGCCCTTTCGATCTCTCTTTATCCCAGATAAAGCCCCAAATTTATTAGCAACACATGAGATGCGAATGTCTGGAAATAAAAGGGCATCATAGAACGGAGCTGAATGGTCGCGGGCTCGGAGTGGTAGAAGTGGTTATAGTGTGAGTATGATGGCGTTGCCGTGCGGAGGGAGCCAGTACATCTTAAGAGCCATAGCGATAACGTGCTCCCCTGAATACAAAACGCGTTCAACGTTGGCCAAGTAAAGTAAAATGTATTGTCCACGGTGGATAAAGTTACACGAAGCGTAGACGACCGCAACTCGAATAAAACATCCGACGAAATATCGTTACTTCCATCGCTGAGTGGTTGGGTGTACCACAGGCCGTAAATACCCGTTTTACGTAGAGTTTCTATTGCGAAGCGAGTACGTTCTGTTAACTGGGAAAGAAATCGCAGCAACGGATTTGCATTGAAAATTGAATCCGCTCCGCTTCAACGGATACACCAAAACTGAGTGACGAAATTTGCTTCCGCGCGTCGAAAATGAAAAATAGCAGTCGATGAACGCCGCAGAGCATAATTTATCGGATACGAATTCATGTTTTTCTCGAGTATAGAATAGAGCTGCGATTCAAATTTTTAAAAAGCGTGTTCGAACGAAAAATGTTTGTGATTTCAACTATTTTTTTCTCTCTAGAATTTCCCGGTTTGAGATGGACTATCGGTTTTGATTGTTGTCTGAGCGTGGCCATTTTTTTCCATTCGATAAAAATACTAAAAACTTCAATAGATCTATCCCTTCTGTCTGCTTTTGTCCTAAACACTTGAACGATATCGATGCGGTGTTTCTCCTTCAATCGAGCTCAAAACGGTATGCGATTTACAGTGAATCGCTCGCGGTCCAACATCAGCCAATCGAACAACACGAGTCCTGGTTCAGCGTCACGGGATCAGATTTCATTAGGAGAGAAGCAATCCGGATGACGATCATACCCACGTCCCATCCTATACAATGGAAACAGTATCGCAGATACAGCTCTTGCTAAACTGAGTGAAACCGAGTGAGGCAGCCTTTGCTCGGGTAATGTCATTTTAGCTTCCTTCATAAGTCAATTCCCTTGACAAGGTTATTCCATCTGGGTTGTCGCATTCTCTTGCCTCTCAATCCGTTTTACGAACAACCAAAAGCAGTCCCTTGATTTATCGTTGTTCGATGTACGGGGGAAGAGAATGCTCATTAATTTCGGATTATCCAGTTCTAGCGGAGTCTAGAAAATCTGAAGGTCAGATGAATAATTTATTAACTGGTGAAAAAAAGGAAAAATATTTCCATATCGATTGAAATTGACTAAACGGTGCCCGAAAGTGTCCCGAAGAATTTTCTCTAGTACCTGGCACATCTAAAATGATCAACTCTTAACTTGATAGATTTCCTTAACTATTGAAAATCGATCGAGTAATAAATATAAAAACCGAATAACAATGCAAAACCCATCCTTCTGTTGGTAGTGCTGTTTTCACCGCTAAAGTTCCACCTGAATGATTGGCATTACACCTCTACAATCAGCAGTCACGAATCCCTACTTACGCTACACAACGGCCAAGGACGACTCGGCTCAATGGATTGGCGAAAAAGGGAAAAAATCTACTCCCAAAGAGGTTTTTCATCCAATACAATGGAAAGTCGTTCCGCCGAAGACTGCAGAGATGCCCAATTGATGCGTGCGCAGGGTGCCAACCGAAAGGAGGCAAGAGCCCTCCGCTCTTTTCCTTACTCCATGACTTATTTCGAGAGAAAGATAACCTCTGTGTACCCTTTCTCCCCCGGCCATTGAAACGAGTGGAGCAAGAACTAAGTCTAGTTCTCGGCGCCTGTAACATGTGCTTCGATGGTGCTAGAGGAAGGATGAGGATTCGAAGGCTTCGGCTCTTAGCTATTCACCTCACGAACGGAACAGAGCTCACCGGATTATCCCCTGGGCTTTTCCTGCCAACGAAATTTCCCTTTTCTCCTTCGTCCGTCGTGTCGTTTCTACGTATATATTTCGATCTGAGTTCTCAGCTGTGAAAACCGTCCGTCCTGATCAGCCGTCAATAAGGGAGGCTTAGACAAAGCAAAAAAATGTGCCCACGTGAAGCTATAGCAATCTTCTTTCAGAGCAGTTCTCAAGTAAGGGCATTTTTCTACTTCTCAGAAGCAATGTCAAATTTTCATTGGTTATATTAAGTTATCATTTATCAAATTTTATCTCATCACCCTTCGCTATATTTATTGCATATTAACTTATTTATCATACTCATCTTAATCTGTTAATATCATACTACCACCTTTTATCAAATCATTATGTCATTTACAACGTCATCGTCAATCCTTTTCATCATTAATTTCACCTATCATTACTGTCAATCCTTACCTCTATAGCAGAAAATTGCGCGGATTTCAAACAGTTAAACTACATTGATAACTACAAACAGTTCAATAGAACTAGCTATTAAAAATTCGAACGTGAGCAAAATTCGAATTGGTATTTATATACTGTGTAAAGACTTAGGAGTCTTAGAAGGCTGTAGCTGTCGTCAACGGTTCCATCATTTCCTCACTCGACCTGTCCTTCCCACTCAACCAGACCCCCATCTGCCCACATGATCATTAAAGACCTCGATGACAGGGCAAAGGAAAAGCTTAACTTTCCTTCAGCCTTGGCCCCTCGTCTTTTCCATTTCCCATTCAGCAAGTGATGGATGTGCTGTGAAGCTCAATGTCCTGGAGGAACCTTCGCCGAACCTCCTTGCTAACTGCTTGTTCTTTCTCCGCTGTTGCCGGATAAAAAACTGAACTCCAATTCGAGAGGATGTAATTTTTCCGTTTGAAGTTTTGAATTCTGATGAAGCATCGATAGCTTCGTCCATTTGGTTGACCAAAAAATATTCATTAATTGCTTACAACCTTCGAATCAAATGAACTTTCATGTTTGATTTTATTTTTTGGTAATAAGTAGAGTTAACTTGAGCACAGCAATTCTGCCACGCTTAATTTTCAGCGGTTCAATGAATTATGTAAGATTTGTAAACAGCATACATTTATGCTTTGATTTCATTCAAATAAGACCCAAGTCTTGGGCAAATGGCGTTCAAAAAAGTTGGATTTACCCTTTTTCAGAGAATATTCTTCCCAGTTTTAGGAGAGGAGTCAGAATATCCCGAACTTAGATACAAGTCTCCATAGTGGCAACACTGCTTTTCGGATTCAATCTCGCTCGCCTCGTTTCCTCTTCTCAAGGTAACACCCACTTCCGTCCATCATTCTTTTTTATCTTGCTCTCCGATTCTTGGACTTTCTTTTTAAAACATTTATCAATCCTCTCTTCTACGGCGACCTTCAGCGTTTTTTTCTCAACAAATGACAACTCCAACCCCTTCATTCTGAAACTCCACGCTCTTAACTCGACGTTTCCAAAACTACTCCACCCTGTCCATCTTTCATGTCACCCAGTTAGAAATGGGTTGTTCATTCAATAACCGGAACCTCTCCTTCCTTCACTTCGAGAAGTTGCCACTAAATGCCGCGAGTTCTTGAAGTCACTTAGTATGGCTGAAGAGGTGGGAATTTCGGTGAGCATATTCACGGTCCCGCAAGCATCAAATTTAATTTCGACCTCCGTTCCCCCACTTGAGATCAGTATTTTTTAAATCTTTATTTACATTCTGTATGTTCAAATATACTTTCAAACTGCGTTATGTTATTCTTTATCATCATCGCTTATAAATTCTATCTAGGCTAGAAAAATAGTTCGGGGGATTCACCTTGAGCTGGAAAATGGAGGCAGAGTTGATCACGAGATACTCTAATCAGCACTAAAATGGTGGAAGCAGTAGCACGCGAATATTAGACGAACCAGTTTTATTTACCCCTCTTTGCCACTTCAGTGCGTCGCACCTCTGCATTTTAGAGGCCATCGTTTTCAAGAGGCTCATCAAACGGTTCGGGGAGTTTCAAGTACTGCGAGATTCGTTCGACCTGAAATTAGCTGTCATGCTTCGGGCTGAATGAGGTGCGAAGCTGGGTAGATAACTCATTAGAGACAGGGCGCCGTAACGTTGTTTGTTTCCCAGAACACAGAAGGGATCCAAATAGTAATCTCGACTCAGGATTTTCTATTTCCTTGACAAAAAGTTGTTCGTTTGATCGTTTCGTAGTCAGCGATCTGAGGTCTCCTCCCAATAAAACAAACGAAATCTGCCGCGTGATAAGTTATAAATTATTCTCTCAGCTTTGATCGATGGTATTTATTCGTGCGAAATCGATTTGTGCCGAAAAAATCCTGATCCGATAAAAATTAATATTTTTTAATTTTTAGCATAGGTATCTGAATGCTTGAGGGAAATGTTTGAGCAGCGACTAATTAACTGAATATCTAAGTAAGTATTGTCGTTCTTGAATGATATTTGGCGCTCATCTTTCATCACACACAATCCCTTGGTTCACTCTTGAGCCAGCGTCATAGACAACAATTAGCTTCTGACGATTCAGGCTTAATCGATTTTCATTCATCCAAGAAGGGTTCCAAATTTTTGTTTTTCTCGAACAAGACGTAATAATGTGCAACTAAATTCACCATCGAGTCCCTACAAAGAATTCACACCATTCGCGTCCGTCCAACTTCTGCCACCACGAGTTTTAGTAGCTGTAAAACCTAATGAAAACGTTATTAATGCACGGTGAATTGAACCGGAAGAATTGCGTTCGGAATGGCGCAACTGGTGATGCCTCTGGAAAGGAATGGTGGAATGCTTTCGGCTAACTAAGTTCCAGGGTCAGCGGTGAGGAAGGAGACCAGCTCGAGGGCTCGTAATCTACTCTCCGTCTATTGCAACCTCTGGGATTGATAAGACAAACCCGGTGGATTTCACAACTTTGTTGTTGCGGCTTGGAAGATGAGAGAAGACGGTATTGTGCAAGTGGATGCTTAGGCTGAATAGAGACTGAGTTCGAAGACTGAGAGACTTCGGCGCTTCCTTCCTCTTTCTTGCCGTCCTCTACTGAATCCTTTGCACGTCGTTCAGTCACCCCGAGTTTCTGCCCAAGTTGAGGGCCGGCGAGGAGTTCGCGTGAAACCAGGTTATCCTTTACCTGTTGTAGCGTAATGATAATCAGCTTGCCTAATTTACCTAACTTTACAAGATACGTGAATTCGCTCCTCTTGTGAGGTTCCAATTCTAGCTTTGACCCTGAGAGTCCCAACTCCCAACTGCAAACTAGAATTAGTCAACTTCGAGCAGCTGAAACATAAATTATGAACAATAAAAACAAAAAATTATATATTGAATTGAATTATAAACAATAGAAACATTAGTCAATGAATTCTAATTTCAGGTACTATTTATTATTCTACGTTAGGAAAATAAAAAGAGACAAAGTTCGTGGGAGATTCAAAAAGTGGTCAGGACTCGCTCAAATCACAAACCGTGTTCACCACTAGACAACCAAAACCGGTTATCAGTTATATAGTACCTTAAAGTATTGTGTTTTTCAACTGGAGCAAAGTAGGAGCAAAATTGGACATAATAACTGTAAGTTTTCCAAGATTTGTAACTTGCACAGTGGATAACTCAAACAAAAAGTCGTCAATTCAGATGTTTGAATATACCAAAAGATAGGTAATTTAATTGCCCACATTTTCCCAATGTAATGTACCTATCCATTTTTCAACGGTTTTTGCGTTATTCAACAATATTGGTAGACTATACACGAAAAAATAACTTTTTTCAACTTTAAACGTTCTTTTCTTCTATTTAGTGCGAAAGAAACAAAGAATGAACCATATATTATTGATATACACATCATCAACTATCATTATGCTGAATTTGAGCCAAATCTATTTCAAAAAATTTTTCACGAAAAATCCAAGGGGGTACCCTGCGATTTCTCTGAACCGATCAGTTAACGATTTTTTACTCCTCTCTCAACACAGATAAAAATCTGAAATTTTCAGGAAAGTTGTGTCTTACCAAGATGTATTTTTGTGATTTTTTTTATTTCTCGAAAAAATCTGCAAGTGGTCCAAAAAAATCGGTTTTTGAAAGCTCAAAAATTGGACTTTAACCGTGATTTTAGGCGTCAAAATTAATGTTAATCAATTGTTTTATTATGCAGGAGTCTTCATTTGAACGCCTTACACACGTACATAGCAAAAAATTTGGTGAAAAAAATTTAAACAGAGCCAGAGAAATTATTTTCCGTAAATCGAGTTTTTCGCCGGCCGAAATTCCGAGCTCCGCTGGCATCGGTAATAGTGAAAAATTAAATGTTCGTTTTAAAGCGATTTTGAGAGCTATTCTTATAGGAAATTTAACGCTGAATCCGAATATGACGTCAAAACGGCGGAAATTTCACGACAACTATTAGTTTTTCGAGGTTTAATACTACGCGCCTCTACGTTTTTCAACTTTGAAAATCCGTTGCAAATACATACAGTACTGTTCAAATTTGATTAATTAATGATTCCTACAGAAAATTAGACGTAGAATTCGAATTCAAAGTGAAAAAAAATTAAATTCGAACGATTAATAATATTTTTTGAATTTTTTACGATTTTCATACTTTCGAAGTTTCAACTTTGGGATTTTTTTTTCGTCACGTTCCCGAAATGGGAACGATTAGGTGCTGTGGAAGAAAATGTAGGAAATTTAGTGTAGAATCCAATAAAAATAAGAAAATGGCTAGCGTATATGATAGTTCTCGAGATCTATAATTTTATCAGTTTCGTGGAATTGAAAATCTTAGAATGTTGACTTCAGAATTTTATCAGTTGTGTGGAATTTAAAATCATAGAATGTTGAGCTCAGTTGAAACCTGATTTTATACTGGATCGACATTATTTGACGACAATAACGTTTCAGCGAATTTCCTGAGTACACTGGGCAATTATTCCGATGTTACGATAATGCTCAACTTGAAACTGCTAATTGACACGAACCAAGTTCCTCTTTGATACCTACTTTGACAATGAGTTGACTTGTGCCAGTTCGGTAGAAACCCACCCGTTCTCAATCAGATAGAAGTTTCCAGTTACATCACTTCGAATATGGTCTCATTAGGTTTGTATTCGTAGTAAAGGCTCAAAGCCCACCAGATGATATGATCTTGTTAAAGACACGTATCATGTTACGAATCCCCAACGGCCAGAAGCCCTTTCTTTTGGCGAACGGCTTGCGCAAATTCGTGAATCCGAATATTTTTCTTACCGATTCCTCATCGCCTTACAAATATCGCTTCTTTATTTCTTCGGAATATTCAGGTGCAAGAGATCATCTGAAATCGATCGGCGTTTGAGTCTCACATGGCTGTAAAAATATTTTTGATAGCCTTCGTAATCCATACTTGCTCGATAATATGTAGAAAATAACGAATGGGAAACGCCACGTGGAGCGGGAAGTATCCATTTCTGACCGTAGTTAACATTTACTACCCGGTCGAAAGGTCGTGATTCCTTATCAGCCTTCAAGACCCTACGTTTTTACAACCACGGTATACGACTGTAGCAACTCCTTGGCAGAGGTACCAAGGCAAAGGGTTTGATCGTCGATGAAGCACTCACAAGAGCTCCTTGACAGCCTCGAAGTTTTACGACTGTCTATACGCCCAGCTTGTTCTTTCTCCGGTATATTTTTCCACCACGTGTTGCACGATCGATGACGTTTTTCGCCTTAACAGTTAGTGATGCCGTTTTCAACTACCTGCCATTTCAAATTAAAGCACTCTTTTATTATCACTAGCAACCAATATACTTGCTCCTCAACGAGTTACCGAACGAACGTCGGTAAGAATCGTTTTCCTATTTTACAATGCTTGAATTCGCTGGGCGTGAATTTTTAATATTGTTCGTGCTCACACGATACGCGTTCAGAAAATTTCAAACCGTACGTTTTATGCAACTGGGTAAAAATTTGAGAACAATTCTAACCTTTGGAGGCTGTATAATGAGCAACTGAATTAATAAATGATGAGATAAGGATAGCAATAATGACAATGGTGTGTATGGGAGGTTGAGCCGTGGCGTGAAGTCAAATTTCGAGAGTTAATGGCTCTGTCAGGTTTGAATTTCTTGATCGTTAAATTATCACACTACTTCAAACAGCACCACCTATTTATTTTTTAAACAAAATATTTATATTCCTTCTACGACCATTTTAAGTTCATTTTCCCAATCTATATCTTCCAATACAATAATTAGGATTTCAGAATCTAATTAACATCAATTATAACTTGAGCGGCGGTAGCATCGATTATTTCCTGAATAGCGACCTTGGTTGAAACATGCGGTTGGGGAGTTGAATAAGAAAATGGTATAAGAAATGGCCAGGTGGCTAAAATGATCACGGTGGCGTCCTGAATGGGAGGGTTATGCTCGCGGTGCTTGACAGAATAACCTGAATTTAATTAGGTCCTTTTGTAAACTAGTGGGAAGGAAGAAGAGAACAGGCAGAGCTCTACGAGAAAGGATGATACATGGGCAGGAAGAAACTTGACAAATGACGAGGGGAAGCTGCGTTAACGTTGGGAGGCGAGGTTTGGAGATGGAGACTACAGCGAAAATGAAACTGCTTCGGGAAGCGTCAGTTTTACAAAATACGCAGGTAGCGGCGAGCTATTTTTCTTCATCATTTCTTTCAGCTAACAATTCCCAAATAAAAAACCGAGTTTATGTTTCAAAATAATTTATACGCACAGCGATAAGGAGATGTTCCTCGTCTTGTACAGGGTTTGCATTTTTTCAAGTTAATAGCCTCGTGAAGAATTCCAAAACGCTCATTAGGGTTACAAAAATTATTCCTACGGCTGAATTCGACGTCGAGTTCAGTTATTCTGTAGAAAATTCGACAGAAGGAACGATAATAATTATCATTGTTTATCGCTGAATATAAATTGCATTCGGAGCATCAACCTTTTACCATCCGTGATGGTAAAACAATATACGATCTGCTTCAATGATACTTTCTGAGCATGCTCTCCTGCTCAACGATCCAACAGCGATTTTGGTACAATAACGAGCTCCACAAATGTGATAAAGGAACTCATCACAGTGAAAGAGAAACGCCAGCAGCGAGTCAGATGAATCAGATATACAGAGCGAAACCCATCCACTCGTATTGCAACATTGACCGTTGAGCTCGCGTCTTTTGTCCTGGTCCTCAATTTGCATTATGGCGGTATAATTAGATGAGGTATGAGAGCAGGCCATTCGAGAGGACAATGCCTCCACACGGTGTAATTTCTTGTCGTCGGGCCAACTCCCAAACCAACAATGGTCATTGTAGTTTTCGGCTTTCGCCATCCTAGGAGTCCGCAAGAAAGCATTGTTGGGATATGAAATACTGTTAAGCGTGGACTGATTGCCCTTCGTCGTATTATTCATGTTTTGTTCGTACTGACTACGACTGTAGAGGGTATATTAGGGTAAGCGTCATCTTATCTAGTGTTGACGTGTTTTCGTTAAAGAGAAAGACTATTTTTTATAAGACAGGTTGAATTGAATAAATGCAAAATATTTTTTTATTAATTATTATTATTTTTTTAATTATGAAAAGGTGTTCGGAAGCATCCCAGCCACCACTACATTTTTCTACATTCCTCAAGCTCTGTATTATATGTCCGATACAAGAGTCTTACAGTTGTGAAACGTCCTGACAAAGAGCGAGGTGAAATTCGGATCTACCCTTTCCAATGACGTCAGAACCCGTTCGTCGTAATTGCTCGACGTGGCCGTTTTATTCGAAGCTACTCTAGCGAGGGTGAGGTGGAATTCGATTGACAAGATTAGAGATAAAACTGTTTCGTGATTAGTTGAAGAGCATTAAAGAAGATGGGATCGCAGTACCTTCCAGCATTAAATCGCCTACGGGAAAATCTGACGAGGTGATATTACTGAAGACGAAGTGCAATTGCTTGTTCCGAGTTAATTGACGAAAACTGGCGGAGGAACTTTTGGCATACACCTGGCTGCTAGTGCAAAGCGAGCAGCAATAATTGAATCAATGAGACGAGTACAATCTGTTCCTCGTATTCTCTCGAATTTTGATTTGTTTCCTGAAATGACAAGGGAGCACTCTCATAATCCGGGCGATTCGGGGCGATGAAATCGTGCCTAATTAATGGGTTTGGAATAATCTCAAACAGGAGTAAGCGGTTAGCGGTAGTTAGATTATCGTCATAATTTAAACTGAGTTTATATGCAAGCGTGTGAACACCGATGTCTCGACCTCATAAACTAAGCGTTGATCACGTTCCTCTGACGGTAACTTTCCTTCGAGTTAGAGTCGAAGCGTTGCGAAGGTAATGTTGAATTCGAATGAGCTCCAAAGTAGGTTGTTACCTACTTGCCTTTCCCTACTATCTCTTGAGCCTCGAGCTTTGAGTGCGTTGCAAATGTGTAAGACCGCCCTGGGGCGTTATGTGAGTAGCACGTGCAGATGATCCTTTACTTACGCCAATTGGCCCACGTATTACATGGATTACAATCATGAATTGTTCGCTCATCTTTGTTGTAAACAAAATGTAGATATTTTGCACGAGTTCTCCTCTTTTGGAAGGGGATTTGGAAAAGTAGCTAACTGAAGTCAATTTCTGGTCAATTTGTTTGTGCGTTCTGCCTTAAAGGCGGCCCGAAGTCGTTCTCGCCAGTGGACGCATTTTTATTCCTTTCATCAAATATTTTCTCCCGTTGACTGTATTGGCGAGCTACGCAATGTTGTCAGTCATATATGTTTTGCCAGATGAACAAATTACGCACTACGCTGGCATGTGGACCATTTTCAGTATACTAAAGCACGATGAAATTAATCCTTGCTGATTAATATTTTTGCCGCCCTGATATACTATTAATATGTTTCCATTCTTTCGAACCCATGAATAAAATCTAGTGAAAAAAATACTAAATAAATCGGTTCATCCAAATGAATTGGATCCTTAATTCGCAAAAATATTCTAATTTTCAACTAAAACCTTGTCTAGATTTCGAGCTCTAAAATTTCCTCCCTGGAGCGATCCTTTAATTGAATTAACCAACTAGGTTTTGGACAGTCGAGCTAACGGAAACTTTAACTAACCCAGTTATCATCCTTCACAGCGTAGCAATTGAAGTTGAAAGCGGTAAGCGGTAAATCTCGAGCCCGGGATATCGTTTGGTTTCCGAAAGAGTGACTCCTTGATAAAACCCCTTCTTCGCCTGCATCTAAATGCTCCCTTGCGTTATCATTAAACCGATCGGTAAACGATGAAGAGCTTTCTCAGCTGTAGAAGAGATCTCGCGAGACGCTTTTGTGTCTTTGCAGACGCCTTGGCGATTAGACTTGGAACTTGGAAATTCTCAAGAGCGATTATCCACTCGACCGATTCCTTCCATCGATCAAGTAGCTCAGTTTTGTTTTCCGCCGAACGAATTATTATATTAATGTATATTTCCCGAGTGGTATAATAAGATCAAAATGGATCCGATTAGCACTTTTAACGGTGAGTCTAAGGTGGGAGAAAATAATTTAATCCTCTTGAATAATTGGGCAAAGTAAGTTAGGGCAGTAAATCCTATTATCCTCTCAATCTGGAGATCTCCCAGATAAAACTGATGAAAATAAACGACTGATTTAACGCCCTTTGAAGTTGTAAAACGATTGAAATGCGAACCATATTTCGCATTTTGGAATGTTCTCGTCATTGTAGGCGATATTTGTAAAGTACCTAACTCTCCAACAGAGAATATTCTGTTTCCAGTTCTTCCCATAATATATATAGAAAATCTGTTATCACCAAAATTACATGGTTAACTATTAGGTACCTTAATTAAGTCTATTATATAGTAATTATGCTGTATCATTACAGGATTATTTCGTGCCGTTCTCGGTTAACCTCTTGCGATAATATTCCGATGATAATTTTCCCTGATACTGAGCCATTAATTTAAATAACGGAACTTCCCAGATTTTTTTCTGATTCGTAAAGCCCCTAGCGAATAGTCGGAGCGGTTGCTCGAATCAAAAATGGATTCTACTCGAGCCGTGGCGATACGCGTATGAAAGTTGAGCATCCTGTTCCTACCCTCATAATTTATTTAATACAGAAAAAAGAATCAGGGATCCGGTGGAGGCTGCGATTTATGGGCTGGAGGTTCCTCTCAATTTTTAATCTTGGAAACTTCGGAATGTGATGGAAATGAATGATGAACGGCCAGCGGCGAATTAATCCACCCACTTCAACTCCCCCGAGAGTTTGCCGTAATTTTATTCTGTAGTTCGACGATGACAAGCAACTGATTTCGGTTTGAAAATCGAAAATTCCGAAAAACGATTCGCTCGTTCAGACGTTTCTAACTTTTGCTTTTATTAATCTCCTGGCCCAAATAAAACGTCTTCATAATTGCACGAGCATGTCGAGCGAAAGTGAATGGTGGAACAGAAGAAATCGAAATCGTCTCTTGGAAAATGACAATGCCTACTAATCCGAAAATAATTGATCTCCCTTGAAGTGACAATAGCGAAAGGCAAAATAGCTCGAGAGTTTCACAAGACCGCTTCGTGTTTCCAAGCCAGCAGCGCCAAAGAAGAAACTGTCAAGTGGAGGATTACATAAATCCGTTTCAGCAGCTTCTATTCACCCCGTCTTCCTATGGAGCAATAAAGTGAAAACGTTAATTGAAGGTCAAAAGGTTATTTGTGCGGGATGACCTAAGCAGCGGTTCGGTAATAGTATAAAAATTCTTCGGTAATAGTAAAAAAAATGGTTTTAAAGATTACGTGAAACAAAGCCTTAATTCAGTTACTTAAAAATGGTTTACAACTATTGAGCAAATGCGAGGGGATACGAAACTTGAATAAAGATGAGTACTTATTCGAAAAATTAGAAAAATATAAAATCTAGAATAGCTTCTTGAGTCTAATGGCAGTACTTGTTTGTGACTAATTGAATCCGAGCCTTTGATACTGCTTTCTCAAACATTACTTGATTTGAAGGTAATCGTCTCCAGCTTTTTCCAACTGCACACAAACCGCAGTAATTTAATCGAAAGCCTTATCATTAATTCTCGCTCGACCCTCGGAGCCATCGATTTTAACAATTCTGGAATCTTTCTGTGACTTCCCTCTGGGCAAAGTGTCAGCATCGGTTAGCGTTCGTTCCATTCTCCTATCCTTCTGAAACAACTGCCCTCACGATAAAGCGCTTTCCTTTTCTGCTACTTTGTAATCAAGTAATCGTCTGGCAATCAGGCAAATGGTTCTCCAGTCTTTGTAGCGTCGTTTACGGGTGTCGTATTGTCTTTCGTTGACTTTCGCCCTGTTCTACCGTGCGCTAGTTCCACTTTCATTTCAGTCCTTCACTTCCTTTCCTGTGGCACTTAACAAACTCGACTCGACTTGTCATTTAATTTCCTACAACCGCCTTTCTCGCGAGCCCAATAATCGATTATCGGAAAAGCGGTTGTCTCTGGTGAAAGTGCTTTAATTTTAATGTTCCGTATTACCGACTGGCAACTAATATGCGTAAAGCGTATAACGAGGGTGGCGAACTAGTTATAAAATTTATAGCTGCGTTTGACCGAAGAACAACGGCGAATGAGTATTGTAAAATATGGATTGAATCTACGGCTCTTTACATCTAAAACGCGACTGTTTTTACATATTTGTTTTTATTTTGCCGAGGGTTCCCATCCTTTTGGCCATCATATGAGCAGTGAAGACGATTTCTGACGATTTCGCTCGTGGCTACTCATTGCCTCACCCCCCTGAGTGTGGAGGACGAAAGGGCGGGCCAAATGTGAGTTTGACCCCAGCCGGATTCGAACCCAGCTCCACCGTGTGGAGAACCAACGCTCCATACCACGACACCACGGGTGGCCACTCATATGAGCAGTATAATAGGTCCATATGTAGAACCTGGGGACTTAGTCGAATACAGTGACGACAGAAGAGAGCATTTTTTTCGGACAAAATCACCCTGTTGGAATACTCACGTCCGAACGGCCAATTCCAACTCCATTTATCGTCTTCGAACTTTTAATTTGCGCACTCGCTAATAACAGTAAACTCGGCCAGTATCAAAGATTGGAAACTCCAAATGTCGACGGTAATTCGAGGACAAAGCGGTTGTGGACAGTATAAGATTGTCTTCAAGGGCTGTCTCACAACCAGTCCCTCGTTTGCTTCGTCGTTAAGGAAGTCGAACTACGTCGTAGGCAGGCAGTCGTATACCATTTCCAACCGCATTAAACGCGTCCGTCGCTTGCTCGAGGGCCAATAGTGTACACGGTAAGGTTGAATGAAACGGGGAGAAGCTTTTGTCCCTGGATTCCGAGTAATAGGTTATCCCCCGGTCACGTCGTCCCTCCCAGGTCTCAGCTCGCCTGATTGCTACCGAGACGGTGCGAAGGTCTCTCTGCTCAAGCACCGGAGGCTACGCTGTCTTGCTACTGACGTCTTCGAGCAATTTGCCCTCCCAAGTGTGCCTTGACATGAGAGAGCGGAACACTAGAACCGAACATTTTCAGGTTTCTCGAAAGATATATACGAGCTGCCATTCGCAAATTTCGAAGACGCATATTTAAAACTACAACTTGAAAACGTTTCAGGAAATGTATCCGTTTAAGGTTTGTAACAATTCTGTTTATTCTGATATACGTTGGTTCCGTACAAACATTCACATTTATATTAAAGGGGATTTTTCGACCTTATATGACATCAGTATCCTTGCGAGTAAACTTATTTATCGTAGGGAGGTACATGATGTATTAACGAGGAATGCACCGAAGTTATTGGATTCGCCGAAACATTCGCCCAATTGTTACGCTAAAACGTTCATTTGCCAAGGCATCAAATTTTACAATAACAACCTTGATTTATACGATTTATTTTTAAGTGTCAAAATTGTTCGTCAGAAACTTTTCGATGAGCTACTTGCTCGATACGAATCAGCAAAAATATTAATCAGATTTATGTTTACTTACACTTTCGATTATAATTAAGAACTGGACAAGTTGCAATTTTCATTTGAAAATGTTGATTCTGTGTAATGTGAAAGAGAGGCCTAATTTTATGCCTAATATTGTACAGATTTACTAATGAAAATATTCGATTATATTTTATTGTATTCTATTCTATTCTGTTCTATTCTATTCCATTCTATACTATACTATCCGTACAGCTATCCTCACAGCTCGGATTCGTTAAACGAATTATCCGGTTTTGAATTTTGCGTTTTTAAAATCTACGCAGGTTGAGACTTGAGTCGACACTGCCACCTCACCTTAGAGCTCCAACTGCGAAAAAACCCGGTGAGAAGGAACTTTGACGCTTGAAGTCTTAAACTTGATAAAAGTGCGCTCGGGAGAGAGCCATATAAATC
This sequence comes from Tupiocoris notatus, assembly GCA_037159825.1. NCBI lineage: Eukaryota > Metazoa > Arthropoda > Insecta > Hemiptera > Miridae > Tupiocoris > Tupiocoris notatus. The sequence continues at coordinate 205,869 of JASJUZ010000425.1, read as the reverse complement.
CTGAATTATTCTCGTTTGTCAAGCGCATAAATTTACTCCAGAGGCGACTCCGTTCAACTTGGTAGACAAACTGCCCTGTTCCTTATTTTGATAAACAGTCGTTAGCCGCGAAGTTAGTATCGCGCAGCAGTGAATAGCGAGCTAAATTGGTTTTCTACCTATTCTTTCCTCTCTCGAGCGTAACTGCGTTGAGAAACAAACGCTTCGAAGAGATAAGAGGCAGAGATGAGCGAAAGAGGTCGACGACAGACCCTTTTTCCGCGATGAAGTCCACAACGCAGAGGGAAGGAAATGTTCACTGGGAAACCCAGGAAATGAGGTTACATGAAGAAAAAAAAAGAACAGTAACCGGAAAAAAGAAAAAAAGATTGCCTTGAATCGCCGACAATGCTAGGAGAGCAGTGAATTTATGAAGGAAGTTGTTTCATGTTTGTCTACGGCGCGTTGTTTTTACGCTTTCTTCGGGCTCGAGAGGAAAATCGAATTATTATGACCGGGAGATTCGAATAATTTCCTACGAATGCGATTATCATCATTTGAATACCGTTTGCGGCTTGTGACTGCGGTTAGATTTAACGTGACAATAAATCCACCGAAGACTTGGTGAAACTGGTGCTTACTTTAATTTGCCTCAACTATTACGTCTTTTATTTGTGTTTGTTCGAAATGCGCTGAATATGCTCGCATATGAGTGACATTAGAATAGTTGAGACTATCGCGTATTTTTTTACTACCTCCTGAAATAACCATCCGCTGAATCTGAGAGTCGCCCTCTTTGCCAACACACTTTTTGTCCTTAACGTATAAATTTTACGTGCGGTTTCTGACGAGCGACGAGTAAGGGTTATCGTAAAAGAAGAAACGGCCCGCACTACCCGCTATAGAATTCATGGTAATATTTTACTATCCCGTATCTTCTCAAAATTCACTGCATCGCGAAAGAGAGGTGAACGGGTGAGGGAAGATCTACAACTGTTGAGTTATGAAGCCTCGGATTCCCACACGTCGTCGAGTGAAGCCTTATGAAGGTCGACAAGGAGAAGAGAATGCCGAGAATGAGACGGCAATATTGAGTTTTGGCAATTAACTCATTGATGACATGTGCCACATGAGAACCGAGCTTCGCGTACCTGAAGGAGAAACATAAGATGCGGCGTCGAGGGTTTCATAAATGCAAACCTGCCAACTGGTGCCTTCTCAATAATTAACTCGCCAACTGAAGTAGATGGGTGCTGGAAGGCCTGATGATGAAACATGTAGTCATAAAGGGAAAGAGAAAGATGAAGAGGAGCCCGTTCTCCGCAGCCGTTGTTGCCTGGGCTGCATGAATTATTGCGCGAGGTGTTTCGATATAGGAGCCAGTCTGAGACTGAGGGCTGTAAGCGGTATTTTGCCTTGGCATCTATCACTCGAGAACAACACCATCTGAGGCACCTTTGATGTAAGCGAATGGAACACCAAGCTACAAACCAACGCTTATCTCGTTTTACAATTCTACGTTTTCTGTATAGTTTCACACAATTAAAACGCGTTTGTTTAGGACAGTTTTTCTCACAGAAAGATTGTATTTCTGTAGAATTTTTATACCCATCGAATAGGTGAAAAGACCTCAACGGAATTGACGGCGCCTTTTGGTAAGTAATTTTCAGGAAGATAACTTCACAAGTCTAGCAACCACAACGATGAGTAGCCCACTTTGATAAAATTAAAACCCAACAATACATGTTTCCCAGTTTTTAATAGGTAATAAAAAAGTTAGTTCAGTTTGAGGTTTCAAAAAGTCATTTTATTTTCGAAAGAGTCGAAAGTTAAACTTAAAAAATAGCAAATGTTTGTAGGAAAAATAATAAAACAAAACCTATCTGGTCTTGATCTCTATCTTTTATGTGGGAGTGATTATCGTTGGTGCGTCTTTCCATTTGCTTCCCACCAAGAATGGTAATATTCTGTGTCCCTAGAAGATCCGAAATTAACGGGCTTCTGAATCATGCCTTTGTCATTGTTCGGAGATTGGCCAATTACCAGTATCGTCTAATGATCCAATTACCAGTATCGTAATCGACCAATTACCTTCTTGAGGTTTGAGAAGGGATTTAATCAAATAACTGAAGAACGGCTGCAATTGATGATTGTACAGTGGTTTAGATCTTATATTAGCCTCACCAAAGCGTTGTCGGTATTCGGTGGATGGATATATATTTTTTATTTCTGTATTGAATATTTGGCTTTGAAACGCGTGAAACATCAAATTTTGAGGGGAAATTTTTTTCTGGGGCTAATACAATGGTTTATTATTGAATAATAAATCAAAGTCAAAACATGATTAGGAATCGTCCATGAAAATCATGACTAAACCTAATGATGATCAAACCACTGCTGACACTAGTATATTTATCTCAGCTTTCTCCTCGACTGATTAACGGACCCTTAGATCAATAAGCCTTGACATCTGCTTATTCCTGATTTGCATTTGCACGGGCACTTTTCACCAGAACACTAACAACAACGGTACAAAACACTTGACACATGATAAAAACCCCATAGGGTTTCACAGCTCGGAATGCGTTACATCTAAACTGCCTTCAACGGTATAGCTTTCCCTTGGGGTTGTCTTCACGACACCGTTAAATACAGAGCCTCGTTAAATTATACAAACCACGCAATTTGAAGGGGGAGTGATTTTTTATTAGCCGTTAACGACATCTCCAAGAAACGTGATGTTCAGCTGTAACGGCATTTACTCTGTTGCAAACCATGGATATTTCGTTTACCACGTGAAACTGGTGAACAGTTGATTGTTCTCTTTGAACCGGTAGAGCCGAGCAAATCATACAACTGAATAACTCGAGAAACTGCCGTTCGGATACAACTCCATTACCAATTCTATGATGGTATAAAGGCGACAAGATGGAGGAATGGGACCGAGTAAGGGGTTGAAAATCTTATTATGGACGAAGCAGGAGAACCGTTAGCGCGAAGGATCGAGGTGGATTATGTGGCCATAAAGTCGATTGCCGGAGGAAAGCGGTTATTGTGTTGTTGGCACCTTCTGAGTCGAGCTTCTTCTATTCCCTGCTGAGTGGAAACGAGTGAGTATAATCGAATTCAATGATGAAGCCGTGAACGGATCTGATTACAACATGATCATTTCGCACGATTTATCCGCAGCGAATTTGCCATGTTGCTTTAGTCCGAAATTACAAAATAGGAGAATAATCTCCAGTGAATATTTATTAGAAACTGAAAGCTTACATTTGGCGGAATTTTCGATCACCATATGCACAAAATTATCTAGACTCAATCAGAGACAACCGTGACGCTGCCACCGCGACCATGATAATAGATTACTTAGACTTGGGATTTTTCAGATGATCACAATACTTCGATTTACTAAGAAGATGTATTATACAACCTGTAATGGTACGTGAAAATAAGCTAACCAATGGAAGAACTGTGACTTTTTGATACAAATTTCAAGAACGCTAGGGAAGGTACAATATTTGGAAGCTCTTAGAATGGAAAAAGTTCAGACGATATCAAAGACAGATGATAATTTCACAAGAATTCGTATTATTGAGCGCCTCTCGCTTTAGTTCGCAATTTTTCAAAGCTCGCATTAACCGGTTCGCAAACTATTTCGAAACTTTTAATCCGTAATTTATAAGAAACTTCCCTAATGGACCTTCGCCACGTTTTGGTTTGGATTGCCCCTAGCGGTTAACTTGCCCCATTTCTAAGGCTAACCTTCATCGTCGGCGAGACCGCGAGCGGAGGGCAGTGTGTGTTTGTGAGTAATGCGTAGGAAATAGAAGGTCAAACTTATTGGCGTTACTTCCTAAAGGAATTCTGTCCCATTCCGAACGAGACCAAGTTTCGGGAACTTCACCTGTTCACCCACCAACATCGCACACCTCGAGCAGGTCCATACGTTTACCTAACTTAGCTGAACCTTTCGGGTTCGGTCAACTAGCAGAACTATCTGCGAATGCCATCCTCGATCCCTCTTCCACAGTCAGTTCGGGTTATGGTCGCACGGAATTTAACAACGACAGTTGGAGAGTTTATTGCCTTTTGGCCTCTGATCCAACCAGACCGTTCGTCGCTTCCCTAAGGACGAATGCGGCTAGGAAAATAATGGGAGCCAACGGTCACATTTAACTGACTCGGCGCGCTACTATATTCTGGCTACACTGATCAAAGAGGGCGGCGATATTTTCTCACTGAATCCTTATTTATCGACCTGACAGACCGTACGTCAAGAGGATTATTTGCGGCGAAGAAGAGCGAACAATAATTTCCTCAATAACCCAGCGATTTCGACGAGTCGGGCCGACGGAATGGCAAAGAACGGGGTTGTTCAATTCAACAAGAAGTTCTCCAGGATCGCCCAAGAATGAAAAAGCTGAAACTCAAATTTAATGTAAAAACGGAATCGGCAAACTTGACCGAGAAAGTAATATGAGGGATATTAACTTTTCGAGAGAAGGATGGCTGCCTAAACGAGAGTTTTGCGGATGGGTTTGTTAGCTGAGGAATGAAGAGAAGGATCGGTTTGGAAGCGAATGTAATATTCCTTCTGCCTTGCGATAACAACAGCCATTTCCATTAAGGTCCTATTATACGCTTTTGAAGAGTTGAACCGAGATCGCGCGAGCCCATTCGGAAGAGGCGAATCGTCGAGAGAATGCTTCCATTATTTGTGGCAGACTGAAAATGAACCGTGTTTCAATTGCTTCGTAGGGCGGTTCTTGCCTGCTGGTTCGCCGACGGTCTGCGGAAGCAAAGCCGTGGTGAATTTATCGTGTTCTCCGAAACCGAACGTGGCCAAATTAATCGTCTTCATTCGGAGCTGCGAATCCCCGTGAGCGCGGAAAGTTCATTAAATTTACAGTTGTCTTGTTTCGACTGACTCACCAATAAAATATTGTCCCCAAACGTTGGCGCCAGATTCCTAGTAGCGTTCCCAACAAATTTCACGAAGAAGAAGAAGAATTGGGCAATGCTTTTTGAAACGATTAAGAGAGTGGAATTGAGTCGTCAAGAAAATGATGTATTTTTCAACTAAAAAAGCGGTGATGGGTTACGTATTCCACAGTGTCTCAATTTTATTCGTTCCAGTCTTAAAAAGAAACGACCTCGATTGAAATTAAGAACGGGCAATTCGCCACTGTGTAAAGTTTCATGGCTCTCCGTATCTCAAAAGCTGATGATGACTTTTTCTGCTGGGGGATTATCTCCCACGCTTCACGGTAGAGTGGTATTTGCCGAATTAACCAACTCCAATGGTAGATAAATTTATGCGCCCATGAAATCAGAGCGCTTCCAGAATTTTGCTTCTAGATTATTCGAGAGCAGTATTCCTAACGAAGAGAGAGGGCCTTTGTCCGCTGAAATTGTAATTTGAGAAACAGTGCGTACGCTGACCAATTATAGCATCCGTCCCTCACCCGTAGTTGCCGCCGTAGTTTTACACTGTTTCGAGCCGAAAGGAGCGCCAGGCTTTAATATTGGTATTCATGGAAAACCATCATAATAAAATAGCACGAGGCGTGCAACGTGTGAACTGACCCAAACCGAAACTGGTAAGCGTATCGAATGGAATAGAGTGGAAGAAGGGGCACGAACCGAAAGGCCAGTTAGGGATGCCAATGCTCGTTCTGAGGCAAAATGTTATCAACGGCTGGAGAACAAGGCAACGCGGGTTCCAGGCTCCTACCAAACGAGGCAGTCAAGCGAGCGGAACTGAATTAGCAATGGGTTACGCTATCCACGTCGATATAATTTCAGCGGAGACACTATAACACAGAGTGCAGCTTTAGACTCAGGTATCGACTCGAATGAGGGTATCGTAAACTTTACTGTCAAGCTGTAACAGTGAATTTTCTATGCTGATGTATATTCTAAGAACAGAGTAAGGAAAATTACTTCCAAAAGATGAAATTTTGCTCAAGAGGGAGAATCAATTTGAGGTATTTGATTTTCACTCATTTTCAGCTTAGATCCCATTTGCAATCATCCACGATAGTTCAGGAATGTAACTTCGAACCTCCAAAACATCAGAAATGAATCTCAATTCAAATAGTTCGAAAGATAAAAGTCATCAAATTAAATATCTCCTTTTTACTTAGTAACGGTAAGACATGAGGTCTTGAGGTTTTGAGGGTATAAAACGCTATAAATAACATTGAACCTCTTTCTCGCCAATTTGGGACTGACGTGACAGAAACGAAAAAAATCCCTGATGAGTTTTGGCTATTGACCATTGACGTTCAGCGATCCTGGACCGGTCTTCGTTCTGGCTTTTGTCCTAGCCAGAACCAAAAGTCGTCTAGACAGTTCTGGTCCAGGAACAGTATCTGCAGTAGAGTTCTCTCCTGTAGATGTTATGGCTTGATTCTGCTAATAATTTGTCAATAGAATTAGGGATTGCCTTGAATTCAAGAATATGACGTAGGTCCTTCGTGCTAACGCCTTGAGTCCACTTGGTTAGGTTCAACTTTGCAACAGGATCTGCTGGCTCCTTGCTTGCAGACACTGAAAACCAACGCTTTGCAATTCCATCTGAATAGTCTGAAGCAGCGCTTCAAATATTCGCCGAATCGATTGTATTTTCCCAATTGCAAAAAAAAAACGTACCGATCTCAGCTCTGAACACGATCTCTCCGCATTCCATTACCGTTGATAGAATGCAGTTTCGTCAAAACCACGTCCACAGCTTTGAAATATCGAACTTGCTCTGAAAAGACAGTGGAATTCGAAAGCAACGGCGCATGGAGAAAAGAAAAATATCCAACCCGCCGACGGAAAGGCGTAAGGGATCAACCTAAGGGAGCCGGCCATCATTCTAAATGAAATATGTTCGCTACGTGACAACAGGCTTCGCCCTTCTTCTTCAGCTGCTTTTACGCGGCTCCGTCGCGAAGCGCCCCCGTTGTTACTTCTCAAGATCTCGACATGGAAATGGAGTGCACGTAAAATCAACTAGAGGCGAGGGACGATAAATATTATTGGATCTCCAACCGAGGAAACTGAAGTCTTAGGAAAATTATTTTCATTTCACGGGACCCTGTTATAAAATAACAGTTGTGAAAAGGTGGATGGAAAATGCGGTCGGAATTGCATTGAAGTCTGTTAGTTTGAACTCTTCAATTAAGGGAGAGCTTCAAAATATTGTTCATGACTTTGAACATCAAGAAAATGGCATTTTTGAAAAGTTTCACTTGAAGGAAGAATTTTCAGCGAGTCATGGCAATCCTGACGTCTGGAACCTCAGCACAGAAAGTGTAGTGATGTACATCCCATTACAACTGTGTAGTACAATGGGTAGCACATTACAACTGTACTAACCATTTTGTGTTTAGAGGCAATTTTCAAACTTATTCGTATTTGATGAACATATCTTAGGTTAAACTCCACCTCTGCATTTTTATTGAGTAAGGAAACTTGACTTAATTTTCTATCGATGTCAATGTCAATGTCAATGTTCTATCGATGTCGATTGTCAATTGTTTACTAAGCAAACATCAGCAACTGAAGCCGTTTGACATGGGATTATTCGATTCTTGAGGAGTAAAAGGCGACATTCTCATTCCTTGAGCGAATTAACTGCTGTTTATCGGGAGATTTACATCGCTCCGGCAGAAAACTGGCTTTCAGCCAAAAAATGTCTCCCTTTTGGTCTTTGGAAATAACGCGCAGAGTCGATGCGAAAGTTGGTCTGTAATGGAAACAAAGCGTCGACGAAGGAGCGCTATTTTTGACATTTCGATAAATGGCTTCTTTCAGGCACAACGATCCATTCAAGAAGCGAGTACAATTGGGCCGTACCAATGGCCTCAGCAAGAGACGATGATGGATACCAAATGAAACTCCTAAACCGCGAAGATAGCGTATCCCTTTCAGCTTTTCTCTTGGGATCTCGGTCTGTGGCGTTGCTGTCCACAGTATAGAACCCACCTCTTGGTGCTTGCCGAGGATCCACTTGACTTTTTTTTCAGACGAGTAATAAATTCCTCTGTCGCCCGCCAGCCTTTTAAACCTCTCTCCGTGATTAATCTTTTTTGAAACGGTCACATTCGCCGGAGCGGAAGACGTTTCGACTTCAAACGGACCTCATCTCATGCGATTGCGGCCGACGAGGAAACGTCCCATCAATGCTAATTGCAAGGACTGTGCTGTCCAATCGTATTCATTGAGAAAGATCAATGCTTTTTCGCATTTTTTCTCCTTCGTATACTAGCAATAATAAAATTTGCGTACCCCTAGATGGTTCTTGCGCAAAAAGCGAAAAAGTTCAACTAATATTATTGTCGAGAGAAAAAGAGAGATAATTGAGCGATTCACTCGTCAGTTTTTTAATTTTGCCTGGCCGATCACATTCACCTCTTTGGGCATTCTTGGAGCAATAAAGAATCACGTTCGATCCGATTGAATTATATTCCATCGAGCACCATCGTCTTGATGTAAATAAATTAGTTTTTTGAGATGGAATAGATCGTTTGTAGCGCTCAAAAAGGCAACAAAAATTTAACAGATGATCGGAAATTGAAAAAAAAATTATTCCTATTGTTATCCAAAAAAAAAATTAAAATAAAATAATTTTTAGAGACTTTAGTATTCTCGCATTTTCACTAGCTCTCGTTCAAACTCGCGCTCACGCACATTTCTACGTATGCTCCTCGACCTATAAAGAACGATCTCCGAGCGTTCAATTTTCTCACCCCGCGCAATTCGTTCTTGTGGTGTTTATGTTCAATGATTGAAAAATTCATAATTCCTCTCTTAGCGGTAATTAACGTCGGTTTTGGCAAGGGCATTAATCTTTCTCCCGCCTGTTACGAAACAACCAATTACTCCGCTCGTATGAAAATTATATAAGGCGCTTCGTTTCTGCTCTTTGAGGAATTCCACGATATATACGAAATGGGATCTCCTCGCATTTTCTGCTCATTCTAATAAACCACGACGGCGCATAGTATGATTCACGGTTTCACGACCCCGTACACAGAGGACTTTTCTCACCAACGAGAGCGTGAACCTCGTTTGCAATGTTTCTTCCTCTCCGCCGGTTCGCTACCGAGTTTTCGAGCCCTTCCGATATAAATGTCGAGCTAGAGAGCTGCTGCTCGCCGGCCGGGAAAATATCTTCTCATTTTATTACGCTTGTTACAACGGATCGCGGTAACGGCGTAACGCACAAGCATTTCACTCACCCTTTACTCTCTCGAATTCCCAGCTAAGACCTCTTCGTCGTTTGTCGCTGAAGTAGTTGAATGGGTTCGCCCGTCGAGAACGTAAATGTGCTAACGACGCGACCGATAGAAACGGCCTTTAGTAATGCCGCTTTATATAGCGCGCGAGCCCATTTCATATTAAAATCCGCAAGAGAGGATTGCGTAAAATTCTTGAATCAACATTGGCCCAATTCAAAACGCTTGATAAAAAACAGCGAACGCCGATATTTTTCGTCTAGCAATTTAGTTATAGGAGCAATTAAGAGATATTGGCCCTGGTTTTACCTTGCGGGCATCAATTAAAAGTTCGCTTTGACCAATGTACGGGAAAAAGGCGGAATTTCGGAAAAATTAAAATTGCTTCTCATATTATACGAGTCTTGCGAGCGTTGAGAGCTCGGTTTTTTATTAGATTGGTTAAATGAAACGAACTTACTACAGAGTGGAAGTGAATGTTCACCAATTGTTAGTATATTCGTACTTAAATTATAATTACCGTTGATGCGCTTCGTCATTCGAAAAATAAAAATCTATCCATAGAACCATGCATAGAAAAGCTTCTAAAAAATGAAATCGGAGATTTTATTTCATTAGGCCAATAATACGAGGAGGCCCAATCGGGGCGAAAGCGTTTGAAAAACGGCAATGCATTACCTAGACAGTGTACCTATCCGGGACAAACTCGACGCTCCGCGGTTTTCCCTTCGTATAAATCTATGGAAATGTATCCCCAAGCGAGACGCTAACTGGTGATTTACAATGCAAAACCGGAAGCCTTGCCCGTTTAGTATGTATTAATTGGGCACAATATCTTTAAACGGTGCCTGGCTCTTCGCTTTGCGGCGCGGCGTGTTAATTTATTCGTTGAATAAAGTTATTATTCAAATCTAAATGGCTGTCAATAGCTTGAACGAATCAAAGAGTTAAACGAAGGTGATTCAAAACTATTATATGCTGCAAAAATGTTAAGACGGATAATTATTGGTTGTAACGACGGCAATGTGTTTCGTCAGTCACCGTATTCAATTTATTTATTTATTTACGGGCAAGCCCAATTACATTTTACAAAATTTTTATATTTTTTTGCATTTATTAAAAATTACATCAATTATATATTAAAATTATATATTTAATTGATTGAGAATGAAGAAAGATGAAAGTTTTGTTCTAATATTTCGAAAAATCTTGGTCACAGATAGAGAAAGAATGACTTGAATGTGTTTGCGTCTTGGATCCATAGCGTGACCAAGATTTTTCGAAATATTAGAACAAAACTTTCATCTTTCTTCATTCTCAATCAATTAATTATTTAGTTCAGTAGAACCATCAACCAACTCAATTAAAATTATATATTATATATTAATTAATTAATTAATTATATATTAAAAATACACCATTTGAAGTGAAAAGGTAAATAGATCTAAAAAAAAAATCGAAGGAAATATTAGATTTAATATATACATGGAGAACTTTTGACCGTTTTTTTTTTTTTTTTTTTTTTTTTTTTTTTTTTTTTGATTTTTTTTTTTTTTGATTTGACAGAGTGGAGTGGAATTAATCGAAATCAGGATTTATCGCCAGAAACAGGTTTGTACTTCACGGAAGTCCCCGAAGCGGACGGTTTTGCTGGTAATTCGTTGGGCAGAAAGGGACGAAGAAAAGTAACGGCGCGCGTGACGAATGACGTGCAGCGAGGATGCCTATCCTCGAAAGAAGAGAAGAACAGTCGATGTCGCTGTTGAGTAGCTTATAAAGCGTGGAGAGATCGGCCAAACATTGTCGCATCTCGAGTGTGCCCAACACTTCCGGAGTAGTACTTAGAGAAAGATTATTTTCAACTGGTTGATTTTTATAAGTGAGGAGCGATTGAATTCGACTATTTATTTCATTTGCCATTTTTTACAATCTATTATTTATATCAGAGGTGGACGCTGTTGAACATATAACAATAACACTATGATTCAATCATGAGGAAAAATAAGAATCAAAATAAAATGATAGAACTAAAATCAATAGAATATTGTACGTCCCTTCGCTTTTCGTTCCCGATTTATTTTTTTGTAAAATCTTAACAGGGAAAATCAACGAAGAATAAATATGTACAGTTGATCACATGTCCTGAATAGGCGAATAAAGTGTAAACTATGAGTATGAAATCGCCACGTTTGCGCGGCGGATGTCATTATTTGACAAATATGGTTTGCATTCAATATGATAGCGTTTTGATTAAAATTTAATTGTTTCGCTCCTGCGTGAATCCGTTAATTACGAGGTTCGAGTGCAGAGCGGCCGGAGCTGTTTAATTTCCTCATTGCTATTTCAAGTTAGGCGGTTCCTCTCGGCTCTAAAGCCGAAAACAGAAAGTGCTTAGTTTCCCTAGGTTAGACGCCATCGCCGGAACGGAATAGCCCCGAGCTCTGAACCATTTATTACGTTTGCATAGGCGATCAGCTTTGTACTCGCTGGCCAAGCACCTCCCGCCCCTTCAGCAGCTGGTAGACCGCCTAATGATTTGTCGCTCAATTGCCCAGCTAATAACAGAAGCCTAGACGATCCTCTAAACTAAGGCGAGCTTCGGGGGTCGTAATTGAAGTCGAATCTACGGATGTGCCGACGTTTGAGTGAGAGTTCGAGTCGATATTGAATCCTCGAAGCTAAAAGCTAAGCTTTGACCGACAATCGATCTTTAGCCAGCTATTGAAATGGCCACATTGAGGATAACAATAAGAATAAATTGATTTGAGTATGAACACAACTGAATCCTACGTAGCACAAGACTAATGTGTTAGCAAAATACAACGGTCTCTTCACAGCGGTTTCCACAGTCTGACGAGTTGTTTTGAAATTAGGAAATCTTGCTCAGAGTTCGTATCATGAATGGAATTTATGCAGGGAATTTTTTGTTTTTGATTTTAGTACTGGCTCACCCTCGTCAGTGCGAGTACTCTTTATACTGGGCGTTTTTAAATATTATATGGCTGTTTTTTTCCTTTAATTTTGAACATGATTTTCTTTAAATTTTTAATCGGTATTATTCAGGAAGCGCTGCTATTTAATTTAAGTTTATTGTGCACACTATGCCCGTAAACATGTAAAATAAATAAATAAATACTCTCACTCAAACTTTGGCTTTTCTTGCCTATTTGTACGTCATTTTGTGTGATGATGATCCCAATGTGAGTACATTGCGTTACTTGAACGCGTGAGTAACTTCTATGGTGAAAATTACTAATTTGTCCTCCCGATTCGGTAGACGCGATAATAAATGTTCACTCTCCTCGAAATGACTCCGATTCGAATCGAGGAGCAGCTTTTCTGGAACGAGTGTATTTTGAATAATACCGAAATTTAATTTTCAGTCTTTAATTTGTACGGCCGAAGGAAAATGAATTTCCGCCCCAGATTACAGAAAATGAGGTAAATGTGTCAAAAGCGGCGTTGAAATTCGAAACGAAGGCTTAGCAGCAGGATTCAACGACGCTTTAGATTAATACTAAGAGCCTCGTCAAAACGAAAATAAAATCGTCGGCGGAATAGCTCTTACACCGTTTCTCCGTTAGCAGATGAAAGTATCTAATACAAAACTTCGTCCGGTCACTAATCGTGTTTTTTTCTTTTTTCTCTTACAGTTTAAAATTAGTCTACGGCCAGCTGCGGCTCCGCAAAGCGGACCTGTAAAACGCCGTCTTCCACTTTACAGGGCACCTAAAGAAAAAGGAACGTATTAGCAATTCAACAGGAGCGGGGAGGCAAAAGGTGCAAAGAAATAAGGCGTTACGAAATAAGACGTTTTCTCACCTTCTTGCTTCTTCTGAAGTGGGAATTCGTTAGTTGGAAAAAACGGCAGTTTGAGGTTTGGGCGGGAAAGGGTGAAAGAAACGAGGCAAGTCACAGCAGGCGGCGTCTGAGTGGCACTCGTTCCGTTGTTGAGGCTGCTCTGCGAAAAATGTTCCGAGCCGAGGCGAGAGGCGGAAGGGGAAAAGTTTTACGAGGAATAATAACCGACTCATTAGAATCACGGGGAAACCTTCAAGCTTTTCGGACGCTATAGAAAAAACGGACGAGAAGCTTGAGAGTTGAGAAATGGTGAAAAAGTTATGGAAATGGTAATAAATTCTAAAATGAAGAAGGTGCTATAGGGCGTTAGCGCTGCAGGGTAAGAAAACGAGCTGTAGTGACGGGGGAATTATTTAAAACTCGTTGAATGTTGCGAAATGTTCATTCAAGTGAGCTAATTTCCTGCAGTAAGTCTCCTTCCGTTCGAGTTTGGAGGGGACAGAATAAATGAGGTATTGCAATTTCTTGACGGCCAGTATTTTTTCCGTTGTGGGAAAAGCCGATACAAGATTTATTTTGAAAACGAGGCGGTGAGAGTTGGAATGTAAACGTTTTAGTAATATAATGCATAATTTTAGTTCGCTTCATTTGCATTGTTTTAAAGTTTCACACCACTCAAATTGTTTGTTTTATCTGGCTCATTTTCGCTGTAGCAATCGTGGAATATACGATCTTTCGTTTACAATAATTGTAGGAATTATTCCTGGAACCCAATTCAATTACGTAAGTTATAATTGAAACAGCAAGCTTTCATTTTCATTCGGATCCAAGGAATATTAACTTTCACCGATAGCAGCCACAAACAGTCTAGCAACCAGTTTGCCTAGTAACTAGGGAACCCAGCAATTATGTTTCCCGGCAAACAAGTTAGTGTTGAAAAAAAATAAAAACGTTGCAAAAAATGATTGTACAGTAGTTAATTAATTATTCTACTGCTTCAATAAAGATTCAAGAATGTAAGAAGGCCATCAATTCATGATAATAGTTTCAAAAATAAAAAACACAGTATCTACTATAAGGGGAAACTCCGTAGCAACTAGGGTAATTTTAATTTTTTTTTTTTTCGCAGTAGAAGCCAAATTATTGGCCAACGGTACAGCTGAAGACATTTTTGATGACCATTTCAACGAGTATACATAAATTATCGAGTTGAACCCTCATGCCAAATTTCTGAAAATCTCGCAAATTCTACTCGAAAGCTGCGATAACTCGAGATCCAATAGAGCGACCCAAAATCTATAGAAATTGATACCGAAATACACCTTTTTCCTAAAATTTTGAGGGGGTTGGAAAATTATTTTTGTTGGGTGATTACTATGGTTTATAGTGAATAATAATCCAAAATTTAAGGTCTAAGCGAAAAAAAATTAATGAAAGATCGATTGGCTACCATCCAAGAAATATTCGTCGTACTGCGAAGTATAAAACTCATGAAATTGTAATACCGTTGTACGCAATAAACCGAAAGATCATGTGACGCGAGGTTTTTTCTTTATCGAAAAACGTGATGAATAAACCTTTTGCTCTACTTCGGCGAAAAGATGGAACGGCGCCGTTTTATTTATCCAACTCAGTTTACGAATCTTACGTCAGCTGTTTCGACAACCCGACTATTGAATATGGAAATCCGACGAATACCCTCGCTTTTATGGCTTGAATTATTCTTCGGCCGCGCAGCTCTACTATAATAAAAACAACGCTTTGCTCGGTTTTCATAATTTTCTCGCGTGAAAGCGACGCCACAGATTTCTTACTAAATTTAATATATATTTTTGTTGTAGTCCATGGCTGCTAATTACTCAGACGTACCTATAATTAATAACAATAATTGCTAGAAACAGTTTGGTTTGCAATCACTAAGAAAGCCACCAGTTTTACATTATTTTTTTTTCAATGAGTAACATTATTTTAAAACTGATGAATAAGACAAATCGATACTAACGTTGGTGTTTCTCCGTTTCTTTTTTCCCTACCGTCCGCCACAGATGAAATCAATACAGTTCGTTTAAGCAATGAGGCCGTTTGGTGGCGTGTAGATGAAGCCATGTTGCTTTTATCATCCTCCAAATTTTCGTTTTTGGGTAGTCGCTTCATATCTTCTTGGTTTTGAAGTTTGCGGGGGAGAAAAACTGGGCGACTCGTTCTCCATGGCCGTAGCTACCAATGGTGCTACAAAGCCCTGATGATGCCCGAAGGGGCGAAAGTGCTCGGCGGAAAATAAAGAAAATGGAGAACGAGTCGCCCAGTTTTTCTCCCCCGCAAACTTCAAAACCAAGAAAATCCTCCAAATTGTTTTACACTTTCTTTCAACTCCATCGTTACATTTTCCAAAGTCTAAAGCTCACTTTTCTCGTCTCCGCCGACCAATATCCTTCCTTGGAAAGATGGCTCAGCAGAAGCACTTGACTCCTCGTCCGGGTTATTCAGGAACGGGCAAATCGTGAACACTCCGCGAGTCATTAGCTGCAATGCGTTTAAGCAGTCTCTGCAGAGGACAACATTTGGTTTCAACTTCCCCATCCTCGACCTGGATTCATGTATGCGAAAGCGAATAGACCACCGGCCTCTGCAACAAAGACGAAGTTTCCTAACGGGGTTTAAACTGTTTTCGGAGAGTGTTGACGTGAGGACGCTGAGAGCAACCTGAGTTCGCGTTAACCCTCCTGCGGCTTTCCAGCGAGCTCATGCTTAACCTCTTGGTTCTTCACGACGTATCTCCTTACGGTCTTAATAGGATGATTCTTGAGAATCTGATAAAGCTCCGAGTTCAACCTCTTGCGGCTAAGAAAGGTGAGCACTAACAGGTAAATTACCGCCGCCGTCGCTTTAGTTAATGCGAAATTTATATTTAAACATTTCTTAACAATCGCAAAGCTTACCGAAGAGTTAAAGCGAAAAGAGAGGCTCTCTCGCCTGAAATTAACTCCAACTCACTTTAGCTGAGTTTACTTTACGTCATTAATTTTGACACGCTCCCGAAAGGCCGCCGTTGCCCATTGAGGTCCAAGAGCTGCAAGTTTGCGCTTAGGACGGGGTTAACGCTTTGTTTGCCAGCTTCCTGAACCTCAATTGTTGACGCGGTTCACCTCTTGTCCAGATAGAACACGCTTTTCTTTTACCTTCCTCCGCGCTTAATGAAATTTGGCAATGCGCGTCTTTGTGTTCACAGCATAAAACGGAAGAAGAAATGTACGAAAATTATTCCACGATTGCGGCACCGCCTAATAATGAAGAAAAAACGGTTCTTGAAAAATTTACGCAGTACATTTATTTTTACAATTTAAATACTTCGAGAGAACTTTTCGGCTTATTCTGGATCACCTTATTTTTCGAAT
The DNA here is from genome assembly GCA_037159825.1 of Tupiocoris notatus. Lineage (NCBI taxonomy): Eukaryota > Metazoa > Arthropoda > Insecta > Hemiptera > Miridae > Tupiocoris > Tupiocoris notatus. The sequence continues at coordinate 189,464 of JASJUZ010000425.1, read as the reverse complement.
TTTGAAGAGTCTTAAAAAGCCAAAATGTATCACATTCTTGCGTATTTCATAATGAAAATATATATTTGTTTACATCTACAACTCCATTTGTTTCTGAGAAATAAGCGCTTCACATGGCGCCATTGTTATCATTTATAATTTCGGTTTTCCCGAAGCTCGTATAATTAAATTATCGCGTACGCCCGACAATTACTCACCGACACGGTTTTCGAAGATCTGTAAAACCAACAGAGCAAACCGCTCTGTGACATCACCATTTAATTATGGCATTGTACTGATTTCCCTAAGGCAGTAGTTTAGCAAGGCGTGAAATTGACGTTTTCGCCGGCTCGTTATTCGAAAATGATGTACCGTGATGGGAATTACTACGTGACCAAGATTGAGTGCCAATAAAATTCTTCTCTTCTCTTGATCATCATGCTATAGCAGGGCTCTTGTTTTCGATGATTTACTAGGTCGGGGAGGACTAAGAGAGGACGAGCAGAGGGAGGACGGATAAAAAAGGGAAAAGTTTAACAGCCTTTCACGGCGAGGGATTTGTTCGCAGTTTTTCTCCTTTAAATTAGATACAGCCTCGGGGCGTCCATTCATTCCGCGAAAAACGGGCATCCCATTGAATAATGCAGCCCCCGCGGATATGAAACAGCGTTTTTCTTGGTCCAAATTGACTCGTTCTTAGAGCAACACTTTGAATTTGCCAACGAAAATTAATTTGAAAAATTCAGGACGTCCTTTTCCAATTATAAATTAATTCCAGTCCCGATTGGAACGACTCTATATGTTTCGAATTGAATTTGAGAAATAGTGAGGGAAAAATCGTTTGAACGATGATGACTATCTATTTATACGAAGACTACCTTTCAACTAGGCTTGAAGTTAGTTGTTTGGAAAAAATGGAAAAACTGTTGAAAATTGAAATTTATACAGGCACAAATAGATTACATAATCATAATTATGCTCTGATGGCTCTATAGCCTTGAGGATGCTAGAAGAGACGAAAACTCAGAAGATAACCATATTATTGGAAAACGTGCAACGTGTTTTAAAAAAATATTTTTTAATAAATTATTAAATTTGAATATTTATTTTATTACTCTGCTCTCAAAATTGTGGAACCCCATTTCACAAGGTTTAAAACGAAGAGATTTCACGGATTCAACCAATTTTAAATGCGTTATTGATTTCGGTCTTTAGGCCATAATTATATGCCTATCTCTACCATTTTTATTAGCCTTCATCCTCAAGTTTATTTGCTTATATATTTGAAAAAACTAGTGGTCAATCGAGAAAAATATCTCCCGTTGGATGCGGATTTGACTCTAAACGATTGGGCTTCAATTTTATCTAGTTGCCATATTGTTTGTTTTTAATCGTTGACATTGAAATCGTGATCATTATACCAATCTCACAATCGATATAACAATATCACTCATTTTAAATTAGTGAAATTACTCCCATCCTGGTATTTTTCTCCCCCTCATCTCTCCGCAATAGATTTCATCCTACGACGGGAAGATGGAGGATCCTTTTGTTAGTTTATTCAATTATTTATCATCGATATAATTTTCACATTTATCGGCAGAGGTAATCGTTCATATGAATCAGACCCGTTCCGGATTGTTCTGACGAATAATCGTTTTCGAATTCGATCTCAGCCTTCGGAAACTTTCGCCTTCGGCATTGCCTTGAACTCAACAAACCGATCACAGTGAAAATGGAAGGTCTGTCCGGCCATCAACGGATACCCTATCCGAATTCTGTTCAAGTGCTGATCAAACAGTCATTCTCGATTTTCACTGGTTTCGCTCGATTTCCGTTTCGTCGAGTTCTTTCACCCCCGTATAAAGTTACAATGAAATTCAGCGTCCCGTCGCCTCAATACTCAACTGTCGGGATTACGAGAAGAACCAGTAAAACGAAACTCGTCTATCGATTTGTTGAATTGACCCAACGGTTCTTGAGTTTATTTCAGTGTTATTGAAGCCTCGGTTTCACCTTTAGTTGTCGAGCATGAAATGCACGTTGATCGAAAGAAGAAATTGTAAGCAACTCATTCATTGAATGTTTTCTCGACCCTTGACGCTACACCAGTAGAATCAATTTCTATCGTAAATTGAATATATTTTTTAATGAACGCGTTAAAAATATATGCAATACTGTAAAACCTCATTGGAAACTAACTTCAGAAACGAAAAGAAAAAAAAAATAGCGCACAATTCCCTCGGTTTCTTTTATTCAAAGTTTCCGCCGAGAGTTGAGTTTCTTTCTGAAGATCAACCTCGATGCTTACATTGTATCCTTCACGGGCGATCGATCTTTGAAGGAAGATAGGCGAAGCGAAAAAGGAGCTCGACGTTGCCGCGTTTGAAAACTTAGGAAGAGGACACTTCTCTTGGCTGAGGGTGATGGATGTATCCAATTACACCACTTCATTACCCGCCGATACGAGTTGGGAGCGGCTACAAATTGACAACGCCTAACCATCAACGTCAAATCTTCTAGTTTTTCCCCTACATCACACCAAACTCTTGGTTAGGGTTCTCTTTGAGATGTGAAGGAGCAGATAGCAACACGTGGCCTCGTCTTACCTTCGCGTCGAATCGGGAGATTAATGTGCGTCTTGAAGCGAAAAAAGATTCCGATCTACGGATACATTTTTCCCTCCGGCGAACTGAAATTTAAGACCATATTTTTACCCCCGTGCGAGCGAAAACCGCGAATAAAATCGTCCGCTTTTTTATATAGAGCTGAACGTTATATAGAGCTATCTATCACATCGTGTTTTCATAGTAGATTTATTCGTATTAGGGTGCAATAAATCGTACCCATGAAACGCGGTTTACGAAGTTTATCAAAACTGTTTATCAATTCACTCAGATTTAGTGAAACCATTTTCGATGTACAGTGTCCAGTTTGATAATTCGACATCAAAACAGATGTCTTGGCTTCGTAGTTAATAGTATACAGCGTTTTATCGCTCTAGACCTTATTCTTATAGACGTAACGCTCAATAAAAGATTTTCCTCTTGTGGTTCAACGATATAACGACACACGTCCCCACTTTTACCTTCCGTTTACAATAATTGTCTCATAGAAAAGTCACTTACTGCCACGCTACTTCGCATGAATAAAGAAGACTTTGAGAGTAACTTTTTCGTTTATAATGCTCGAATGTTACATCAATTTATTCCCCTTCGGCTCTTCTGAACAGGAACGCCTCGTTGGAAAAGCCGTTTGTCGGAAGGATTTCTTTGCCCCCCTTCCTCAATAAATTATTGCTTCTGCGGGAGGAAAACATAAGTAATGGGGTTTCGATCTTTACCGAGAGCCGCGGTCTTCCGAAAGAGAGGATTGAAGCCTGAAAGAAAAACCAGGGGGAAGGCTTGGAAAAAAGAAAATAACCTTGTATACGGTATTACGCTTCAAATATTGAACGTTGGGAACAATATTCTTTTCCCCATTCATTCTCACGAATAGACGGACGCTGCGAAGGCAAACTGCGTTGTATCTTTATGGTTTTTATTTACGACATCGAAAACGTCTTGAGGGTTCGAGATTAGAGCTCTGTATCAAGATTAGGCTCCAGACTCAGTTGGAGCGCCAGTGCGGATAGATCTTAAGAGACGACAACGCCTACGCACCTGAGACAACCGACTTTCTCCTCTCCGGCAAACATTTCGCCATACCCAAGAAAGGATACAATATTTCGTTTAGTTTGTAAAGAATAAATTGTATTTTTTTATATTTTTTTATTGCATTTATTGAATAATATAAAAGAAAATACACAAAATGAAACATACCTTAAATGCTACAACCCCTCTAAGCGAACTTGTGTAGGGGTTGGAGAAGCACATCGAACATAATATCAGAGCAAACCAAAAACAAATCTAAAATAAAATAAAATTACAAGATTATGCTATATTTTAAGAAAACAAACAGAATTCCTCTTCAAATCAAATAATAATCTTCTGCCGCTATTTTCCGCCTCAACTCAAACTTAAACCTGCTTAAGCTCATTACCGGAACCCGGTCCTCAAACAAATAAGCATTAAACCTGGAAACCGGTATGCTAGCGTCCGACAGATAATCGTGATCCACATTCCCACTTGGAGAAAACGAAATATTCATGGCTCACAAGGGGAGCAATTGTAATAGGAGGGGTCTCAGATATCCCTCAATGTGCGACTTCAAAAATACCCAAGTGCTGTATTGGAGTACAATCCGTAAGAATCATTATCGTGCGTCACTGCAAAACGTGACCAAGTCGTGACTTGGTATTTAAAGCAATAACTAATGTCATCAGTTATAAATTAATACAATGAGGTGATCGTTACAACACTGCTTTCTGCAACACTCTGCGACCACCTGTTCACCGAGATTATCCTATTATTATGGACTGGAAGATAGCATCCTTCGCAAGGAGCGAATCTTTAAAACCAATCACTATTAGTGTCCACTCGTGCGACATAATTTGACCACAATCACGTAAATAATATCAGGATAAAACTCGCCGAATCTGCCCATCGTTGGTAACTCTTCTGGAAATTTTCTGTGTCGAAATGACTAACGATCCAATGTTATTCATTTTTTAAGCTTGGATCCTTTGACAACTAGTGAAGGACGAAATTTTGACGCATTCGACGACATTTTTCAACAGGGTCGCCCTCGCTTGTGTACTAAAAGCAAGAGCTGGGTCACTCTTCGCCCTAAAGCGTCTGGGGACAATCAAAGAATAACATGCTGTTGACTCGGTCGGACGCGAACAATCAACTGCGATGAAAAACGTCGAAAATCAAACGCGAATTTAACTCGACGCTTCAGCCCGTATTTCAATATACCCGAAACAGTTTTAAAACTTCGTATTCTTCTCCAATGCAGCAAGTACAGTTTTAAACCGGGTTTCAATAAAGACCGGAAAATAATAACGGTTGATCGAATTTCACCGAGGTTTTGTTTCTACTCAATGCGGAAAATTCTCTGCCAATTCAATAGCTACACTAGCTTTGCCGAGAATACACAATTGCGAATCGACTATAGTGAAATTTAAATGCCTGGGCCCAGGGGTTCAATTTTACCTCAGAGCTTGGAAACCATTTTATGATTATTCGCACCAAGAAACGCAGTGTTCGGACTTGAAATTCACAAGCACCTACAGTTGTGGAGGCAGTGGTTCTAAACTACCAGCAGGCCGCTCTCCATCACCTACACAATGATCGCCATCATTGGCGGACGGAGGGAAAGTCCTACGGGGACCGAAGTTGCATCAGGACAGTTAGACGAACTTGTTTCGTACGACAACTCGTAACATCCCCAAGTTTGTTATGGACGGGAATTTCGGTACGTTCGAGTAAGAAAGACAGCAAGGCCAACGTAACCAAAAGAAAGAAACAGCTGTTAATCCACTGCCCTCTCTTTCCATTTCCGTTCGCAGCTCCCATCCTAAACATCTGATGGCAGTTCTTTCAAGGTTTTAACGGTGTTTCTTTTCTTTGGTTAACGCGTTGAGACTCGAGCAGTAGAAGGGAGTGCCTCATCCTCACCTTCACTCGCTTCACTGTTGTCTTTCTAGACTTCTCAGGCGATTAATTATAAAACTTTCGCAATTTTCCTCCCCCTCCGCAAGGAGCTTCTCGGCCGTTTTCGTCGTCATGCTAAGGTTTTTTCGACGCCACTTGGTCCCGTGTCATCACAACAAGGACCGAGACCGGTCCCATGTGTTCTCTAAAGCCAGCAATCCACAAACTCCTTTAGAGCCAAGTTATCGCCGTTCCGTTTCGGTTGCGACGAATCCTTCAGCGAATTTAGATACTGGTCGAAGAAACCTTACGAACACTTGAACGCCGTGGTTGACAAATCTTGAGAAATATTTCTAAATTAAAGGTTATCAGCGCGTTTTTATTCTCAATTGACGCCATCTGGTTTAATCCGCGACTAATGAATTTTCATAGAAGTGAAATTCGAGTCAAATTTTCAGCTAGCGCTCACTTTTGGAATTACGAGTTGCATCACCGGTTCCCAATAATGCTTATTCGAAGCTAATTAAAAATTCTTCAACTCGATTAGTAAATCCAAGAGGTCTTTGAAATGTTCTCGTATAAACGAATCGCTTCGCCCGTTCTGTCACCCTTCGTTTTGAATAGACGCCAGATACCAGCTCTGACAGGCAGAGTACCATGATTATCTCACTCCAGTTCAGATACGGCTCGGTTTAATCGGTTTTGGGATCGAGCGGAACTGGATCTGTTGGACGGACCGTTGAGAGGAAAGCTATACCCGTTGATTCAAGGTCTACATCGGACGGGTTAACGGCGAAGGGCCACCCGGCTTATTGCGGCAAATATTTACTGGAGCGCTTTCGTCGTTAACAACCGCCAACTTCACTTCTCCCGATAAGGAACTTGGCACTCGTGAGAATCTGAGTTAGCGACGGCTACCGCAATGAACCATAAGCAGCCCCTTGCTCATTTGGATGAATAGTTTTTTAGTGCTAACTAAAACTCAGACCAAGATTAAATTTATAACGAAGATTTAAACACTTCTGTGAATTTTCAGGACACTTCCAGTGTGAAATAATTAAGTTTTATGATACTTTTTTCATTTATTCGAAACTGTCTCTGTTTTCACAATTTGTTAATGAACGTCATGCAAACTACACCCTCGTTTTTTTTTCTGTTTCAGAAGCTGGAGCGGATCTAAACGAAGAAGAGCCCAGCTTTAATGGGCCGATAAAAAATATAACTGTCGCTCTGGGGCGCGAAGCAGTACTGACGTGTTCGGTAACTGCTCTGGGCAGGTACAAGGTAAAAAAGCAACAACAGAAATGTGCGTTACATATATATGTAAATATTCGAGCGAAAAATACGTTACTGAGGAGGAGAAAACAACTGGTTTCTTTCGAATCGAATTTTTCATGCTTGGCCACAACTTTTTGCTACTGCGTTTTGCTGCCGGAAATAAGCTTTATGGCATTCATTTCTTCTATAGGTATTCTAAATATTTCGTATTCTTCATCTGCCCATACTATTTTCCGGTAAGAAAACAAGTAAATTAATGCAAATTGTTCAATTGTCTGGGCTATGTTCAATAGTGCGAATGCCAGATGGTTTTTTATTCAGACGTACCTATCGTTTTCTAGTTAAATATTTTTACGGATTTTAATTCAAAATATTTTCTCAACTCTCTATACGTCGGACGACCATTTTTTCGATACACGATGAAATAGTGGAATTACTAATCGGTACGTAAAAAAAGTAGGTCAGAAAATTCTTCGTAGCACTCCACTCCTAGGAGACTTTCACGCCATCATCTCTCTTTCTATTCACTCCTCCATCTCTATAGCTATGCGTCTATCCTTTCTAATATAGCGAAATCGATTGGCCGACGCAAAAAGCGACGAGGCCGCGTTGCCATGGAAATTTGCAACGAAGTTCGTCTCCGGCTGATGTGTGCTCTTTCCTCGCATCACAGCTCAGTCGCTCAAGGTGTTCCATGTGTGCTTCAACTGCCTTCCCTCCGGAGGCTGGAAACAAAGAGGAAAACCCTCATTTAGGGCAGAGTGCACGAAGAGTTCTCATCTTAGCTCAGCCTTTAGCTTCTCCTTCTCATGCGCGCGTTCGGCCCTTTTCCGCGAATATATTTTGTATATTAGACCTTAGGCGGTGGGAATGTTGAGCTAAAAACAACGCTCGTAATGCAAGAAGGTAAAAACGGTATAAAACGTTGGAAGTCGGCTCTCCTGAAAGCCTTAGGGGAATAATTTCTTACGAAGAGATGTCCTTTGATGTTTGACACCGCTAGAAGACGAGCAGCTTAGGAAATACTGACGAACGTGAGCTTTAAATTTTCGTTTGACACACTATACTTCGTGGAAATGCAGAAGCGCGTGAAACGGGATCCAAAACCTGCGTAGATAAATTCCGAGTTTGTTGATAAAGGTTGGGAAACCAAGACGCGCCACCGCAAGAGATTCAGGAACTGCGAGGAAATAGTCGCAAAATTAAAAATAGCGTAGATCTCTAAGAAATGAATTTTGTACCCTAAGACAATTTCATCTAGACTAGAGTACGGTTGAAAGGTACGTGATTTTTTTCTTAGTTTCCATACTGGTAAGATTACAAGGCCAGAAAGTATCCGAATATAGTCAAAATGACGCAGACGGCCTTAGATTCGAAACATAACTCACGTGAATTGAAATCAGTACAGTAAAGGAGAAGCAGCTAGCAGACGTATAGAGCATTAGGCCAGATTATTTCGATGCATTAGAGTAGATTGAAGGTGGATCAAATATTTGTCGAAAGGGCTCGATTTTTCCGGCGTTTCATCTCCGTTTCCGCACCGTAATGGAGTCACTGGAATTAGGCTAAGTAGACGGCCGTTTTTCCAAGAAGAGTGATTATATAATGTGATTCAAGAAAGGCAAATTAGAGAGGAGAGAGATTAATGTTGGAAGAATTAAGTTTATATTGCGAAAATAATTGGGGTGCAGATCACGAAGATCTTGAATAATTCTTTGTATTGGGTAGGTGAGGGGGAGAAGAACCAGGCGACAGAAAGCCCGAAGGGGCGAAAATACTCGGCCAGAAAATATAAAAAATCGGAGAATATGTCGCCTGGTGCTTCTCCCTCTCACCTACCCAATACAATGAGAGATGCGACGACTCAACCAAGATCTTGAATAATTCTGTTCAAGTCATATGAATTACAGCTGATTTTTATAGTTTAGTTCACGCCGTACTTCCGCGTCAGTCAAATGTTTCGAGCGATTCGTTTCAGCGTCTTTCAGGGATTCGTTTTAAGTCTATAAAAAAAATTAGTCAGCCAAAAGAAGTTGATATTTTATTTATTTTTCATTTTTTAGAACCGTGCGAAAAATAATTATTCTGTTAGATTACAATGATGTCCTTCAGTTCTTTAAATTCATATCTAAAATTTATTTCGAACTCTATCCGCAACAATGAGCGATTGCTCACTTACTCAAGTTAGATTCATGGTGAAACTAATGTGTCGAGCGAGGTAACTTTCGCCTTTCAATACCTAGCCGAATTATTCGAGTCCAAAACCGTACCGGTTCTCGGATTTCGCCTGGCAATCCAAAATTTTTGCATGTTCGTGTACAGCTAGGCTAGCTTCGCGCAACGACTGGGGTAAGTCACGAAGAGTAATGGGTGCTCGGTGGTGAATGTTTAAGGGAAGAGCCATGTCCACCGGACCGGGAACAACTTCATTAATATTCCTTCCGACTTGAGCGCTTCAATCATCCAGATATACCCGTTTTCATCTCCTCTGGCCGTCCCTTCCATCTGGCAACACCCGGCCTGACATCCCGGCTCAATCCCTTCCGAACGATTTCATTAATCTTTAATGAATTTATTTTGACTTAATTTATTCCGTACGCGTTGCACCTTGATTTCAACGAAAGTGCGTAGGGTTTACATAGTCACGAAGGTATCGAGGTAAAAGCTCTCTTCAGAAAACAATGGAACGTATCGATATCGGACGACGGATTCGGCATTAGTCAATTTTTAATCACTCTTGATGGAATCTAATCTCAGTCTCGGTCGCTCTGTGTGACATTTAGTCGACATTCAAATCCCATCACGGGTAAAAACGGATTGACAATCACAACATTGTAGGCGGTTCGTGATTGATAAAATTCTACTATCCTTTTTTCATCCAAGATAGTTTTTATAAAGAAATCGAATTTTCAAAACAGCTATACTCCCGAAAAAAATGAAATAAAATAATTAAAAAGAATTGACCCACTTTTCAGAAATGTTAGGCTCAATGTAGTCGTGTATTATCTTCTGAACGGGCAAACCTGCTGATAACTATGTCTAAATGAGTTGTTACGTGCTCGTGCAATCCTATTACTGCTAACGCATCAACGAGCTTTGCGTGCTATTAGATAATTTTCGACGAAACGGTTTCAGAACCGATTGCATTGTAACAATGCGGTCCAGAGAGAACTCTGGCAATATCTCCGCCGCTAACATTTTAAGGGCCTTAGGCGTTCGCCTATGATAATCCCGATTCTCCAAACCGCCAGACAGCTGGAAAAAACCGTTCGGTAATCCTGGGATTATCGGTCATCGTTTGAGAAAATTCCATTACGTTCGGCTATGATTTGAATGAATAATCCACGTCAGATTGGCGAATCTAGGACTATATAAACTGTACTGCGGGTAGAAATGTAAAAATGGGGTGACGGATTTTCCAAACAGTAATTTATCGGAATGGACATTTATTTTTTCAACGGTTTCCTAATGAGATATGGGAGGAGTTTTCCGCTCTCTCCATCCACCGCCGAAATTCATAACCGTTTAATAAACATACATTAGCCTAATTAACTCGCATGAACAGCGAACGGCGATTAATTTATTTCCAGAAAAATAAACGGCGAAATTACTAAACGTGCGCTTTTCCATTGGTCAATCGACATTTTTTCTCTCTTTATTTCAGTTCGAAATCATGCGAGCAACCCTTGTGAAATGTACTTAATTGTCGAAACCCGCGGGAGCATGAAAAGACAGGTACCTAGGATGCGAAAAAGTGAAAATAACCTGCAAAGACAATTCATCACCGGTGAACACGCGCCTCGCTCTTCTGTCCCAATCATGTGATTGCAACGGTCCTCTAGCAATCCCATAGCAAGCTTCCATTCCACTTATCTTTCCCCCTCCGCCCTATCTGTGGCCTTTTCTCGTCCCCTTGTTTGCTCTAGATTCCCCACTTTTCCTCGCACGACACTGCCGAGGCGTTGAAAAGATCACAAATGCACAACTCAAGTCCTCAGTTTCCGTCTCTTCACCTTCAATCCTTTAAGCGGCTGTACCTTCCCTTCTTCTGCGTTCCTATTCATCTGCCTTACACGGCAGTCTTGAGTTCACTAATGGAAAATAGTAATTAGGTCGAAAACACCCGTCATATCGGCGAACTCGCGCGTTTCTCGGCCTTCGAATAAAAAATGGTCCTGATTAACAGAGAAGAGAACCTCGCGCGCTTCGTTGCCCCTTCTATTTTTTCTTCAACCTAAGTAATTGCCACTCGTTGTTAGCGTACGAAAAGCGCAATACGAATGAGTGGACGATCACTTTCTTTTTATTCTATTTTTGGAACTCGTACAATAAAATACAAATGTGAGAGGTGGTCGAAATAAAATAAATCAAATTCGAGAAGAACTTCTAATAAACGCACAAACATAACACGAGCACATAACATAACCATAATCGTAATAATAATGGCCGCGACACAACTGCCTCGCTGGCAGCAGCAGGTTAGCCAACTCTCTAACATACTAACATACCACGGAGGTATGAGGTCCGACCCTCACATTCGGCCATTCTGACAAAAATTGGCCCACCAATTATGTATAAAAAAACAACAAAAGCGCCCAATGTCTGAACTAATTTCAATTACAAGCAACATAATTCTAGAAAAAATTTATAGTATTCAATGAATAAAACGTTTAGTCGTCTCAGGAAAATACAAACGAGAGTATCCGAACACTATCGTCACAATATTTCACATACAAATTGAAATTAAAAAAATTATTACTGAATACAATTGAAATTATAATCACGGTCCGTAAATAATAATTATGACACAAACAAAATATTACTTCTTTTTTTTTTTTGACCGCAAACAGTATCTTACAATAGAACGAGAAGAACAAAGTTTTTAAGAATTATTCATCATCCAGATAAGGCTTCATGTTGTCTGGTATATAGATCTGTATAAATATATAGATTCGACTGCGTCCGATAATTGTAATTTTTTTTTTTTCAAAATTCGACGAAAATGCCTTTTGGATAGGGCGTAATCAACGCTAGTGTTACCTAAACATTTTTATCTAGGGCAATGTTGGTCTATATTGTTAGTTGTTATATTGTTGGTCTGGTAGTTTATAAATCAGGATTTGATTACTACCAAGCTTAGCTCTCCGTGTCATAACGAGCGGCGTAAGCCGAAAATCTATAATTTTCTTGCATCTTCTTATAATATTAAAACCATTAGTTTATTAATTGAAATCAAGTATTAGCGCATCAGTATCACTATTTTTAACAGTATTAGTGTAGCACATTAGTATTAAGATTATCATCAGTAATACTAATCAATCAGTTGTACTGTCTATTATCACCGCGCAAATCGTAGTCCGTTGTGAGTACGAATTGACTGCAAAACACTCCTAACGAACGTCTAGTTAACAAGCCACGATTTTTTGTTAACGGATTAACAATACCTTGCAAATAAACTCTGTCGATACTGAGCAGAATTCGGAATAAGGTTTAGTGCTAAAGCTGATTAACCTAACCATCTTAGTAAATCAACCAATGAAGAGGAACGGGGTTATATCAAGAATAGAAAGCGAAGGAGATACAGCCGCAAGAAAATCTCCGAGTGGCGAGGACGCGGGATTTGTCGTCCTCTTAATTTCATTTACCCAACGGCTTACACAGCTTATAACCGAGCTTTCTTCTTCCAGTGTACTCATTAACCACGAAATCATCCAGCTTTCATTTCCGGCTTTGTTGAATGTTTTCCGCCTCGTTGATTTCCCTGTCCAATTTTCAGTTTTCATTTGGCCCTCGCAGAAAGGACAATTTCAAGATCTTTTGTGCCGAAGTTGAGTTAATCTGAGCAAACGGCCGTTCAAAGCTTGCTAATGTAAAGGGTCTCTTAAATGGAACGACTTGACGAAGAAATTTGTGACCGTTTTGTCGGAGCGTATCAGGTGGAATGAAATTAGTAGAATATCGGTTTGGGAAACGGATGTTTCATTTATTTGAATCAACGTCATTGAAAAGGCAATGCCAACCATATCGCCAGAAACTTCAAGTGAAGGGTTCCCAAACGTTGCCGATGTACCTAATACGGCTCTACAGAGAAATCAACTAGGAAAACTAATTCTATTAAAAAAAATTCTCGCCTACGTATAATCGCAGACCGTAATTCATCGTGGAAATAGTTATGCGAAAATTGTAAATGACCGTTAATTTATTTTCCCGACTCGACGTCTAGGATAATTTATCATCGTCAATGAAATAGAAAAATGTTCTTCGTCTCGCCGTGCTGGCCGTCTACGGTCGATCCGTCAGCCTTGCAACTTTTTCCGAAGTTAATACCACTCATCAGTCAACTTTACATTCTTCATCCTCGAAGTTGCTTTCGCTTCAGAATGGGACCCATGTGGCATTAGCGCGGAGCAGGTAGTCCAATAGGACGTAGGATTTACTGGATATCATTACGCGGTCCAAAACAAACTACCAACCCGGCCAACTTTACTATTCCTTTCTTCCGCGGGCGCTTTTTGTGCCCAACTTTTCCGGTCTTAAAGTTGTTCGCTCATTTCGAGCGATCTCCTAGTTCGAAATCACTTGACTCCATGGGAACAGTTCCGCGTCCTAGCAGCTACCGAGATAGAAATGGGAAGGCGTGAGACAGAAACGTTAGATGAGAGGACGTTCTCTTCGCCTTTTAAAAGAAAACTTTCCAAGAAAAGGATGTAAGTAATTTAAGTTTGCCGACTTGTAATACGATATCGAAGCGGAGAAGGAGAGAGATCCAGTAAAAAGTATCAGGACTTCAGGACAGGTAACGGTTTGGGAATGGTGAACGAGGAAAGAACGGCTCGGGTTACTTTACATGTAAAAGAAGGTCCTCGCTGGTGAATATCGGAGAGCGGTGCAGAATGTAAGGTGCTCCCACAGTAATCACACTGCCCTAATCCTCACAGTTGCCATGGATTAAAATATCCAGAGTCGACTTCCTTAAACTTTTCTTCTCCTCGGCGTCTTCTACTAACTTCCGCCCTCTTTGAGAAACGCCCGGCTTTCTCTCTCGTATAAAGTCCAAAGAGAGTTTTTCGGTGTCGGAGCCAGCCGCCTTCCCTCTTGAACTCGAAATTAAATTCAAGACATGCTCGTGTTGATGGTACTGCTCTTTACGAATACTAAGCGAGATCTAATTTTACACCATTTGACTATAAGCGGCAGAGTTGAGGAATAATATTATCGCTTGATAACGCTACAACGAAATTCCCAACGTTAGCTTAGACGGGTTCAAACCTTAAACAGGGGGTACCTGTTTGCTTGAAGCTTTAATGAAATATTCATTCGCGGCTGATCGAGTTAGAAAGTGGAAAACGAATCGTTTCTAATTGTGCTTATCGCTTTGAAACACGCACAAAGCGTTGGAGAATTTCTGATTTTGTGACTGCTGAGAAGGAAGCGTACGGAACATTTGAGATATAATAGGTGACCAAAGGAAGGAAGATCAGTTGGGCAGGTGACTGAAAACATGAAGAAAAATGAACTTGGTTTCAGTGAACTCGTGAAGTTTGCAAGGGAGAAAAACGGGGCGACCTCTTCTCAATTTTCTTTATTGCCCGCCGAGCACCTTCGCCCCTTCGGGCATCATCAGGGCTTTGTAGCACCATTGGTAGCTAAAACTAGAAAATTGAGAAGAGGTCGCCCCGTTTTTCTCCCCCTCAACCTACAGAAAGAAGTAATGCGACCACCCGAAGAAGAAAAATGAAGTTTTTCAGCGAACTCGTGAAATTATGTTCTGACAATTCCTTTCCCCATCTGCTAACAATTTGTGGAAGCTTGAAAAGAAGCTTGAAGCTGACCAAATAAAGCTTCGGCATGCTAGGAACGAATTCTATGCCTAAATCATTAACTGCTCCAGGAGAGGTAATTTTAATTAAAGGAGCCTTGGTCTGATTAAAATCTTGAAATTTTACTACTGAAAAAACGAAATTGCGAACAACAAATTAGAACTTCTTTTCCTTGTCGTTGCATTTTTTGATGTCCGAGAGGTGTGAGAGGGAGATAAACTAGGTGACTCATCCTCCGATTCTTTATTTGGTGCCCGAGCACTTTCGACTTTCAGCCGTTGGCATTCTCAGAGGGACGAGGAGATGCCCAAACGGGCGAAAGTGCTCGGCCAGCCAATATCATTTTTCGGAGAATGAGTCGCCTGGTTTTTCTCCCCCTCAGACCTCTCGGACAACAAATTTGAAGTGGTACGATTTTCAGTAAAACATACAATCCCTTCGTCTGACGGTAATTATTTTATACCAATGCCTGTCAAGTCGATCCCGCTTTCGTGTAGTTGGATGCGTGAAAAAGTGTATAAAAAAAGAATCTGATACCCGACACCGACAAATACGGCTGGTGGTAAATTAACGGACCATCATCGGCGTACTGGAAGATAAAAAACCTGTCCGATTCGTAATTTCCTCTGCCGGAGAGCCGATCGAGAATTTTTCAAAATAACAAACTGACAGCCGATCAGTTATTGCGTATCGCTCGCTTATCCGAAATTCTGACAGTGGTGAAAAGTTAATTTCGGTTTTTTAATCTGAAAATAAATAACGTTAAGCCGACAGTATTTTTTTAATCGACCGATTCTTTCGAGTGTTGCGTTTGCAGTTTATTATCACATCAGTTTATTTTGCACTACGGGCTGAGAGCCCCTGGCGACCTCCAAGCCCCCCGGCACATATCGGTGGGGTGTAGTTGTCCTTTCCACTACTATATAGTGCAATAAAATATTAATGAAGGTCTTGTTAAAAAAGAGACTTTTCAAACCGATAAAGTTGTCTCTATTTTACGACTCTATGATCAAAATTTGATTACCTAGTCCCAGTACCTCAATCAATAGTATACTTCTCCTAATCCTAGCTGTGCTGTTTTATATATATTTTATTATATATACGTTTTTTATATATTAACGAGACCGTCACTCGTTGGCTAGATCAACAATGCATCGCTTGTAGAGTAGATCCTCTATGCAGCGCTCTTTGTTGTATCAGAAATCAAATCGTTGTGCATTAAAACGACAAGCTTAAATTTCATTTCAACAGTTCCATTCTGTTGTAAATATTTTTCAGCGCTTAACAAAAAAAAAAAAAAAAAAATCAGAATTTAAACGTAGATATCAACGAAGGAGGTAACAAACGTTATAAAAGGTCTCCTACGAACAGTATGCTCGAACTCTTATTACTTCGAGTTTTCCGATTGTTCGTTCCGAAGGCGTTTTTCCGAGTCGCTATAAGAACTTTAACTCGCTCCAACCGGTTCAATTACAGAAAACGCCACGTTGTCTCTTCGATGCCGGTGTATTGAAATACCTTGGAATGTTCAGCAAGCTGGAAGACCTTTCAATAACCATCCGGAGGAAACCAATCGCGAAAAACGTCCGAACGACTAAGTTCGAAACTACAGGATGCAATAATAGTTCACGTACAACCTCTGATAGCCTTGTAACTATGTAAGTCGTCCGGGTTCCCTTGAAACGCTAATGCTCGATTCACCGAGGGAAATTTTTTTTTTTGTGATTCTATCTACGAAAATTTTCTTTGAAATTCTTCTCTGTGAATAAGTCCGAAGTGAACAGGACACGCATACGGAATATATTATATAAATGACCCCATGTTTATGCAATTTGTTCCATTATGTGACTAAAACAAGGAAAACTACAGTACAAAAGAAAAAAGCGAACGAAAAAATGTAATACGTAATGTAATGTAATGTGTGTGTGGTGTGTGTTCTTTTAAATGTAATTCAAAAGAATTTCTAATATTGCGTGAATTAATTTCCACTGAATTCATCTCGAGTTTAAGAAAAGTCACATAATATTATACTATAATATGTAAACATGTTCGTATCATTTTTAGATTTTTATAGACTTCATTTTGCGCAGGTCGGATGGTTGAAAGCCGAAGACCAGACCATCCTGAGTATGCACAACCGTGTCGTGACGCACAATGCGAGGATCAGCGTGACGCACGAAAACTGGCGAACTTGGCGGCTTCAAATTCGTCAGCTGAAGGAATCCGACAGAGGATGCTACATGTGTCAGATCAATACGAATGTTATGAAAAAACAAGTTGGATGCATCGACGTTCAAGGTTAGTGTGGAAATGCAGATCTATCCAAATTTAAAAGAGCGCGAGGCATTGAGAAATTATTAATTGATGTACGCAAGCGAGCGTTTCCGAAGTTTGTATAAATAGCGACCAGTAATTAAATTCAATGTATTTAAATTCATCGCATAATTATTACAACTTGGGCAGATTCGTTTTCACCGGATTGTATTGAATTAGTGCGAAGGGATACAGGGTGGATAAAAACTGTATAAGGGTAACACGAGAATGTACCGGGAGTGGGTTGGAATTCAATCGATGGTTCGAATGGTGAGGATTTGAGTCCAATCTTCTTCGTCGCATACGCGTGATTCTCCCACGATGCTATAGCGTAAGGCCTACGGTTGACTTTTCCTTATTGGCCCGACTTCTCGGGGAGCTCAAATGGAAAATATCCGCCCGTATTGGGTCCATAATATTTCTACGCTTGGATGTGACAATCATTGAGCCAAGTAGGTCCATCAATTTCGAAGGGGGATATCCTCGAGTTCGCCGAGTCGAGATGATGCGCAAATGTACTGTGAGATTGGCAAATCGTCAATATCAATAAATAATAAATTACGTTTTCCAACTCGCGAAACGCCGAGCGAAATTAAAATCTCGAACAACTCTGGCAGAAAGTTGAGATTGTGAAAAAATTAAGAACAATTTTTTTTTAGCAGAGGGGTTGTGAGGGGGAGAAAACCAGGCGACTTATTCTCCAAATCTTTAATGGCTAGCCAGCGCTTTCGCCCATTCGGGCATCTTGAGGGCGACGTGGAACCACAGCTGTGGACCTCATGGTTCCACGCCAGCCATTAAAGATTTGGAGAATATGTAACCTGGTTTTTCTCCTCTTCACAACCCCTCTACTACAACAAATGCGACGACAACCAAACGAATTTTTTTTTTTTTCAAAGCATGACTCAACAGAGCACCACAGTCAAAACTTATTCGAGACTGAAACCTATAACTTTTCGCTCCAGCTAAAAGTATACTTTGAAAAACGAGGAACCGATAGTAGCCGATATATCAATGAAATACTACAAGTTTTCCGGTAGCGAATATTTTACAGAGCGAACTTTTTTGTGCCACGCCAGCTGAAAGAGAAAAATGAGACAAAAGTCAACATAACTTTAAAAGGTAGATAACTCTCGGAGAAATTAGCCAAGTTGAATTATCAGTACGACTTCAAGAGGCTATTTTTCCCTTCCACCTACACAACAACCTGAACAATTCAGCAATGGCGATCCGTCGACCGAGTTATACATTGGAAACTGAGTTGCGACTGAAATTGCAGCTGGCCTTGCTTTCGGATGACATTCAATTACATCGAAACGGCCGCATACGCGGAATACGCTCTATTAATAGCGTCGTAGGAATTACTCAATATAAATTATACGGGAACAATGACGCTTGCAAAGGGTGGCCGCTTATCAAGCGTGGGAGTAGTTGGAGATGCGGACAACATGGAGCTCAGAACTAGGGCCAGCGGTCGTTGGAATTAGCGTCTGGGCGGACTGTGGAGGAATCTCTTTCATCACCATTACGGAGGACGATTTATCGCATGTCCGGACGAGGCCACGCTCACGTTACGACCGTGCGCCAGGTGCGTTCTACAGATGCACTTCGTGCTCTACTGCTAGCAGTATTCAATAAACGGATGATTCATTCGCGCCGTTCGCGCTACTCCAATGATCTACGTGATGATCCACATAGCGATGAGCAATTTCCATTCGTCCGCCTCTACTCCTTGAGATTTATGCTCATTGTGTTGCGTTCCAGTTAGAACCGGCTGCGTGCGACTGATTGGAAATATAAATATGTAACTGTAGCCCGCGAGAGCATGGGTTTTCTAAAATGAGACATTACAAAATAGCACTGTTTATGCAAGGGCGAAAATATTAATCGATTAATTAATATTAACGTTAATGTTCGAGGGTTCGGTCGGTACCTATGTTTTCATATTACCCGATCGACCTATGCTCCCTCCTATGAGGGCCACCCGTGGTGTAGTGGTATGGAGCGTTAGCTCTCAACATGGTGGAGCTGGGTTCGAATCCGGCTGGGGTCAAAATCATATTTGGCCGACCCTTCGTCCTCCACACTCAGGTGGGTGAGGCAATGAGCAGCCACGAGCGAAATCGTCAGAATTAGTAAGTGCGCTAAATTGATGGATCTCTGATTCCCCTATGGGAAAGGCTGACGACGTCCACGACTTTGAAAATATTCCCAGTTGGACGAAAATACAAGGTGAAACTCCTTTTTTACTTAACTTCACTTTTTACTTTACTATGCTCCCTCCAGGATGCCGATTGAGGAGAATGTTTTCGGCCGAATTAAACAATGAAGGAAACGTCGCCAAGCCATTGCCACTAACCCCTTGGCCAGTCGTCATTATGGTGAAATTGGAGCCTAAAATAATTGCGCGATGTCAACGTAACGGTAGAACGCTTCTGAAAGGAACTCTTATTGGCATCACCCCTTCACACATCGCCATTGTCGCACTACTGAGAATCGCGCCTCACAATAAACGCTGTTTTTTTGGTGACACAGTAAGCTCGGTTCGTGGCAGTTAGAGGCGCTGGTGGCGAGGGAATGTTGTACACTGGGGAGCCATGTGAATACGAAACAGGGCGCATAGCACGGCCGTATACGCACGTTTCTCTCATAAATTTCTCCCACAACAATAATCATATTCGGTTTGACGCTGCGCTATCATCCTGTGCGAAACATATATTTGCCAAAGCTCGTCGGTACTTCGGTTCCAGCATTCCTTCGCTCACTTGGAATTCGTTGATTATTTGTTACCCGAGACAAAAGTTCCTCTCGTAATTGAAACCCTAGGAAACAATAGAAATACTGGATAGAATTTATGTTTAGGACGCGGCGAAATGCGGACACTTCATAATACGATTTATCTGGTGGATCTTTCAAAAATTGGTCCCAAATTTATGATAATATTAATTAAGGAATAATTTATCTTCCAAATTTATGCTATCAGAAGCAAAAAGAAAAAAAAAGTAAAAATGAAAACAGAAACAATGGATAAACTGGTTCACATTTGTAAAATAGTAGTTAATAACGTATAGGCGTTGAATGACAAATTATTCACTGTTTTAATGTGCAACGATTTAACCAGTGCAGTGAAATTGAAGTCAAAGTGGAAGTGATATTGAAGTGGGAGTGGATGTGGAGTGAAGTAGAGTGGAATTATAATGGAGTAATTAATTGAACCTAACTTAAATCTATCTAACTAAGGCATTTAAAGTATCTAAAACAAAACCCTAACACAAAATAAAATTGGAATAGAAATATATATATACTTACCTAATTAATATCTAGAGGAGGTTGTTTATAGTATGTTGTTTTTCTATATTATTATGTAAATGGATTGTATATTCTGATGTAATTTGATAAATAATTTGAAAATGTAAATATCCGCGCACACCGGCCCGCACGACTTCTGTCATGGGCGGTTTTTCAACCTGTCCTATAAATTGTAAATTATAAGTGTCGCGGTATTTATGAGTAGATGAAGAATATTATGCACGTGGAATAAAAATTTATCCTGTTCACTCAGATGCATTGAAACGTACGACCGAAAAACTTCGAGTTTAACCTTGACTGTATTGATTCTACTCCATGCCTCAATTTGTCGAACTTAAGGTTCGGATATTTGGGTAGGAACGTTCCCAAAACTTCATGCTAGATAGGAAGAGTTATTTATCAGGGAAAGCGTCGTTCTTTGTATTTCCAGGACGTGAAGTGCTATCAGTTGAAGGACCCATTTAATGCGGTGGAGTGTGTGGGAAACTTGGAGAGATTAACCTCCGTTGTTTGGACTGATTCGAAACGCTTCCGCTCGGGAAAGCAATATCGTTATCTTAGATGACCCTTGCGGGTTGCGAAGGTGACAAGGTGACGGTGACTACTAATTACTCACGTCCACAGGCAAACAGATACGGGTATAGGCTTGCAATCATACAGATACGAGCGTTTATGTTACAGATGGGGTTTGTGAGCTTTGCGAAGCCAGCCACATGGCGGCTCGTTCAACCTCCGAAGTTCCATTATATAACTGTTAATGAACGCCTACTTCGGACCGCGTTGCTTGTGTGTGCCTTGGGTGGGACGGAGAACTATTATCGGGAAATTAATCATTTCCTAGTAATACTGAGGTCGCGTTTGACCAATAGATAATTATAGTTGCGCGAACAATTCCTTGCATAAACTAAGTTGTGAACAATACTCACGCTGCTGAAGATCCGATTATCTATTCGAACCTGAGTAATTATCGAAACGGTTTATTGTTACTGGAAAATAAACGGAGAAACCATTTTGGTTTATTATTCTATAATAAACCATTGTAATCGCCCAAGAAAAAAAATTTTATAACCCCCCCTCAAAATTTGCTGTTTTACGTTTCAAGGCATGTAGAATCCGAATATCCAATAAAAAAAATTCTGTCTGTCCGCCGTACGCCGTACGCCGTACGCCGTACGCCGTACGCCGTACGCCGTCAACACTTTTCCGGCCAAACCATAATAGCTAAATTCTTGAAATTTTCACCAAAAATCAATCTCGGTCCTACGACGGCCCAATTCTTGAACCAACTTGCTAGCTCAATTTTAAGGGTATTTTTGGGGGGTTTTGAGGGGGAGAAAATTCATATTTTCCAAGGTTTTCCAGAAAAATGTGTACGTGGTATCAAATTCTATAGATTTTTGGACGCTGAATCGAATGAGACCATCGCCGGGTCGGTAGCTTTATTGGTTCTCGAGTTATCGCAGCTTTTGTGCCGAATTTGGGAGATTTTCAGAAATTTGACATGAGGGTATAACTCGAGAGTTCTTGGAGCTATAAAAATCGTTCTATACTCATTGGAATGGTCGTCAAACGCTCTCTCCAGCTGTACCGTTAGGCAAAAAATATAGTTTTCAATTAGGAAATTAAGAAAAATAAAATTGAATAAAATTACAATAGTTGCTACGGAGTTTTCCCCTATAGTTACAATCTGTTTTTCGGTGGGATTGTTCCGAAATGTTCGAAATAATTACTATCACAAATGGATAGTCTTTCTAAATCAATATTGAAGCGAAGGAATAATAAACCACTGTACAATCATTTGCAGCGTTTTTCAAATGTGGTTGTCCAACCAAAAACAATGATCTGCGTTTTTCTTTCATTTTTTTCTTATATTTTTTCGTATTTTTTTATATATAGTTTTTTAAAACGGCATAACTTGAAAATGAATGATACGAACTTTAAAAGTTTATGGATAAAAATGATCAGAAAATCCCAGAAGCGAATCCGGGATAGTTATGATGCAAAATAAAAATCACCTTTCTATCCATACAATATTATTTACAACGGCATTCTATACAGTGTGCAGAATGCCACAGGCGTGTTCTACACGAAAACGTTAAAAGAACAACATTCCGATTATATGATTGTTAACATTACTAAAATCATTTCCTCGGCAAATTTGAATTTCACGCTGTTAATCAGGGTTCGTTTGTTTTAGCCAATCAACGTAATGGATAAACAGAGGCAGATCAACAATCCAAACGATCCCCATTGA
This sequence comes from Tupiocoris notatus, assembly GCA_037159825.1. Classification (NCBI taxonomy): domain Eukaryota; kingdom Metazoa; phylum Arthropoda; class Insecta; order Hemiptera; family Miridae; genus Tupiocoris; species Tupiocoris notatus. The sequence goes on along the minus strand of JASJUZ010000425.1, from coordinate 166,974 downwards.
CGGGCAATGTTTTGGCTGAAATTATCATGAGCCCACGCCTATTATAAAGGATCAACCCGAATTCGCCAGCCGTTCCTACAAGATTACAATGAACGGACAGAGGGAAAGAGGTTCGCAGCTCTAAAGCCAATACCGCGGAGGCTCATCCTATCCCCCAAAGTCCGTTCAGAACAGCAGGTTTATCTAATCCCGTACACATTATAGGCCCCCATCGGACCCAGTCTCTAAGCTTCTTGTGTCCACTGCCCTTTCTCACTGAGAAACTCGATTCCTTTGCAACGATTCTCGCCCCGAAAGCCCTTTCGCTTTAATGAATATGGATGCCTCCGGGCGTATTCCAGAGGTCGAAAGTGTACAATGACGAAATGAATAATAATTCGCTACGACTGCTTTTGAGTAGTACGAACTGAGTCGAATGAGATCTGTATTAGCAACTCTTAAGTACGCGCTGAGTACCTACTAATTATTCCAACTCGTAACAGAGAAGTTGACGACAAAGTTGAGCGACGAGTTAGGGCCAGTTTGACCGAAAAATTTAGATAGCAGGCGAACTAGCATTTCATTGTAACTAGTTGGGTTAGAACTTGCCCTCCTCGGTTAAAATCGATAATTTTCGTGCTTCAAACCATCAAAGTCGAAACCCATAATTCGGACGTCACCATCCAAGGCCTATTTTTTTTTTTTTTTTTTTTGGGTTAAGAGATTTACCTAAAACCGGATTCAGCTGAACACTTTCTTTATTCAGGGAATTTCGGCTTATTATTCAACATTGAACTATGGAAATCGCCCCAGGTAAAAATTGCAAACTTACCCTGAGAATTTTACGTTTTCTGATTCATCTCGCTGGTGAAGACCTCACATGGGGAAATCTTTGTGCGAATGAATAGCGGAAATAATTTAAATCGCTGTCAAGTCAAGTTTCGAAAAGTGGACTCGAGTGGAGGCCTACTTTCGAAAAGCGCCGCATGGGAAGAAATTTGTTTGAATGAGGTGTGCAACCTGGCGGCATGGCGGTTTCTACGATGTACGCTCGCCTCTCATGCTAATGCGGCCTTCCAAAGAAACTCAACCTCCCAGAGACTACCTAGGAGAAGCCATCGAGAAACAGCCTTGGCATAAAGTACCATTTGGGTTAGCTATTGCGGCTCGTAGTTTCTCTCGCCTTGCCTCCTCTTCGGCTTCAGCCAAGCTTCCTTCTCATCCTGTAAATTGACAATTGAAAGCGCCATCAATTCCGCTTAAACGTACCTTCCTTCCTCGACGAACCAGACAAAGTAATTTCGAACTACCTCCCGACCCCTGAGCGTTGAATTAGCATAGTCTGGCGTTAGCTGTGAAGTGTAAGAAATAGCTGAGTACATAAACTATGGAGCTCAGCTCGCAAACATTAACTTCACCTTAAGAGTTTCTTCAAACGGGATTATTAATTATCTCCGCTCTTACCCTCCGTCGAATCATCCTTTGACGGCTTTTGAAATTGCAGCTACGAACTTGCTATTTTCTGATTTGTTAATTAGAGAATGATATTCTTAACTGCTATTCTTGGCCTGAATCGAAAGGCGGTGAAATTAAGTCTATTGCGAGAACTGAAGCATAAAGTTGGCCGATAACTAATGTGATATTCGGTACTTAAAAATTACTCCCACTTATTATTTTCTGTAGTAATAAATAATGAATAATTGCTGCAATTTTTAATCCTTCATCGTGATTTTTTCAGTTTTTTTTTTTTCCTTTCAGTTTTCATCCAAACAGTTAGACCCATCGATTGTAATATGACGTATGTCCTTAATTGCACACATTTTCATTCGGTTGATAGTAGTAGGCGCTCGTTGTCCATGAGCGATGCGTTTCTCAGTTGGCATCCGTATTTTCCCCGTTAAACAACGAACCAACAGAACGTGCTTGACTTGATGTAACGCGGCTTACAGCTTTACCCTTTTGCACAACCGAGAAGACATGTGTACAAAATGTGCGGTATAAAAGAGATAGGTGGAGTTCAACCGCACCGGGTGTGTTTACTGTAAACGGAAACGACGAGACGTACCAGCAGAAACGACTTGAGCTTTTCGTCTCTGTTTCAGAAAGAGCTTCTTACTAGCGCCAGAGGGCGCATTAGGGAAACAGCCAAGAAAAGGAAGAAGTATTTAAAGTGATAGACCACCTAGATTGTGGCACCGGGGTTTCTTCCCACAATAGCCAGACGCGCTCTTAGCAAGGGCAACAATCCGAGTGTTTAGAGAGGGAGAGCGAGTAAAACGTGTGTTTGGAACCTGTGAATTATTAGTAAGAAAAGGAAAACGGAGAGAAACCATACGGACGGCTGTAGTGTCGTGAGTGGTCGGTTGAGTTTCTCTGGAAGGGCAACTGCTAACCGAGCACGTAGGGTAAGAACAATTACGCAGAGCTTCCCGACCGACCAGAAGGTTGTTCCTGCGGGATTGTGTAGTGTAGAGGAAACTCTCCCCATCTTCCTTCCTCACCTGGCTTGAACTGCCCTCGACCGCCTCCGCATCGTCCTTTGTTAACGGCCTCCTGAGGCCTTTGTTTACTCAAGTAGCCCTTTCGGCCTACTCCCCAACCGAAGCTAGTTTCACTCCTTGACTCCACCATTTTCCTTGTCTATCTTCATGTGTTTCTTTGACTCTGCCGAACGAGGTATACGAGGGAAAATTTGATTCAACTTTAATGCCCTGTGCTGCCTCGGTTGATTCCTTCAGAGTGTGACAACGCAATTAACGTCAATGTCTGCGTTGTCATCTTCACACAGACAATATTAGGATTGACAATGTTTCGGTTCATCTCACTGGAGACGCAGTCTGAGCTACAGCTAGTGAAAGACTGGAGACTCTACGTAAAAGTACAGATTGGAAAAATTGAAGAAAATGCGTGCTTATAATTATCGTTAAAAAAATATTTCTAAGGCCTGATTTCCATACTCTGAAGACTCTCCCCTCATGTTCTCTCTTATTATGTTTTAACTTATTCCCTTGTATCACTGTTTATGAACATTCTTCGCTATGTTGATAGCTAATGTGAGGTATCGTCAGGAAAAGCTTAGACCAATGTTTCCAGGGTCTCCGCCAAATCTATGTCTGGAAGAGGAGAGATTCCGAATGCTTTGAAAGAAAGAAGAAAAGGTTCGTTCAGCCACCGTCAACCTTTCTCCAACGTCATCTGTGTTTTGTAGTGATTTTTTGTGGTCACCAAGACAAACCTTGGTGTAGCTTTTTGGTCCATAAACATCAGAAGATTTTAGCATTTTAGTGTCACGGAATAGATAATGCATTTTCAGTCACAGTGTATTTGCCATCGAAATAGAATTATTCATGCTTCGAAAGGTTATTATAAGCCGCAGTTATATCTGTAATTCCTTGGTTGAAACTGGTGTAATGTCTTGGTGATGATTTCAAGCTGACATCCCAGTAAAAGGAGCTAAATTAAAAAAAAAAGGTACGGATTTCCTCCCGGTGAATTGCGGGACTGTTCTTTATTTACAACCTCCGGTTGAACTCGACAATTACGACGGATTTTGCGAAACGTCTGATTTGAGCCTGCTTTCGCTCTAGGACTTGATGAAGTCGGTCGAAAAGAGCTTTGTGTAATTTTCTCGACCCCCCTTTAAGCTTTATTACTTTTCACTCGCGGCAACTTTTTTCCAACTTTATTTCGCAATGCGAGCAGCACTGCGTGAAAAAACCTTGCCAGCCGAAGGGCTACAGAATTTACGTCGGATCAGGTCAAAACTTGGACCGGAAAATAGAAAAGGGACGAGGAAGAGTTAGTAGACAAGAGATGCCTCGAGTCCCTCGCGATTCATATTTACATTCATACATAACAAGTGTAGGTGGGGAGTTTTCACCCGCCGTTCGGCGGTAGTTTAGTCGTGCATCGTTTTCCCTTACCTACCACGAACAGACGGCAACTCAACTCTTTGACCTCGTGAAAAGAAGGCCACTCTACTACTGCACCCTAGCGATCCACCGAATTCACCTGGGGAAAACGGAGGTTTTTTCTCAACCCTCAGGCGAAAGAGGTTGATATATACTTGAAGTTAGCTCAAGAGCGATTCCTGTACTCACGATACCTCCTAGGGAAATCAATTCTGTCAAAGTCTCTCTTTCAGTGATTACCTCAGCCGACTTTATGGTGAGGAAGTTTTTTCCCACCGGTTAATAACGTGCATCGGGTATTCAAAGAAGTTTCGCGTTTGAATCGACCAATCAGATTGAAGCTCTTCCTTGAATTTTCCGCATTTTCCTTCATTGAATCGACACTTGAATATTTTTCATATCCCGAAACAATTTTAAAGCGAGATTCATTTTTTTGTAGACCTTTTGGTTCTCTATGACGAAAAAAAACCGCATGTTTGTTAAATAATCTACGTAAGCCCTGGTGATGTCTGAAAGGCTTAAGTTCTCACCAGCGATCGCAATTGAATCTCCTGTAAGTAGAGATCTGGAATCCACTTGCTCAATAAATTGAGCTGACGATATTTTGCGTAAACCGCCCTAAAGGATTTAGTAATATGTAGATATCCGTTTGAATAACGTGAGCCATAACAACACGGTACATCTATTTTTCTCCACCGCCTACACATACAGCGGCTGATCAATGTTTTTCATCACGTCTCGCCTTCTGTTCACCTCGTCGGTAGAAAATTGAAAATTCCGCAAAGAAAATCCGAACCGAACTAATATCGATAAGGTTTTCCAAACAGCGCCCGTCCGCAAGGTGGAATGCTTATTGAATTCTCTGGAAAAGGTTCATTTAAATTTCCCGCGCTGACGGAAGTGCCGAGCAAAGGGAAAAAAGGCCGAGAAGTATAAATGAACGAAGTTTTGTCGCGTCAAAACCACTCGTTCCTTGGAGTGATAAATTATTACAACGAAAATTCCGCCGAGGCATCCAAAGGCGGGAAAATAGAAGGTTGCATTCACCATGAGTGAGACGATTCTGTTTTATTTTGATCCGCGTTCAATATGCCGAGTGAAAAAATATGGAAAGCCTAAGAACCTATTGCGATCTATTAATGTTGATGGGAATAGCGCCCTCTGCATTCGATTGAATCATTTAATTGATTCGAGACGCTGAGATGCAGAAAATCGTATTGTTAAGCGATCCGGTAAATTGATTCTCGGAATAGAATCGTCGCATCACTAAGATGGTACATAGCCACATCGTATCATTCAAAAACGGAATGGATGTAATTAATTTTAATTACTATATAATTTTTTAACGGTCAGTATAAATATCTTATGATAATTATCATCTATTTTTCCGAATCCGATTCGACGGTAATTCCTTCAAATAATCGTTCGATTTTTTTATGCTTCTCTGGGTATTTCCTTGTTTAAAATACTGGCGAAATATTTGAATTCTTCGGGGAATTTGACGCGAACGAATGGACTCGGAATTTCAAAGTAGTTTGCGCCTATTCGGCGAAAATCCTAATTTCATCTTTCTTGTCTCAAACAATGAGTTGCCTGGCGTTAAAGAAAGTCACGTAATGAAATTCAGCTAACGAACCGGACAGCCCTTGAGGGGATCCAGTTCCAATCACTAGACCTCAACTCCAACTGTTGTCTGCGGGAAGAATTCAAAATGAGCGCATCGGTTCCGAACTGTCTAATTTTATTAATTTGGGAAGCAATACCAACGGCCCTCCCGTCTATCGAAAGTTAGTTTGTGAAAAGGGTGAATGCGTCACATGGGTATTGAAGGAAACTACCGGCTAATTAAATTCTCGAACGCATTGAGAACTGCGAGGAAAGAGAGAAAACTCTATGACAACTGGTCGGAATTGTTAACAAGATTATCTCCTTATGAAACTGAAAACGAGAAGGAGGAGAGTGTATAAGATTTATTGAAGAGATGAGTTGATAGAAAATGTTGGAGAAAAAAAAATTAAAATCGTTTTTTCGTCATGATTTTTTCTCATGACCAGTTTCACCGGAAAACTGATACTTTAAACCGAAGTTCAATCAACCACGCAACTACTACTTACTAGACATGTTACTAGACATCTAAGATTACATAATTATTGTGGTTTTATGATGATGCAATAATTTTCACAATTACGACAATTATTTCATTTTTCTTATTTTCAGTACCTCCCGATATTGACGACAACGGAACAAGCAGTGACGTCGCCGTGCAAGAAGGAGGGAATGCAAGTCTTGTGTGCCAAGCAAGGGGGAGACCTCAGCCTCGAATCACGTGGAGGCGTGAAGACAATAAAGCCATAATTCTCCGAACTTCGAAAGAAACGAAAGGTATGATTCTCTGTTATTGCTGGTTAACTTTTATTCGACAACATCCCGATAGAGAATACCGATCGGAATCAAAAGTTAATCTCAAGGTTCGTGTTGGATAGTTGCGAGAAGGGGCTTCCAAATCTCTCCCTCGAAGTTCACCTTTCATATTTGCTGGTTTCATCACGATAAAAAAAATTTTGTTTCATCATATCCAGTCAATTTTCCTTTCATGGTTCGTTAATAAAAATGTCATAATATTTTGTATTCAATTTTTTCGGTTAAATTGTTTTAGATTTTCTTCCGAGTTAAGAACTCAGGTTGTAAAATCGTGTTAGAGAACACATAGAAGAGAAATGCGAGATCTTGCATGTTACTTTGGACTTCCTCAGCTTTATTAACTCTCTTCATGTCAGTTCGAAACATTCGCGAGAAAGTTAGATAAACAGCTGACTCAGCTCTTCCTCTTAACAGTTTGCATCCAAACGAATATCTTCGCTTCAACGTAAACCGTGAATAAGAACCGTGAAAAGCCAAAACTTTTTAATTTTGAACACAACCCGAAATTGAATGTTCCCTTTCAAATAGCCGAAGTTTCGATTTAAAACTTAACCGTTACATGGAACTATACAAAATGAAAACAGTCGATTTTCCGATAGCAGAATCGTTAGTCGATGCCGATCGAACGTTATACTCGCAGTTACAAAACGTTATAATTATATTTCCGATGATGGCCAACGGAGCGGAAAGATAAAAGGTTTTTATTGAGTGTTTTCTGCCTTCAGGTGTGCAAAGGGAGAGATAGGTCGCTCATCGAAATATCACCGTTTCGATTGAAGTGTTCGTGAAGTGAGGACGGAGTTTTGCTCTTCGAGCGCATTCCAGTCTAATAAAGTCGGCCTCGGAAAAAGCGTTCGAGATAAGAGCAATAATCCGCATTAGCTTCCGCTCGGCTCGCAGCTATGGACTGAGCTCGTTCGAAGCTATAGCCTTTTCTCATCATCCCTGACCACCGTGTCTGCAATTTTCAATAACCGCTTTCAATTTTAATAATCGCGAAGCTTGCAAAAATGGACGATTCTCTGCAGTTAGCTGTACAACTTCGCATGTCGGATGTGCGCATCAATCGAAAAGTTAGATTTAAGCGTACGATTCGGATTAAAGGTTCAAATTTATTTAAAACTCATGAACAACGAAAACCGATTATTGGAATAAATTAGATTGAACTCTCTCTCGTGAATAATTAACTGAATTCGGATCAAATAATTACATACACCAAATTTCACGCCGAATTCACGCTGAGATCAAAATGGAAGAAATCAATCTGATTTATTCACAAAACTGAATAATGATACTGGGAACTTGACGAAAATGAAACGAGATTTTTAAAAACTAGCGAATAATTTTTGATGGCAAGGATCGTTTATAAAAACATCTAAAGTAAAATGAATTCTGATAATGATGACGACGATGATGATGATAATAATAATAATAACAAACAATGAAATAAAATTGAAAAATAGTATATAAATAAAATTTTAAAAAATATAACAAGAAAATAATATTTAAAAAAATTACATTAATTATGTAAAAAATTACATTAAAAATTTATTAAATTACATTAAAAAATTACATTAAAATTAATTATTAATAATTAATTAAAATTGAATTATTAATTAATTATTAAATTAATTATTATTAATCACAAAATTACAGTAAAATTACATTTTATTTTTATTAATTATTGTTTTTATTACATTAAAAATTACACACAACCAATAACTATAGGTACTGAAAACCAACCAACTACATTTTGAGCTTTTTGCTTTAGACTGGGTGATTACAGTTTTTATTCTTTCTTCTTCTGAGTATGTAGGCAATTCAGGGCTGCTTTTTAACCGGTCGACTGCAGTGCCGCATAGCCGAAAACGACGGTTCCACTTTTTATCAGTCGACATAAAAAACAAGTATTATACGTTGCTTTCAGGTCGTCCTAGATTTCTCGCCATGAATAGCATCCACTTTCACGGCTGATGCATCCAAATGAACAACATCCATCCGAATGGTGGCTAGTTCAATAGATATGCAAAAAAGGCACTGGAGAAAAAATCAGTCGATGAGTTCAAATAACTTACAACGCGCTGTTAATTTACCGCAACGGGATATCCTACCTTGGACAATAATGAATTGAGGCAGGAAACATTATGATTTTAGCCGAGATTAAATACCTAGTAGATAAGATAAGAAGATAGAACAACTTTTAAAAAAAATTGTTATTTGAATAGAGGTTTGGAGATGTTTTCGGCGATTGGAATTTGAGTTATTTGGTAATTTGTTGAAAGATAAATATATCGTATATTGTATAATATCGTGATATATCGTATAATATATACGTATATTATACGTCCATTATCCGTATAATAGAGTAGATAATTGTGATATCCTATAGTCGAACGATTTAACTAGAATTGGTGGAAAATCCAGGCGAAAAACGAGGCCAATATTTTTTCCAACGAATGGTTGAATTATCAACGCTGTCATATTCTCCGAAATGTAGCCGATACTTTCAGCACTATCACATAGCACCGATAATTTATAGGGCTTTAGAACGTCTCTCTCTTACCGAACATAATCCGGTTTAGATTATTATAGCACGTAACGTTGATAGATTGCTTTTCGGAGCCAAAAATACGATCGAAAATGATCGACTTGAGGTGGAAAAGCTAGCGTAATGTCTAAAAAAAGACGGTAAATATAGAAGGAGCTCGAGAGACGCTTTGCGGGTGGGTCCATTTTCATCCTATCGATGGAAATCCAACTCCATTATACGGCTTGAGCCGTTCGGCTTTCGTCCCAGCGTGAAAAATACCCGTTGCGATGGTTTTTTGCAGTCGAATTATGCCCTCAAAAGCACTCAAAGTACCCAGCGAATACCTTAACGGGACATTTGGACAAACCAATCGTTTCCAAAAGCCGTTTGCCCAAGATGGATCTTGAGAATACTTGCAATTCGACCACTGAAAATGGAGGGTGAAAAATACGTTCACAAGGGGTCGTAGCTGTAAATAGTAAGGAGTAAAAATCTTGATAGAAGTTGAATGACTGTCACGGAGGACAGGAACACGAATGATGGAGTGTTGGAGGTTATTACGAAGGAAAAGTTAAGTTAAGTGGCGGCAGGGGATAAAAAGCGATGCGGAGTCTAAAAGGAAGAACTCTTGACTCTTTGCGCTTGGTTTTAGCGCTAGCTAGCGCAAAATTGTGATTTGAATTATTTCAATCCGGCTTGTATTATTTTGAACTGTAAAGATGAAAGAGGGAATGATTGCGCATGATTTTATCGAACTGTAAGGAAATAGAGATGAGCTTACAAATCAGAGATGAGCGTTACAATTCTTTTGAAGTACGTGATAGGTTTTAAATAGAGCAAAATAATTATGAAAATCAATAATAATATAACCTGTAATATTTAAATTATCAATTTTTTGTAGGTATACTGCACTAAGGCAATTGTTGAAAAGTCAGAGTAATTGATCGATTCTGAACATTTTAATCTGCTCCGAATAAAATCATCAGCAAAAAAATTACGCCTCAATTATGGTAAGAAGAGAAGTTCCGAAATGCCTATATATAGGTAATTTCATGTCAGCTAAAATCAATAGAAGGTTTTTGGTTTCGCAAAATCTAGACAACATTTGCATATCACTAATTTCTCCCTTTGGCTTCCCGGCGGTGCGGAGGACGCGTGAACAGTGGAATAAGCTGTTCAGCGAATGTCGACAGACGGAAAGAGGAGGTAGTACCTTGAAGTGCCCTTCCATTTAGTAGGGACTTTGGAGAGGCCTCAGGTACTGTATTCTAATGAGGCCCTGCTCGACCCAGGCCTCCTGAAGCTCACCCGGTGCCCTTAGACACCCACGCTCAATTGCATCCCTAATCCGCTTGTTCGTACCACTGCGAGTGCGTGACTCTCGACTCCCTCAGTCAGCGGATTTTAACAAAAAAAAAAGTTTATTTGCCAAAAAAGGCTTTTTGCCGGAATGATGTTTTTTGACGAAGCTTATCGCGGATTAAAGCGATGTTTCCAATTATTTCAGTTCTTCCTTTTTCTCAAGGTTCACAATTGTGTCCCATGGCCTGAAAGGGAGAATATACCTCTCCCTTTTCCCATGTTTCGAGGTTAAAATTCTTCTCTCCAACCGACAAATGATTCTAACAATTTCAAATTTTATCATACCGATATTTGGAAAAAGAAAGTTAAAAAAATTCGAAGAAATTGAAAGAAAAGCTTGAAAACGACGAAACATTCATCCATTATTGCAACTGAAGACACGAAAGGATAGGAAATAAAATTATCTTTCTCATATTGATATAGCTATACAGTCTTCTATGCATTATTCGAGATAATGATCGAATAAGTACAGAAGATCGACCGTCCCTTTGACTCTCTTCGGGAATATAGCTTCGAAACTCTATTTTCTGCATGTAACTAACCACAAAAATACTTGATCAAGTTTTTACGAATATGAAATCAAAAGAATTAAAGGAACAATGTTGCGATGGTAAATTTTACTTAATATTTACTACTTTTAGTTTAATTTCAGTACCTAATAATATCCATAATTATTGATTAATTTCAATGAACCCCTTTCATGTTATCATCCGAAAAGTTTCTGCGGTGATTTTTATTTTGAAACATACCTAGTGTGGAAACATTCACCTTTGATCTTTTCACTCACACATCCTTCGTTTGAAGTGTGCCGCGGTGGGCTTGGGAACATTTTCCTCATTCTTCGAAATGCGAATAAATTCGATTAACTAACTCAATAATTGATTTTAATTTTATTTTCCAGTTGACCAGTACAAAGGGAGAAGCTTGGGCCTACAGAAAGTCGATCGATCGCAAATGGGAGCCTATTTGTGCATAGCAACCAATGACGTCCCTCCGGCTGTGAGCAAGAGAATCACATTGAACGTAAATTGTAAGCATGACATATTATATCCCTTAATGAAAATACGATTACCCTTCAGGAGAAAAATAATTTAGTTTAATGTAATCGAATTAAGCACTTTATCGATAAAAAGGTCTTCTTTGATGTTGAGAAGGTTTCTTTTTCAATAAAATGTATCTTCGTCCTGTTCCATGTACCTTTGTTTGAAATTTTAGTCACTTGTATTCCTAGTACATGGTATTTCGCAATTTCCCCGAAGGTAAATTCCTGGAAACTATTATTAAATTCACTATCCTAGTTTGATCCGTTTGTTTTCCTGACTCTATCCTAGTCACTCGTGCTTTTGATTGTAAATTGTCTACCCTACCGTAGCCCGATAACTTAATGAGCTATCGATGATCGCCGTTCAAACTATTCTGCGAAAGAGAGAAGAATAGGGTAAAACGGTGCGAACAGTGATGATGAGGTATGGGTTAACCATTGATCTCCTAAACCCGCCTGAGAGTGGATCAGGTCACAGGTGTAGCGAGCCCTAATACCGGTTGATAAAGACCGGCGTGTTTCGTTAATTACAGCTGCCCTTAGTAGTACGCATGATCCGGACGCGGTGGATATCCGCGACAGCCTCTCTGTACTTACTGCAGACGAAAACCATTAATTGTCTGTTTTCCGCTAACCGTTGAGTGACAAGGATCCCATACACCACCGAAAAATTGACATTACACAGACAAATTAAAGGGAACTGTTTTTTGTAAGATACCTAGTTATGAGTTTTCGTGAAAATTGAACTCGCATTCTAAAGAGCCGCATGTTTTTCAAAAAGTTCAATTTGACAATGACTACGCTTTAATTTACAGATTGTTTCCGATTCCTTTAGAAATGATTCCCGATTCGTAAATTTGTTTTACGTCTAGTTCTATAGCGTCTAATTCCATACTGATAGCAGTTTAAAATTTATATGTAACTTACAGCTAAATATAAACATCGCGTTGTCTGAGATCATAATATTAATGGTAAAATGATATTTTATTTAATTTAGTTGTTTAGCCTCCAAATATAAATGAAATCGATGGCTAAAATCTCGAGTCACTCTGTAAATGAGGTGCCGAACATCACTTCGTGCGCCATGCACAATGAATTTTATTGTATAAATCATAAAAATATTGACATTGTATACATTTTTTATATGTTATTGTATATTGTTCCTACCTGGGTAATTTGCGTTCATAGAGATCTCTTATGAACAATATTTTCCATCTGTAAGTTTTATGTAACTAACAAGATAAAAATAATAGTATCATCAGCTACTCCAAAGGCAATGTTAATTAATCATAATTTAAGATACAGTTCTGGTCGCAAACGGAACGTGTTGAAAAACGAGGCGATCACTTCTCCATTTTTTATCGGTAACAGTTATAACCATGGTATAGTATGGTATGCGTCTTTCACTCGCCATTACAATGTTAAATACCTCTAGCGTCAAATATATTGATTTTTGCAGCCTGTAAAAAGCTCAACAGCGATAAACGGCGTAAGGCGGAAGTACGGTGTGTGATCAAAACAAGGATTTTGAACATGGTCGAAGTTGGTCATATTTAAAGCAAAGAGACGCGAAAGTTACAAAAGCGCTGGAATAAAATAACTGAATATGCGTTTTACGAGGAAGTAATGCAGCTGCATGTGACCCCGATAATAAAAATCAAGCAATATTCAACTGTCATAAAGAAAACTTTAAAATCTAAAGTATATTCACTCTTGCAGCCTATAAAAATTTCTAAAGCAAAAAAACGGCACAAGGCGGAAGTACTGTGTGTTATCCAAACTATACAAAACAAGTTTTGTGAACTTGGTCAAAGTTGGTCGTATATAGAGCAAAGAGACCCAAAAGTACTATAAGGCTTAAATAAAATAACTGAAAATACGTTTTACGAGGAAGTACTGCATGTGACCCGGAAATTAAAACTCAAGCAATATGCTGCTTTCATATACAAAAATGTAAAGTCTCCCAGCCTTCATATATATTCACTCCTCCGGTCTATAAAAATCTCTCAAGCAAAAGAACGGCATGCGGCGGAAGTACTGTGTGTTATCCAAACTATACAAAACAAGTTCTGTGAACGTGGTCAGAGCTGGCCAAATATAGAGCAAACAGCCCCAACAAGTCCAATAACAGAAAATGCGTTTTACCAGGAAGTACTGCATGTGACGCTGATAATAAAAATCAAGCAATATATTCAGCTGTCATATAGAAAAATTTAAAGTTTGAAGTATATTCACTCTTCCGGTTTATAATTACTCTCAAAAGTCAATAAACGGCATGAAGCGGAAGTACTGTGTGTTACCCAAACCATGCAAAACAAGTTTTGTGAACGAGGTCAAAGTTGGTCATATTTAAAGCAAAGAGACCCAAAAAGTACAATAACGCTTAATAAAATAACTGAAAATCGTTTTACGAGGAAATACTGCATGTGACCCTGATAATAAAAATCAAGCGATATTCAGCTATCATATAAAAAATTTGCGGTCTAAAGTATTCACTCTTTCGGTTTATAATTAGGCTCAAAAACCAAAAAATGTCATAAAGAGGAAGTACTGTGTGTTACCCAAACTATACAAAACAAGTTTTGTGAACGAGTTCAAAGTTGGTCATATTTATAGCAAAGAGACCCTAAAAGTACAATAACGCTTAATAAAATAACTGAAAATTCGTTTTACGAGGAGGTACTGCAGGTGACCCCAATAATAAAGTCAAGCAATATTCAGCTGCCATATAGAAAATTTAAAGTATAATGTATGTTCACTTTTGCGGTCTATTAAAATCTGAAAAGTTAAAAAATGGCATATTGCGGAAGTACTGTGTGTTATCCAAACTATGCAAAACAAGTTTTGTGAACGAAGTCAAAGTTGGTCACATTTAAAGCAAAGAGACCCAAAAAATACAATTAAAATAACTGAAAATGCGTTTTACGAGGAGGTACTGCGTGTGACCCCAATAATAAAAATCAAGCGATATTCAACTGTCATATAGAAAAATTTTAAGTCCTCCAGCGTTCAAATATATTCATTTTTGTGGTCTATAAAAATCAAAATGTAGCAAATGTGCAAATAACGCGGAAGTACTGCATGTGACTCATTTGATAAAAATCAGGCATCATTCAATCGCCGACCCCATCATTTTAAGACCTTGAACGTTCAAATACATTGAGTTTTGCGGCCTGTAAAAATCAAAATACAAAACGTGCACTAGTGAAATCGTGAAAAACGCTCATAACGTGGAGGCATTGTATGTGACCCACTATACAAAAAATCTAGTGTTTTCTGCTTGCCATAACCGACATTTCAAGCCCTCAAACGTAAAAAAATATTGGCTCTCGTAGCCTGTAAAAATCAAAACAGAAAAAACTTTGAACGCTTATATCTCGGAAGTACTGTGTGTAAACCAAAATTCGGAAAACCCTAATTTTGCACAATCACTGGGAAAACATTCCCTTAAAATTTCATAAAGTTTCATCCATTTTTCAGGGAGATATGGCGATTTATGTCAGTTTGTGACCACAGACAGACGGACACACAGACACACAGACACACAGACACACAGACACACAGACACACAGACACACAGACACACAGACACACAGACACACAGACACTTGTTCAGAAAGTGTTTCTGAGTATACTACTATGAAAATTTCTTCCATCAGGACCTCGGTTCCGAATTCGACTTTTCGGACGATCTCAATACTTCCATTTACTACGTAAACATGGAAGTAAAAAATCAGCTTGTCAACATCTGATTTTGTCTTTCAATATCTTGAATACGAATTTCTTTTAATGATGTTTGAAAGATGCGACAAGGCCTCGGAACAGCTTCTTTTTTTGTAGACCTTTACATCAGATGTGTTATACTATATCAGTAATGGTCATCAATTATGAACAATTATTAGTTATCATTAGGAAACAATAAATCGGATAAAAATATGTACTACACGTCAAACGCTTTGGGAATAGGACGATAAATTAACTACATTGTATGGAATAAAATGAAGTTCTCTCAAGTCGCTAGAAATTCTGTGACCTAGGTTTAGCGCGACAGAGATTCGTCTAAACGGTTTGAACTGACCGATCGCTCCTACCTGAACAACCACTCTACTTCAAGAACCCCAGGTGCATTTGTGTCGGGCAGTGTTCGTAAAATGGGCTCCAATTTCATTATAGAGTGGGTTAGGGCGATTTCAATCGGAAGCACGCTCATCTAGTACCTCGGACACAGTCGGGAACAACCGAAAGAACGGGTTCTCATCAGCAGTCCAAAGTAGCTGTTACAATAGCGAATTAAATCAATAACCTGTTTTTCCAGCACTATAGCAGATAAACTTTTCTAGTTTTTCAACAAAAAAAAAACAAAACTTTGTATTGGTTTCTAAATCGTAAAAAATAAAATAAAATGGGGAATCTACATGAATTCTTTATTTACCTGTATATTATTTATTTATATTTTTTAAAAGTAAAAATGCTCTTGGATAAGCGAAGTTTGGCTCAAAGGCCTGCAATTTCCTCCGTAAATATCGAGGTTTTTAGTGAAGCAATTAAAATATATTATTTGGTGGGTGGTAGGTGGAATATAAGGTAGACGCTCTGTGTATGTGTACTGTGACTGGGCTTTTGAAATAATCAATTATCTTCTGTTCCGTGATATTCTTCGATCATGCTCCTCTTCTCTCAACAATTCTTCCTTCAAAGTTTTTCTTAGGATTCCGATTTCACTTGGAAATAGTGTCTTTAGGATGCATGGCAATTATTGATGATTACATTCGGAATAAAAGTCTGAGTGGGAATAAAACATAATGGCGAACTCCCACTCGTGGCATATTTGTATAGTTATGCCCAACACGATCATTATTATAACGTATCTGTAATTTTTCAGTTTCGCCTTCAGTAAAAGTTCCAAACCACGTCCTGGGATCCCCCAGCGGAAACAACGTCACGATTATTTGTCTCGTGGAAGCCTATCCGAACACTATAAACTACTGGTTGCTCAACCGGACTCAGATGCTACTGAACGGGTAGATAATTAAAAATTATAAATTAATTAAATCCCTTCTTTGCATAATCATAAATGCTCGTAACAAAAACTTCATTATTTTCTATAGTATCGATTATATTATTTATTCTCGTCATGCATCTTTGCTCTGTCTCCTTTAGAGTAAAACACCAGGTCGAAGAGGTTCGCCACAACTACAGAGTCACTCTTAAACTGACTGTAAGGATGTTCGTGGAGAGAGACGCTGGAATTTACACATGTGTAGCGACTAATTCCCTCGGAAAGGCCGAAGGATCCGTCAGATTATACGGTAAGGATCAGTATTCTCATAAGGCTAGCTTTTCACAAAGCCAACAGAGCTCGAGGAAGAATTTAATTTTTGCATCAACTCTGAAGTAAAAATACCCGTTCTTTTTTCTTTCGAAATTTGAAAATATTCGTTTAAAATTTTCCCCCTGAATCTCGAATATCGTGTTTCCAGATACGAATTTAACTAGCGTGGTACTTTTCCCGGAATATAACCCAGAAAAAAAAAACAGTGAATATCGGTGGCCAAAATTCGCAAATTACAGCAGACGACGTTCGTTAGATTCTTGTATGAGACTGCGGCTTCATTTCAGATTTTGAACGGACGTATAATGTAAAATCCGTTCAAAAAAAGTTTTAGCTCGAGCACAATAATTGGCAAAAAGGGTTTGTTAGCTCTTCTATAGAGTTTTAACGTCCAATACCATCGTTCAATAGACTGCACCGACAGATGGCAATTTACCTGTGATATTTTCCGTATAATTCCGGGATTCATTATAGCTGACGAGCGAAACAATCGTGAAAACTGGCTTTACAAGGAAAAAATGCACAAAGGAAGAAGAATTAATCAAGTTCTCCAAATTAAAGGTCTGCAAAAATACATTACGTTTCTTTGAAGGGGAATTGCCAACGGTGAATGAAATTGAACCGAGAAAACCTGAATGGGGAGCGAGGAGGGAGTTCGTAAAATATAATTATCTCTTGAAAGAAATGGAGATACGCTGAAATTGGATCCATCAGTTGCTCGAGGAGCTGGTGGCGAGATAAAAAATGTCAACCGTCCGTCGTCGCAGTGAAAGATCAGATCTATTTTGTCGAATAGCTTGCCGTTCAGTCTGTTATCGAATCGCTCGAAAGGGGAGAGTGACTGACTGACACACGTTCAATAGTTCGGATATATTTTACCGGGATAAGAAATTTCACATGGATTCACGCACTTTTTATTTATGTAATTGATAATGAACCCAGTGCTCATATTAATTATGTTATTATTGAAAAAAAATTATTCAACTTCGTATAAAAGACAATCAGTATCAATATTTCTCCCAGCAGGGCGAAAATGATCAACGTGTCGAAACGGACTGATATAAAGCCTCTTTTCGCCTCGGATGCGAGGATCCGCATGGAACATGCCGTTATTTCACTTTCAAACGGATGTTTGTTGTAGTTTGGAAGGGAGGGGTTTGTTTTGCAGTTCGGCAGCGAACGGCCTCCATTTCCAACAAAGAGAGGTAGAGCGATGAAGTTCGCATTTTTGGACTTTTTGAGGACCAACTCGTCCGCGCGAGGGTGGGAAGTGGAATTTCCGTGTTTTTATTCGAGGAAAAAAACGCAGCGTCGAGTGAAATTCAGGCGACGAGTCAGAACTATTCGAACAGACAGAGATGAATGATAATTTTTTAGGTAATAATTGAGAGGCGAAATTCCAACATCGAGATTTTTCAATATAACTTTCCACAGCTGATATTAATTTTTATTTTTCATTATTCGGATGTGTTACGCAAATAGTTCGCATTTTCAAATAACCTTTTTTTCTGTTTTGGGCGTAAAATTTCTTTAAAATATTTCAAACCATCCGTAATTTTATGCTTAATCGATGAGATATTCGAGCAAATAGATAGTGGCCTATTAAGATTTTAGTAGATTTTACTTTTTCGATAGGTAGCTGATTATTATCAACTAAGAGTAACGTGGTAGGTGTTCTTAGAAGTTGAGTAAACGTTGAGAATTTTTCACGATCCGAACCTCCGAGTCTAGTCGAGTTTTATTTCTCATAATGCTCCATTTTTATACAATAAAAACATCTCTTAGCGTCGTTATTTTCCAAGCGCTCCGAGTTCGAGTTGTGTTTTTGAACAATTCGTTTGCTCAGAAAAGAAAAGGTATTTCAAACTCGCGCTATTATATTTTGAATAATCAACGCCTTCATCATGGAACTTTAAGTTTTCGAAAGGTGGTTTATTCGACCGGGGAGTTCGGGTTGGTAAAAAAAATTTGCGAGGTTTCTCCACTCGCTGAAACGACGTTCACATCAAGTTGTAAAAATGAGAACGTTTCGGTAATGCAGTTTTGTTGCTTTTTACCTTTTTTGAGCTGTTCAGTCGTAACTGCGTTTATTAGCCAAGGCAACAAGCTTTTCGAGTACCTAATTTCTGCGAAACTTTTTTATCGCTATTCGTCGAGAAAAGAAAGAGAAAACTGGCTATTTTTACTGACTTTTCCCAAGAATGTCGCTTTCGAAC
The DNA here is from genome assembly GCA_037159825.1 of Tupiocoris notatus. Lineage (NCBI taxonomy): Eukaryota > Metazoa > Arthropoda > Insecta > Hemiptera > Miridae > Tupiocoris > Tupiocoris notatus. The sequence goes on along the minus strand of JASJUZ010000425.1, from coordinate 148,181 downwards.
ATTTCAACTTGAGAGCCTTGGGGTGTCTGCGAGGCAGTTTTTCAACGACGAGCGATGAAACCCCGCTCTAGGATGGCGTTATCTTGTTATCGACAGAGGTAAAGGACAGGTAAGCGAGTGGAACTGGTGTTGGACTGAGTTCACAACTGCTGTACCGAGAACGAGCGATTTGAGTGTCAATAACTTGGACAAATAGAAGAGCAAAGGGAACTGTGTTTCCTCTCTCGTGACATTTGTGTTAAGTTATCGCGACACTTTACCTCCGGAGTGGCCAATAAAACGCCCAATCTCACAGTCCCGGTCTGGCCTGCCGTTTTCCGTGTTCCCCGTCCCTTTCTCGTTAAGTCGCCGGTTACATTACCTCCCGCTTTGCTACCGTTTTCCACCCTCCTAATTCGTTCTTTTATGGTGCTATTCTCCGGAAAACCGAGTCAGTGGATTCGAGCTTGGAAGAATCCGGGAGATCGAACGATATAATAAATTATATCCTTTTTCCACTTCGTATATTTTTAATGGATTTCAACCGGAAACCGGGGGCGGGGAAAACAATCGAGATGCGGGGGTAATCTATGCATAACCTCAGCCAACTATTACTGCCGCGATAATCTAGTCGAGCAATAATTCAAGCCGTTCGTAGGGAAAACAAGGAAAACCCCCAAAATAATATGCTACGGAATGTGGGAAATAATTCTCCCGCGAATAAGAAAACCCGAGTATTTCTTGGCAATGAGAGAACTTTCAATGTCAAATTAGATTTGTTTTACCCCCGTAATAACCGAATTTTATACTGAAAGCAACTGAATAACAGTTATTTATCTATCAGATACTGCAGTTCTCAAGATCGATCCTTCGTATTGAGGATTGACGTCGCCAGTGCTTTAATAATAATTTTTTCTACCTTAATATCTTTAAAATTTCGATTTGAAAAAAAATTAAACCACTGCAAATGCGGATGGAGGTCATGGGACGAAAAGCCATTCACCTCAAATATTATAGTTATTGGAATAAGGGGGATATAAATTTAGCGAATATTTCTCCATGGTTCTCCTTAAAAACCTAGATTGCTTGGAATTTAAGCAGAGTTCACAGTCATCCGTCAAGTGCGGTTGCGTTCCTGCGTTCTGTATTTTGGTTCACTACTCGAAACTGGAAGGCTATCACCAAGCCAATAAGAAGGCGAAATGCATCAATGCAATCGCATCGACGAGAGCCTGTAAACCCTGCTTTAGGGCATTTTTAAGGCAACATAGGTCGATGAGTACCTATGAGATGAATTCATCCCTATACTAAGTGAGAAATGCGACAAACCAAAGAATGAATAATACAATGTTTGCTTAGCTTCCCAAAATAAATGTTAATACATGATCCTTGGATATACTTACATTCAAGTATGACGTACTTCACGTACGTGAAGCTACCTGTCATGCAAAAACTTTCAATTGGACGTGAGAAATATTAATTCTTCCGATTCGTTATGTTTTCTTTCAGAAATAAAAATTCCATCGACAACTACCACAACGACGACTACTACCACGACTGAAGCTCCAACAACAATGATCGGTAAAATGATTACAAATTAAAATAGCCAAAATATAAGTACGTTTCTGAACGTTTTTTTCCTTCTAATTACTGAGCATGATTAGATGTTAGAATGGTTTTTATTCTCCAGGTGGTCGTATTACTTCTTTCTGCAGGTTGAGGGGGAGAATAACGAGACGACCTCTTCTCCATGAAGAAGCCCAAACAGGCGAAAGTACTCGGCGTAATAAAAAGGAAAAAATGGAGAAGAGGTCGTCTCGTTATTCTCCACCTCAACCTGCAGAAAAAATGGTTTTTAGTGTGCATAGCTCATTATTTCGGGTCTTTAGGAGGGTTTACCTAAACAGTGAAACAGTGACGATAATGATGATGATGATCATGATGTAGATGATATTGATAATAACAATACCAATAATCATACATAAATAAATAAGAATAATACTTCTGATTTAACGAATATATAGTTGCTCATTGCCATTGCACACGATAAGAATGAATAGAAAGAATTATATGGGTAAATAAAAGGTGGGAGCAATTTGAACGGAATTGAATTGAAAAAAAAACGCGAGTGTATTAATTAAATTGCATTGTTAAGGGAAATTGAAAAATGTAGAATGTTCTCGATTGTTTGGTAGCTTGGAAAGCTCTTTGTCACGGATGCGAAACAAATGATGAACTGAATTTGTAGGGAGTTGCCTACAAATACTTTATGAAGTATACTGAGAAACTGATTCCAAACAGGTAATGAAACAAATAATGAAATATCCAATAGCTGAACATTTACGCACGTTTTTAACCTTGTAAATCTCTGCGCGGAAACCGCCAAGGGAAAAAGTGGGAAGGAAAATGGAATGGAAATGTTACTGCTTTCCTTCGGAACGCCACACTCCGTTCTGGAGGGAAAACGGGAGAGGATTCTCCAAGGAAACAAATTGTGAAAAAAATCTTTAATGGCACTTACGTGTATGACCTGATGTGATGATTTTGCCAGGGAGTAAAAATCGTCCGTGCATGGGGGACACTATCATTTGGTGAGGGTCAGTGTAATACACGGCATTTCAAGATGATCGAAGACAAATTCAAGAGATTCCCTAGTACGTGTACTGTACATAACTCCTTCGTCACGCATTTCCTTCCGTGTGATAAATCACTTGGTCTAAAACCCTTGGTAGTCTTCGCGAATCCTGTACCGAATCATTTGCCGATTTTTGTGGCGTCTGCTAACGCCCTCTAACGCAACGAATTTTTAAAGGAAATGATCCCATGCCACGATTTTCGAATTTAATGAACTTACATGTTTGGCCAGCTATCGTTTTCCTCGAAAAATAACTGTTCTCACTTGGCAAAAACGAAGTACGTCGATAAATCGGCAGCCCCATCTTTCCCGTACGTGGAAACCGTGTTACACCTAATGCGGTTTTTTGGGATAGAAACCGTCCCACGACTACGTGGATGATTACCTTTCGGAGATTGCCTCCTGTAGTTACTTTCCCAACGACGGAGAGAGCAAGCAAACACGCGAGCACGCAAACTGTTGCTGCTTTTGGCGGAAAACGCTTCAGAAATTGATGCTTACAGGTTTTCGAAATTCGAAACATTCATCACTTTCGAATCAGTTGAACTTGTGTGTGTTGTATCTCGTGCAGGGTCGTCGACTATTTTCCACAATAATCGATGACACTGTAGATGTGATTGCTATACGTTATCGGGCTTTATTGAAATGAAATGAAATATCGTTTATTGTACAACCGTAAGGTATTACATCGTATTATATCGGGCTTTATTTCTCATTGTGGGTACATTTTATTGCGAAATATAAAGGGTTCCTCGGAATGGATTGTAGAATTCGATGTAGTAAATCAATTTAGGCTTCGGGCAATATTTTATTAAATTAAATTAAAATAAATTTAAAAATTAAATTAAATTTATTAAATATCGATAACTCACAAATTTGATGGGAAACAAGAGCATATCTCCTTCATCCACGAAGACTCTGAATAATATTGCTGTACAACTTTTTTATTAAGCGCTCAGCAACTTTTAAAAACGTGTTCGTTTCTTGAAAACCAATATAACCTGAAAGCGAATGCAAGGCGTAATATTTTAATGATCCCTAGCTTCCAAGAAGTCAATAATTCATGCAATCTCAAGTCGCTCTTTGATAGTAATATTAATGCGGCACGACTGTATCGTATTACAAGAACGAAAATATAAAATCTTCAGTACAAGTTGCAAATCAAATACCAAATGAAATATCGAACAAATCATTTCAATTACTAATCCATTTCTCTAATTGCAATTTCAGATACCACTACAGTCACAACTCCATTGGCGATTCAAACTACCGGTGAGAACATAACGAATTCACTGATGAATTTTAATTAGGGATATATAAGTTGATAAGCTTGGCGATTACCTAATTGAAAGCTTAGACATCAAAGAGGAGCAATTCCGTTCATGAATTACTGTTACACCTGAAGTAACACGATTATGAATAAATACCAGCTAATAAAAACGAAAAATGCACAGCAGAAGGGGCGACAAATTGAGTACTAATATTTTTTAATTTCATTCCTCGAGAAACACATTTTATATTTGCGCTAAAGGTTTTCTCGTGTTTTCGACCTAACTCGACGGAAAGACCCTCAAGAGGCTGACTGAAAAAGGTATCACCAAGAATTATGACATACGGACAAAATCTCCCTTTTATGAGTGAATGGACGTTTTTGGAATGCTGGAAAGGTTCGTTGGATAAATATGAACGAACCATTTCTATTATATCAATCTAATTTGCTTCATGCTGTTTCATCTGTTTTATAGAAAAGATTATCAACAGGGGAATATTTCAACGTGATTTTCATAAGGGCAAAAACAATATCCAATTAGAAGGGAAGAGCAATTTCTCGACTCTCGTTAGTGTCGCTTATATTTCTCCAAGCTCTTTCATATACTTCGACCTCCAATTATCATGAGTGATAATATTTCGGCGAGAGGCTGGCCTGCTATCCTTGCTACAGAACTTCCATGCCCTGATGAGAACGAAAGAGAGCGCTTAATGAGCAACAATAACTTACTATACTTTGTACGAATATTTTTGTACTGTTTGATCTAAGATGCAATATCAGGTTGAAGAGAGAGATAAAGGATCTATTTACTAATATTCTTGTTTCCCAACTTTCCACGTTTGAGAATTATTCTTCTATCCGTGCTTTTGTCTCGTTTCTCAATTACTATCCTAAACTAGCATGTATTATAATGTAAATACGCTTGTCCATCAATTACGCTTGTCCGCTTGTCCTCTATCAATAAGTAAGTGAGTGAATTACCTGATTTATTATTCCAGATGCTTACGATTCTGAAAACGACGACGATGTGAACGAAGTGGACACGAGCAGCGTGAAAAGCGGGCGCAACAGCCGACGAAGGCAGCAATTCACATTTGTAAACAGCTCAGGCCTTGCGCACCGAAGCTTTGCAGTCGGCCTGATAACCATTTCGTTGTTGTTAAAATCTTTTAGGTGATTCGACGTTTCTGATTGATCGAATATATATAAGACTGATTGTATGAGCGATAGTACTGATAGAGCCAACGCCAAGGCGAAAGGGGCATTGTGGAACGTATTTTCGTGTCAATGTCCGTCGATGTTGGTCGTATACTATTTCTATTGTTTTTAAGGGAACGCCACGTCGGATTTTTTCTCCGAAACAAATCTTCTCAGTCGATAGTCAAAACGGTATTCGTTTTCTGAGCGATGTAACGGAATGATTCCAGGAAGGAAAGGTGAAATTTATTCAATAGATACATTCATCATTGTTTCTCGCCATAGAGTAAAACCACGAAGCCCTGATGATGCCCCAAGGGGTGAAAGTGCTTGGCAGGCTAATAATAAAAAACAGGAATACAAGTCGCCTTGATTTTCTCTCCCTCAACCCCAACAACGAAGGAAAAATTAGTTTTGTTTGGAAAGAGGTATTGAAAATTCGTGAGAAACAATATTCTTTAGCCAGATTAATAGACGGTACAGTATTCTACATCACCTTCAAGACGGTGCAGTTGTACAGGTCGTAGTCTATACTGAGAAGAATCACCTCAGTAATATACGTTCGGATTTTATTTATTTTTGTATTTTACAGGAACTAAGTAGAACACAAAAAATATTGAAAAACGACAGGATCCAAGAGTGAGATTATGTATTTAAAATTTGGAGAGAAAAAAACACGTAGCGTTCTATTCCCCTACGACAAAATATCATTAGTTGAGTTCTAAATAGGTACCAGTTGAATTCGCTTTCAGTTCCAACGATGATATTTCTAGTTTTGTCAAAATTGTATTCTCTAATCCGCTTTTTATTGCATCTGATTGAAAACTATTCCGTTCAAAGGCTGGCCGTGTTATCCATACCACTCAAGATTTATAACGGTTGTATTTGAGGAAATGTGTAAATGATCTGTAATATAATCCATATCCGTGTATATATTAATGTACATATCACCTCATTTTCCCAAAGCATATCAATATTCCCAGCTGTATAGTTATGCCGTTCAAAAATATTTAACGTTTATTTTGTGGATTCAAATTCATTTCTATTAGTGACTGTATTATAAAATGACTGTGGTCATGCTGTTTTTATTCGTGTTACGCCTTTTACATCTATGCAATAATTATTTTCAAGTCGAAACCTATGCGAATAATTCGTACGATTGAAAATGCTCATTACAATATCCATTGTTCGATGTTCGATGATGTGCGATGTCGTGGCATCTTTAACCTTTAGCAGCGTTTCGCTGTCATATTTGGTAAGGGTAATAAATTTCATGTTATACGATTTCAATTGTTTTTATCATCTACTAATTTCCCCCTTTGACTACCTCATCATCTTATAAATCGTTTAAAATTAAGTTCGTCATGAGGTGATAATTTCGGTTGTTTTCCATCTTCAGAGAAAACCTCCGAATAAATTTTTCGCTGAAGCAAACGAGCGAGAAATAGCGTTTTTTCCTTCGAAAAAATTGAGCTAGTTTATGAATACATATTACAGTCAGATCAGCTTGAATAAGGGTAAGTACGATAACCATAATAATTTTACTTCCATGGTTACATAAATATGCAAACAAAAAACATTTTCCATGAACTCGTTTCTCTGATGCATGAAACGGATTTGGTGTTTTCAAGTCGAAATTCGGGGGTCGATTTCTTTGGAACGAGCCAAATAGCATAATTTAGTGGGAAAATTTGCTAAAAATAAATTACTGTGTTGAGGACGACGAGACAATTTTGTCTCGTCAAATAAATTAATTTTTTAACGAACAGACAGTACCGCTCTCAAAGAGGATTAATTTATTGAGTGCGATATGAATGATGTACGATGATGCTTCATCTACTAAACTTCAAGACGATGAATCACTCTAATGTCATTCAAAAGCTTGTTGATGAGCTTGTTAAAGGTGACCAGTTTCGTTGAATGCATTTTTACATAGGCAAAATTAACTAGAGATAAGAACCTCAAGAAGCTACTCAGTGAGCTTGTCAATTAATTTCTAATCAAGTAGAAAAATCGCATACTTTTCTTCCGAAAGATTATCTTTATTAATTTCTATATGCGGCCAACCGCGGTCACATTGAATTAATGGGGCGATTGATGGGGCATTAATGGGAATAAATGTATGACCAACGAATTATTCTCAAGCATTTGACGTTGAGGTAAATTTTCCACCATATCGAGGGTTATTATAGTTCATATTTCTCAAATTCAAAATTTCCAGTAAATCTCCTCCTGTGGAGAGAATGTGGGAAGTATTGATCTCAGGCGGAAAAGCGGCGAGCTTGCAGTCTCGATAGGGGGACGCTAGAGAGTTCTGGTTGGTCTTCTGCAACAGTTAAAAAAAGGTCCGTCCTAAATAAGCATTCAGATCAGCCTGCATAACGAACTTTACTACAACTGGTTCTAAGCTATTTAAAATGAAATTATCACCAATTAATAATGGTCTTCACTATTCAATCGAAAGACGAAATATTGGTATTGCTTATATAAGCGCCCAATTTAATTTTCAAACGGCTAGAATAAATAATTACTTATGGTTTTGAAAGAAATTAATCCTCCTGGGTTTTTATGAATGATAAATTTGAACTAGAGAACACTATCCCCGTGATTCTACATTTACGATTTTCCTTTTCATTCCAGTTTCAATATTGTAACGTTCGTATACAAATATTTGTCAATGAGCTCTATTTTTCCAGTATTCACCAAATACAGACATACTTTCCTGAATTGCACGCCTTCCGTTTATTCAAACACCGCACGTGCGACAGAATTCGTCGCCCCGTTATTTGACAAACCAATCGGATTCCTCTATATTTTATTGAAGCGACGTCGAATTCTGTAGATTAAATGATTTCGACCAAATTGAGTTCAGTAATGACTATGCGAAAGGCCATTTCCCAACCTACATAAAAGAACCTTTTAGGCCAAAGAGTTGACCTTTGTCAGCCGTCAGCCTTTTCTTCGCGAGCGAAATGTCACCATAACCGACTAACAATGTGAATGAAAATCGCAGCCAAGTCAATAACACCGCTCGTATCTACGATGTACCAAATGATAGGAAAATGACCGTTGATAATAGCTCAGTTATCCAATACGATTTACCATCAAAATACGAGTAGCTATAGTGCGTTAATATTTTTCGAGGTTTGCACTCACTTTTACGTGTTCATAATTCTACGCTGTGTGGAACTAGAATCAGTATCTGGAAACAATTGAATCATCCCCAACGACATTGCAACAATGCGTGCCGATCGGATAGAAAGTTTATTTTTTCCGTGTTCGAGAATTACGAGTCGTGCAGTCCTTTGCGAGAAGTTGGACTGCCGCAAGAAATATTACTATTCGACTCAAGAAATGCAAAACCGACCTGACCCAGTTAGATCCTCATTTTTGAATTTCTTGACTTGTGATATAGAAATAAACCACGCGATAGAGCAATTAGCGCAAACGGATAGAGCCATTTCTCACCGCTAATAATGGACAGGTGTATCACGCTCGGCTGGCTTACTTTTTAATCTCCTCTAATTGGTTACAGAGTGAGCAGGCAAGCAAACAGGACACTAACGTGCTCAGGTCACATCACTAACGATCCGTCAGACAGAGGTTAACCAAATGTTATGCAAATACGACCGATTAGGTGCACTGCCAAAGGTGACATCACGCGACATCCTCGTTCGATATAAAACCACAACGTGCAGCGGAGTTGAGAAAATAATTATTCATGATGAAACTCGAAACATTTAATAATTTAAATCGAAAGTCGCAACCAACGTTCGAATTATTGACATTCACAAGAGGAATTAAATATTGGCAAGAAGAAAACTCGAGTTCCACTAGAAAAATTAATATGGACGAAAATAGGAAAACGCTGCAAATGATTGTAGGTACAGCGGTTTATTATTTCTTCGTTTCAAATAAAATTCAAGAGAACCAACTTGTAGTTGTAGTAACTATGGCGAACTTTTTTTGTGAAGGATTTCACCTAACAACAGATCGGATATGAAAAAAGTCCTTGGCAAAAAATATCGATTCTAATTAACTACTTAAAAGTGAAATTATCAACCTAACGATACAGCATTTTGGGGGGATAGGGAAATGATAAATTAGTGCATTAAATTGAAAACAAAAAAATGTTAAAAACGTTAATTTGGTCAATTTACGGTGAATGATCGAAGTTTTATATTAGGTTGCATTGTCTAAGTATCCAACTATTACTCTACAGGAGAATTAGACTATTTAATTGTGTAGGTGCCACACAACATCAGTTTTTTTTTTTTTTTCCTATCAAATACCACCCATAAAATACTCACTTATTTCTCCATAAATAGTACACCATATATCTTCGTACTCCGCATTAGAAGACTAATTTAAACAACTGTTTTCTTCAACTCATGTATAAAAATCGAACGATACGCGAAAATGAAGGCATTGAAAATTACGTAGCTGAATTTATACAAAGTTCTTACATTCGTATCCGGTTGGCATCATCGAACTAGAGTTCCAAACTCTCTCTGTTCGAAACGGTCGGTTCCCTACGGAATAAAGCTTCCGGAGTTGGTTAATACGTAGAAGACTCGGATTTTGATCGAACGGAGTTAACATGTGACTGCTTAAACTTTTACTCTTTGACCCGAGAGAGCCCCTGCCAGGTAATGCGCCTAACTTTCGAACTCTCCTGGACTCGGGAACTTTTTAAAATTTATTAACCCTTTTTCATTCGACGAAGGGTGCATTTAATGGCTCCTGCGCTCTGCCACCGTATTACATCCCAGTAATTAACGTTACTCCAAGGTTCAGAGAACGCGAACCGTTTAAGAGGCTCGCCGTACGTTTCCGAAGTACAGGAGGTGAAAAAACGAGGAGGCAAAAAGAGGATGAAAATACGTGAATTTTCTCTCAAGAAGCCGGCGAAGCTGTTGTAGGAAAGGATAGCGAGGTTAAGAACCTGAAGTGGATGGCGGAGTGCGAGGGAAGACATAAGTTGGAGGAACCGGAACGTGAAGGGGTCGGACTCCGGGGAAATTAGCGTCAAGGTAAGAGCCGAGTGAGACGCCAAGGTGTACCCTCAGGCTCCTACACAGCCAGGATAGCTATTGGAAGCTTGAAGAGAAGGCCTCCGAGTATCTCCGCTCTCTTCTCGAATGTTGATACAGGCTGCTCGCTTTCAAACGTGCTTCGTTCCAAGTCAGGAGTTTCGACTTTTACCCATAACGACGATATCCTCTCGAAACGACCGATACGTGAATTGGTCAATGAACATTCAGAGAAACTGTATAAACTTGCGGCAGCTTCGAAAATAGGAAATTTTTCACGAATTCCATCTTGAAAAAGCGTTGAAGGTAAACATCCCAAGCTAGATTTCCAATTGTCATCAGTATGGATAAGTAATTGGCTACATTTACTGGACAAACTACTTCCTCTTCGTTTGCATGCGATAAATCGCGATGTCTAAAATCACACTTCGGAAGCAGTCTTCGTCGAACCCTTTTCCGAATAATTTGTCAATTGCAATGCCATGAAAAAACGTCCACTAAATCGTTGTGATTTTTAAAGGAAACTCCATGACGCGTCTTTCGAAAGGAATCAACGTGAGTAGTGACTATATAGTAGTGATCGTTCTGACAAATTCGGTGAAATAGTGAAATCCACCGTAACCATCTAACAACAATGTGAGAATAATAAGGAATTTTTAAAAACTAAACCCTTAAAGAACTTCGGAATTGATGGGACGAAGACGACGATATTTCTATTGCAAGAATCGGTCATATTTTCCCCAACGTGATTATAAGCCCCTCGATGGCATTAGAGCCCCTACGTGCCTCCAAATATGGCCAAGGTATTAAAGGCGAAAAGCTCTCTCGTGCAGGGCCCTTTGTCAACTAAAATTCACGGCCCAGTTATTCGTTTACGGTTATAATATAAATTATAGCCGCTACGGAAATATATCGAAGAAGGTGATCACGGAAAAATATTCTCATGAAAACAAAAGCATACTAGTACAAATTATTATAATACGCCAGCGTTAAATTATTAAATCGAATTCGTTCTCCGGGAGAATATTTAGTCGCCCATTTATTTTATTGGAATTTGAATGGCATCAATATAGGAATCTTGTTTTTACATAGCAACGTTTAAGGGAAGAAAGCACGTGATGGGTCATTTTCTCCCACAAATTGCTCCTATTGGTGGACCTAAATTGTTGGAAAAAGTGTTCTTCATATTATTTTTTATCTCACGTTGAATTGACGAAAAATTGGCGTAAAATGAAAATTTTATGAAATGTTGGAAAAGATGTTCGTTGTACGATTCTTTCGTCAGTTTAACATGACCAAATAAATTGTGTATGGGAATTAAAGACAAAACAAAAACTGAGATTTCAATATCCTTTCCAATGGTTTCCTCTGATTTGAAGTTGCTTGTGAAACAACGAAATTATGGCGGTTTTAGGAAGATAAGGTAAAATAAATGAAATAAATCTTAAAAGAGAAAAAAAAACTTTGGGAAGTCGGGTCCTAGGAAAAAACTTAATGGGAACTTTTCGTTGCAAATTGGTTGTTAAATACGTGGTTGAACTATTGCACACCTTATCATGTACACAATGTATATTCTATAGACTGCAACACATTCATGGGCTCATCTGGTATCATCTCTCGGATTTATCTGAAAATCTTGAGGAAACGTCAGAAATATTAGTTAAATTAATTATTAACTAGTACTAGCGATTTATCTCTTACCGGTGAAATTTCCTTCGATCTTATCCTTACATAAGAAAATGCTGAGCTTGAAAATCGCTATTGAACCTAACTGTGGATAAAGGAAGCAGTACGGTATTCCTCGAACATATTTACGCCGAGTCGACGCTTGCAAGCACGGGAACTTATCACTATCTCATTCACTCGCAGGGAACGTTTTCGTATATATCTCTCCTATTCTTCATACAATCGAAATTGAAAATTCCTCATAGGTGCGAGACGATGGCGGTGCTGGCGATTCGATTGCGATTGAAGTCGAGATCGCCTAGCCGTCTGACAGTATAGTATAGCGGTGGCAGCCGCAGCTACAACTAGGTCACACTACAGCCTGAACAACCCCTCCATAGCAACCGAGGCTCGAGTGCTCTGTGGCCAATATCTTTTCTTCGAGGTAAACATCGCACGTAGAATACACAATGCAGGGAGGGCAAAGCGGCCAGGCTGGAGAGAAGTTGATGGTGAAGGTAGTAGCCATGGCCCATCTCGAACCATCTCGGTCGAATCTCTTTCGCCGTCTTTGCCCAATATATCCGCGCCACCAGGCCCCGCCGAATACTGATGCCTAGCCACACAATGCTCTTCCGTCCCAGGAGGCCTCCGACTAAACTACAATTTTCAACTCGCTGTATTCTACCGCCACTTTTTTCCGAACCAAATATATTTTCAAACCTTGGAGTTGAATCCACTGTTGCAGCTTACGCTTTGAAGCGAGAGTTTTCCCATTTTCCTCCTCGCCGATTCAACGTCTTTTATTCCCCGAGTCTCCAGCTCATTTTTACGTGTACGTAGAAAGCACTTCTCGCTCAGAGTGGCCGAGTTGAAAAGTCCTCCGGCCTTTTTCTACAAGACGCTCGTAAATACTCTCACCAACTCTGGACACCTTTCGAGGCTTTCGCTGCAGGCCTTTCTAACAGCTTGTTTTCACAATTCTAAAAATCCTAGTCGAATTGCAAAAACTTAGATATCTTTAAACGAGGACGAAAATCGCTGCACGAGATGCAGTAGTTCACCATTTAGGATATATTTTACAATAGTTATTCAACTGATTTAATTTATTATTTTTATGTAAATTCCTTAGAAGCTCGAAAGTTCGCTTCCATGATCGTCCGAGTTGCTGGTACGATTTATTCCACAAAACCATGGACTCAAATTTAATATCACTCAGGGCAAAAAGTATCTCAAGTCTGTCAATATCGTAATAGGAGTGTTCACTATTAATGAATTTTCTGGATGCCTTTGAGCTTCAGTTTCTGAAAGTGGAATCGCTCAAACTGCGATAAAGACAGTTCTTTCAAAACGCAAAAACTCCATTACATCTGAAAATGGCTCTATTTGGCAGAAAGAAAACCCGTCAACGGTTCCTTTTGAATAGCTCGTCGCTCCGAGTTCTTCAATTCCTGTCATCACCACTAAATTACTTTATTGCTCTCATAAAAAAGGCACTCCCCGAATTTCGACTGAATGAATAAGTAATTTATTGGAGCGCTGAAAAGGATTGCTGGCTTCCACCCACTACGCCAATGCGCGAACTGTTTGCCTTGCAAACACTTCACCGTTCCGCGGTTTCGTTTGGAAAAGTTCTTACAGTTGGATAATTCGAGGTTTTCCAGAGGTTTTTCTCTTTTTATGGGATGTCGAACTGTTACAGTACAAGCATGCCAATATTTGGGAGAAACCATCAAAATGCGACTCCTAAGATCAAGGTCGTACTACTGGCCTGACATGGACAGGATTAGAAGAATAACTGAGCTGAAGAGGTGTCTCACGTGAATAGACATCCATTAAAATTCATGTAGAGGAGAAACGCGTTTGATATTACTAAATTGTTAAAACTGTTGAATTAGGGCCCACCATAGGAATTTCACAGCTCTTCAAAAATAATATGGACACTCGATTAGCTCGTTAATTCAAAGCTCGTTTACGCTAGAGTCTAGGAATCGCAAGAACAAACAGCATCTTCGATCACTGCTACCTAAGTCTAGTCCGCTTGGTGGTAGCGGAATTAATTCGATCCCTGGTCTGAGCCGTTTTCTCGATTTAACGAGTGCCACTAAAACTACGGACGGAATCGCGACTGTTGAAAAACTTGTCGGGAAGAGATAACCAGTTTAAGAGCCAATATCAGTGTTAGCCGTTATTAGCCGTTAAATCGGGGCAAGTTTTCCTAACATTACGTCAGCCTGAATGGGGATCCTTATTGCGAATTTCTCTCTATTGTAGGGATCACAATTTCTTGCATGAAACTTTCACCCGTTCAGGCCTCATGAGGGCTTTATGATTATAAACAGAATAGACAGTGTTCTGGTCAGTTGAATAATTATTTTTTGTTTCAGTTTGTCGAGTTTTTCACTGCCAAGTTAGCATTAAGAAAAATGTGAAACTCGTTGTTTGGGGTGGATAAAATCCAAGAAGAAAATTCTTTCGGATTTACCACTAAACAAATATATTATTGAACTACAAAACTATTTAGAGCAAAAAATATTTTGATGAGTTTTTTTTTTTTTTTTGTAATCTGCTGCTATTCTTAGACACAAAAAAGCATATTTTTTCCAAAATGCTTAAAAAAATTATCTTAAATTGATCGTCAAATAGGTAACTGACTAGTAAATTGTACAATTTTTACCATCCCATCGGCGAAGAAGACCTGTTCGAATTTTTCTGAACAATCCTCCCTCAATGTAACAAAAATGATGAAGAATACTAATTTATTCTTATCATTTCTCGTGCTCAGATTTCCCCTTCTGTTGTGGATTCGATGTAGTTTCGATTGTACCTCGGAAACGATTATTACCAAAGCGCTACCTACTACTGGTTTAAATCTGCCTACTGTCCAGAGCCCTTTCAATGTAGCTTTTGCAAATAGAAAATAGCTGCGGGGGAAAATCAGCGAGTAAAGATGTGAAACGCCGAGCCGGTATCACTTGTGAAATAAACCCTTCTATATCGCCATATGAGTTTGCCCGAGTCCACGTGACAGTGCCTCGACTTTTTCGTTGAATCGGATTTCCACCGCAACTTTCTTTCGACAACTCTACTTTTTCATTTCGCCTTGTAAAATAAAGTTTTTTCATATGGTGTAAACGGGTCGAGTCTTTCTTCATATTTCCACAGTTTCACGTTCCAGATGAAGACGAATTGAATAACTCGATTTGAAATTCCGACCCGAGCTGAGGGAGAACTGTGAAAACGCTCGAGGATGCGAAAGTTAAGAAGCTCTAGATATTATCGCATGTGCAAATCCTGCAGGTGACTCCGAAGAAAATAAATCAAGTTTGTCACAATTGTTCTCAGAATGAATTTTCGGTACGTGCGAAGAAGTTTAATTTTATTTTACTTGATACATAAAAAGCGAAGAAAAAAAACTGTCGTATAATGGTTTTTTCCGTCGTTCGTTTCGATGTTGGGTAGGAGTTACATTTTTTCTTCCGCGCATTCTTTTGGGTTCCAAGGTAAAATTATATACTTATATTTGAACCGGTGTTCACATTGCTCCGATAAAATTTCTGCGTCCTGAATTGCGTCTCGAGAGTTATAAAACCGGGAAAAATAGGAAACAGAAGACACAGATATTTCTATTGCGTTGTCGGCCGACAAGTAATCAACCAGTGAAAAATGTATTTAAGGTCGTTGGTCGGCTGGTGTGCATTATGTAGCCAGAAGAATTAAAATTTGTGAGAAATTTTCGGTTTTCTAGGCAACCGCTTTGAAAAAAATCGATCGTTTGAAAATCGGAGGCCCCCGTTCGGTAAATCGGCCCTAAAAATCACTTGGTCCCGTTTATCTCCTTCGGGTCAGAAAACGACGTCCTAAATGTTAATACGAACCCGCCTTCAAGATAGTCGTTGCGTTACCCGTTTCACCGTGGTTCTTCACTGAGCCCCTCGTTTCGATGTGGCCATTCTCTTCTGAAAAGCCGAAATCAATTCCTGTGCTCCCTCGGCCGTCTTCATAAATTCCGAACGTTAATCCGGTTTTCGTCGCCCTGAGAGTCTTGGGGAGGGAAGGGAAGTCCTCTAAGCTTCCTTCCGGTATCGGAAGCCCGAAAGATCGACGACGAACGGACATGCCGGGTCCCAAGCGTCCGCTTTAATTCGCTATCTTCGCCAGTTCAGAGGAAAGCGAATTGTGTTAATCTTGACTTCGCCGTAGCCAAGTAAGAGAAGGCAGGAGCTAGGTTTGGTAGTTAGATGGAAGTCAGCCTATACTGCCTTGGCCTCCGTTAAATTCTAATACAATGCGGTTACGTTAAACCAGTTCCCGCCTCTTGGAAAATGGTCTCCCAGAGGGCAATTTCCACCTAAGGGCTCAAGATCGAGTACGACGCTAATGCGTTTATAGATATCCGATATTATAACAGCCCTCCTAATCAACAGATCTTATTCAAACGTACAAAAACAAATAACACAATAAATTTGAAGCAGACTCAAGAAGGAAACACAACTTAAACCCCATTTTTTTTATTTTTATTTTTTTATTTTTTGTTTTATTTTTTATTTATTTTTTTTTTTTTTTATGGAAGGCGAGAAGCTGACACTCATAATGCTGACTGAAGAGGATAATGATCATGCAGCTAAAGTTGGGAAATTTGCAAACTAGAGGTCAACTTAAATACGAAAAATCCGAACAAATCGTGTTGGAAGACTTTCTACGCTATTCTCATACGCTGCTTTCTCTATGGAAATTACTGTTCTTAATTATCGATCAAGTCAATGGGAAAAATCTATCCACTACATTGCAATAAGAGTAAAATCTGGAAATTGATACAATAACTTTAAGAATCTAAAGAACATCAAGTATGAAAAAAGGGAATTTAAACATGTATTTTGATAACACAAATTAATTCGAGGGCTGTTTTTAGAAATTTATGAAGAAGTAAGTGGATAGAAACGATTAAACAATGAGAAACTCTCACTATTCCTTCAAATTCACGTTCCCAACAAAATTCACATTAAAAGAAGGAATACTGCACGGTACGGTTTCATCTTTATTGTGGCGAAACGCCGAATCGAAACCGGTCCGAGGTAATAAACTCGAAATGATGGAAAGACTGTTGAAGAGCAAACGTGGAAAAGCAAAGAAGCAAAAAAGGGATAGAATGATTCGAAAGAAAAGCCGGCAATATATAAGACATACCTAAGCTTTCTTCGGCAACGAAAAAACGTAGTGCGCAGCTCCCCAAGGAGGCCTCCCTGAGTGACGCTCTATAGTGAGATTTATTGATCAATTATTAATCCTAACGGCGTTGTCCCTTTTCTACATTTTTCACTTTTCCGTTTTCCCATTGTAGCTCTTGCCATTCTCTCCCGCTGTGATTGGGCTATTTATAACGGGATTTCTCGGCTTCACAGAGCGGGCGAGTGATTTACTTTCATTATTTTCGAGTATAATGGATATTCGCGGTAGAGCGAATGAAAGCGACAATGTAGTTTGTTTGTGAAATAAGGATTCGTATCGCGTTCGGTACACGATTTCTGTCATTTGTATCCACATTTTATCCAAAAATACCTTAACATAAAAATATTAAAACCGGGGAAAGGTCGTGAGGAGTGAAAAGGAGAGAAAACCCGCACGGTTAGAATGAAAATTAAAAAGAATGATTAAGAATTGGAGAAGTAGGAGACTCCCCCTGCCTCACTTCACGCCAAGATATTAATAAATAGTTGGAAGGATCAAGTCCATTATTTATTACTATTTAATTTGTTCAGTCATACGGGACGTTGGATTCCATATGACTGAACTGAACAAATTAAATAGTAATAAATAATGGACTTGATCCTTCCAACAAAAATGCCTTATTGTCGCTCCCAGATCACTCGCTTGACTCGCAGTTTTCCATGATCCTTCAGTTCCCCTTCCTGTAGCTTAATTTGCTTAAGCATAGCAGCAATTAAATTAGTTACATTGTCCGGTAGTCTTCGGGGTGCTAACGAACGGCTAAATTAGTCTACGGTGAATTAAACGTAGAACTTTCATTACAATATAATCACATGCGACTTTGAATCCTTCTGCAAACCAGCGCTAACTTACCCGATCAACTAATGCTCTTCTCTTGTTCGCCTGTGTTCTCATTTTGATTCATTTGAAGCAAACTCGCTCCAACAGGCTGGACAGTGACACGTGTTGAGAACAGTTGCGAGAAACCTTGTGCACAGAGAGAAATGTCAAACTGCACTCGAGCTCAATAATGAATGGGACAAAGTTGACATGGGTGTTGTTTTCAACTTCGGATGTCTACAATACTCTTTGTATAAAATGTTGGAATCCGAGGAATGAACAAGAGAATAGGAATGGAAAATTTATTAGCTCACGAGTCTTCAGCAAGATCAGATTAATATAATGATGCTGATCGAAACATTCTTCGATCGAAATAATCGATTGAGGCCAGATGTCCAATCAGCCAACATCACAAACGTACCATCGGCGAAGAAGTACACGTTTGGAGAGCCGGAGGAGTACTTTTTTCAGTAAAAAGAAATAGCCGAGGTGGATGAGATGGGCTTCCTAGTCGGGGTCGTGTAGGGACTACAAGTATTGCTTAAGGCAATTCCACTATTATTAAGAGTGCGCCACCATCACGTCCGACCATAGCCCATTTCACCGCATTGGATTCACTAGTTGAACGACCCGAACGGTCTCCAGGCTATCGCACTTTGTTCTACTCTTCTATTGCAATTGAAAACCTACGTGAGCGAGGATTGGCTCTTTTTATGTTACGATTGTCTTATAGAATGGCGCATCATCGCTGATCGGTTGTTATCTAGTTTATCTAGAATAATAAAAAAAAATTAATTACATCCGACATCACTCAATATCGTTTTGAATTACTTTCGAATGTCAGCAGAGCATAAGGTATTGAAATTTTTTCATTAGTTCGACAAAAGTTCGAATAATGAGAGTTTTTTCCATCACTGCCCTAACGGATTTAATCCAATAAAACCGAAAATTTCGCCTTTTAAAACTATAATAGCACCCAAATTTAGTAATTATAAAGAATAATAAACTGTTCAAAGCCTAAACTATAAACCAATGCGTCTTCCCGTAGCAAAATAGCGAGCCTAAGCGGGAAAATACCTCAAAAGCTGGATGGTGAAAGGGTTATACAGAGAGTATTTCGACCCAACCGACGAACAGCAATACGTTCTTAGTTTATTCGCGTTGGAAGTTCATTTACGGAAATAAATATCAATTCCTAAAATATTGCTCCGCTTCGAAGGTGTCGTATCGGTTGTAAGCTGCGCCAATTAATTGAAAGATAGCGGCAATTAGGAGAACGGCTGCTCTCGGAACTATCCCGCTTGGAAAACGAGGATAACAAAAATTAATAACTGGGGACTCCCTTGCCCACACTTCCCTAACATACCCTACTACCTACGACAAAGGGTGTCCACTCTATATTGGTCATACGGGAGCAATTAAGGGGAAGATAAGAGACGGTCGGTCGTATTTGGACGCTCGTGGTTACGAGACTGGGGAGTTAAAAAACCCAATTTGTAAGCAGAATTGGGGAAAGCCTAGAGATCATCATCCACCTAATGACAAGGATGGAACTGAAGGCTTGGTTACATAAAACATAATACAATGTGGATTTAATTATTCAATTCTTCTCAAAGACTTTCCTTACGCATGAATAATTTATTTTTTAATCTATTATAAAATTGTTGAAATTCATCAGCGGTTTTCAGCTGATATTTCCAGC
Organism: Tupiocoris notatus; assembly: GCA_037159825.1. NCBI lineage: Eukaryota > Metazoa > Arthropoda > Insecta > Hemiptera > Miridae > Tupiocoris > Tupiocoris notatus. The sequence continues at coordinate 128,652 of JASJUZ010000425.1, read as the reverse complement.
TGAATATTACGGTTTTTTTTTCCAAGTACCGAATTTCAATTAACAGTGATTCAAAATTCTTCGAAATAGAGCGTTTGAAGAAATAATCCACGTATGATTTTTTCGAGACTGTTTTAAGAATATTTTGACGAATATAGATTTTTATGTAGTGATTGTAGCGTTTTTCAAACGTAAAACCTTTGTCAATGAGACTCGAGTATCGAAGCGGCCGAACTCACGATGATGCGAACGCTTCGTATTAGTGCACGATTGACGTAATAAATCTTCAGATTTCCTCTACTCCAACCCGCTATACTCTGGGAAACTGGTTAATTTGTTGGCGCAAGGCGGCATCGTATGGAACTCCAACTCGAGGGCGCGCGCCCTGAAACTTGAACGCTCAAAACCTCCAGCCGTTGTCCTTGAGTTATTGCTTGGGAACGGGCGAAATGGACTTTGAGAAGCTCGAGGTAAAATTGGCACCAGCCGTTGAACAGGGGCGGTATATTGGCCGCCAAGTTTGGAATTTGCCGATGAAGAAAAGCGCCTGCTAAATAGGGAAAGCTGCACCGTGCGACACAGGTTTTCAAGACGAATGGGGTGACGGAGAGAGAGTAAAGAAAACGGTTGTTTGGAGAAGTATGAGGAAGTGCGACGTTTCTCATTATGAGGCTAGAAATACGGAAGAAAAATTAATGATTATTGATCAGGGTGTTTTTGGATCATTATATAAAAGACTTCACGGCTAAAACCACGCTGCAAAAAATGATTGTACGGAGGTTTATTATTGCTTTGGTTCAATTGTGATCTAAGAATTCTGTGTACTGTAATATCAGCATTCCTAAACGTGAACGTCTCCATCTATAGATTTTTAACAATACTGAAAATTACTTAGCAATTATCGTAAATTTTATTTTTTCATAAATTTATTATTCTAATTAGAGAATAAATTATTCGCCTAATGATACAGCTTAAGAGAGCGTTTAATGTGCATTCCAACGAGTATAGATTGGAATTTTTCATAGCACCATAAATTCTCGAACCATACAATCGTGGTGAATCTTTCAAAATCTCGAAAATTTCACTAGAAAACTACTATCAATTGAAAAATATTAAGGCTATCGACTCCGATTTGGTCTCATTCGATTCAGCGTCAAAAAATCAATGTAATATAATAACTTATATAATAAGAGTTGATAGAGAAACACCGATATTTCCATCAAGACCAAGAGAAATGGTTGTTTTGACCAAGAATTAATGCCCGAGGCTGCGAGCCGATCTGGCCAAAAAATTGAGCTAATTTGACCAAGAATGATTTTTTGTGATGATATCAAGAATATTTAGGTGTTATCGTTTCATCATAAAACTGTTGACAGTGGACGGACGGAATTTTTCCTATGGGATATTTGGATTCTACTTGCCAAGAAACATAAAACATCAAATTTTGGGGGAAAAAAGAATTCTTTGCGATTGAAATGTTTATTAATAATTGAATAAATATATATGATAAATTAAATAAAAATCAATCACGGTAAGGTTTGGGAGGTATAGATTATGAAGTCGGTTACCAAGGCTGATCAATTTTTGAATATACTGCGAAGTACTTTCACCCATTTGGGTTCCATCAGAGTTTGGTGGAACAATCGGTAAACAAGGCCACTTCTACTTCGCCCCTCAAGAAGCATCCTCATATTGTTTATCTCGAAAAGAAAAAACACTTTCCAGTACTCGGAACTTTCTTTTCTTTTAAATAATAAATAACTCCTTCCCCTCGAAGAACGTCAATGCTGACGTGAATGGAGTGCTTGACAAACTAATGTTATCGAGCCCTTGCGATGAAATTTCGTGGTAAAGGGAGCCCTAGGTAGAGTTGGAGGATGAATTATGCTTCTGCAATAAGAGATCGTGTGCTCCCCGCAAGAACCGAAAGTTGGGGCTGAGTTTTTCGTAAGGGAGCCTGCTAGTGTCCAAATGGAGGGTGAGGACGCCAGACCTCTATATCATTACCAGCTAATAACGGCTAGGCACTGCCACCAACACCCTTCGCGGAAAGTAACTTTTCTTCCATCGCTTTCATTTCCGTCGGGGGTGCATTTAAATTTAATGATTCGCTCGAGCCTTACCTATTTCCTCGAAGGTAAGCTTCGATTTCCGTTGCAGTGCCAAAATCTTTTGTCAACCCGGTTCGAGAAAAACTTTCGTCAGCCAATAAACAGTGAAAGGAAATTCGGCGGAATATGAAAGAGAATAAACTGCAACTCAGCGATTTACATGAGTTTATGCGAGAGGTGAAAAAGGTTTATTTAACCGCTGTAACTTTCTCTGAACTTCGAAGAAAATACTACGATCTACTTCTATTTGCTGGAACAACGAACACTTGCTATGATTGCAACAGTAGCAGTGGTCTCGTAATTGAATTGAATTATTGGTAATTAAATAATGGCCTGATATCTTTCGCGGGGGAAAAAGCGGAAATGATGTCAAGTTTTTAATATGCTTTTCGATTGACCGAATAGAGAGAAGTGCGCTGCCCCTGAAAATAAAGTGTTGATTGGTTCAACGTATATCTAGCTTTGTTACAGACGAAGAGCAATTCTCTGATAGATGATGAACCTTCTTAGAAGCGTGAGGTCTTCGTATCCGAGCTAACTTTCTGCCGAATATTCTAGCTTTCGAAAAAAAAATAAATAAAAAAATAAGGGAATTCTATGAAGATAAATGGTTATGTTCAGTTCAATGGAAGGAAGAGTTTCTTCAATGGTCAGTGCTGGTCAAGTGAAAAAGATACTACGAAGGCGTAAAAAGGTCCACTTAGCAGCTAGTGAGCCATGTTAAGAAGGTGAACATATCTCTAGGGAAGGTCACATATCTTATGAGAGGCATCGAATAGGTGATGGCACCCGGCCAAAAACGCCTTCTTGCGAACAAACGAAATCGCTAGGAGACCCGGAGGAGGCTCTTTAGGATCTTCCTCCCTTTGGCCATCGCATCTCCCAGTTTTCCGCATTTCTCGGAAAGCGCTTTTCCAAGCTCGTTTCCTCCCAGGGCATCGTATACGAAAAGATTTATTGTAAATTGTTTCACGCCCGAGCGACAGTTGACTGCTCAATATACGTAGATCGTGATTTATATTGGAGTTGGCTGTTTCCGAACTAGCATAACATGTTTTATCGGTATCGAGTACCCCTTTGTTAAATAGCAAGAAAACTCCAAAAGTATGAAAATCGAAAAAATCGAAAATTTTTATTAATCGTTAGAATTTTGATTGCCTTCAATTGAAATTCGAATTCTACTTCTAATTTTGTATGAGAATGAGTAATAGAATAATATTAAACGGTATTGTAAGTATTTGCAAAGGATTTTTAAAGTTGAAAAACATGAAAACGTGTAGTACTAAAATTAGTAGGTACTAAAAAAAACCGACTTCAAAAATATTTGCCTATAAAATAAACTCTGAAAAGGAAAGAATAATATGTAAACAAAGCCTATAAAATAAACTCTGAAAAGGAAAAAAATAACAAAAATGCCTCAACTTCGCAGCAACTCATTCGCCAACTACACGTTTTTACGGACTACTTTACTACTCATATTGACCTGACCATTTCCTGATTGATTGGATCACCTCCCCTAATAATATAAAAATTACTATTTCTCATTTCCCTTAAGAGACTTTCCTTTCACCTCTGAATCGCCTCCAGATTGATCATTTTTTGGAGTCGGCTCCTCTCTTATATTGCAGAAGCCTATAGATCCCGAATTAGTAAGAATATAACTATCATGAGTTTTCATGATTCTTGAACAGAGCAAATCAGCATTTACGAGAACCGATTTATACCAATATCGATTTGACGATGGCTATTCACGCCTTTTCCTAAAAGCCATTTCTGATTTCTCAATGAATCTTCACGTCCAGACTCAGACTTATTACCTGGCACCTACTAATTTATCGTAACTTCATATTTATTTCTAACCATCGGGTAGTCATTTTGCCAGAGAGGCGCCGACTCCAAAAAATGATCAATCTGGAGGCGATTCCGACCAAACAATCTTTATACTCATTTCTCATTATTCTCATTCCTTTTAATGGCTTCTTCCATCAGCTAGCCCAAGCGATTTGCATTGTATTCAAGGTATCTGTTCCGTTCAGCTTTGTTACATACTTTGCACCCAGAAATATGATATTAACAGGTATTTGCCACCGGATGTCGAACTTGAAGCGTAGAATCGGGTTTCCTATGAGAACGTGGCGATGAATAGCAGGAAATAGGTGATCTCAGGTCTTGAAATTTCATGTAATCCACTAACGAAAGACGCTCCGTATGCCTCAAAGACTGAGGAGCTAAAATAGTAGACTACTAATCAAGGCTCTCGTACCATAGAAATTGCGAAGCCCTGTGTCAACGTTCCGTTCAAACCTCTATAATAACCACAACGAGCTATTCCCTAATTCAGTTCGAAACAGTTTGTCAAGAACACATCAAAGGAGAATAAGTTCAACTTCTGTTGCAGAATTAGTCAAGGTATTGTGAACCACCAGTGAAGATCCATGTGACGAAATTCACGAATCATGGCTTTGAGATTATACCCGTAAGTTTATACGAGATAACTGAGTCCGAGCTAGCGAAAGGAAAACAATTTTGAGTGTGGAACATAATTTACAATTAAGCGTTTTGGCATGATCGAGGAGAAATGTAGTGGAGGAGGCAAAGACAACTTGAAGTTTTAGAATCTGAAAAATTAGATAAGCGTTATTTATTTTATTTTAATTTTAATTTTTTTTTTCCTATGAATTTAAAACATGATTTTTCCAGACCAAAACAGCAATATCTTTGGTTGAAAAGAAACGGTCGAAGCTCCTCAAGTGAAAAAATGTCGATTTTTTGTCGAATCGCTCTCGTCTATTATTAATTTTCACAGAGGTTAGTTAAACCAGCTTAGTAAAAAACATTCGAACTTTATCACAACGTGACGTTTCACCGTTAATCAAGCCAGGTTCATCTACGAACTTCCGAGCCCTTGACCGAATTCCCGTTCCGAGCATCAGCTTCGCCAAGTACCTGAAGCTTTGGGAACAAGTTTATGTTCTCTTGTTGAGTCAGTAGGAGTAGAACTTACGCGGTTCGCACTGGTGGATACGGAGAAGGTGCATGAGACCAACAATGCTTAACTTTGAAGCTTAGTCTAACCGCTCATCATCCATTGTCTGCCCTCCTCTCGTAGTCTTGCTAAGTTGGAGGAAAAATTCGCTACAAAGGTGGGCACGTTTCAACATATGACTAGGTGAATTGTAGGGTGTCATTTTACATACGTTCGACATTCCAGCGTTATTCTCGCATATGTGTTATTATCAGCAATATTACCGTACGGTGAAGAGGGATTAGAATGTCCAGATTTTGACTTTTGTGCGCCACCGTCCTCAACACGACAGTGGGTTGAATTGACAGTTATAATTAATATCAACCCGAAAACTGCACATTAGAATATTGGTTAGGAGACCAATACCGAAAAATGCACTAATTACGTTAATTACCTGGACTTCAGTCGTGTTACACTGACGATAAAAATCAAGCGTCATTTAACCGTCGTAAGAAAAATTTCAATGTCCTCAATAAGTCGATCTATATATTGATTTTCGTTGTTTGTAAAATCTTTGTCTGCTTTCAAAAAAAAAATTCAAGATCTTAACCGTTCAAAAATATTGACTTCTACGACAAGTTAAAATCAGAGGACAGAAAAAACGCTTATATCTAAAACGATAGAATTAATATATATCAAGTTAGTGTTAGATTTTTGTTCTGATCATTTATCGAATTTAATTAATAATTAATTAAATTGAAAAATTATTTTTCACGGAGTTATGACGAATTCGTTCAGTTTTTGACCACAGAGACACACAAACAAAGACACTTGTTCAGAAAGCGTTTCCGAGTATTGTACTTAGATAAGTCTTCCAATTTCATCTGCGTCCAATTCGACTTTTCCGACGATCATATTATTTCAGCTACACGGTAGTAAATTGGTAAACATTTCAAGGATTTAGCAATTATAGTTTTGTCAGAGTATTGACGGCGTACTGCGGGCAGACAGAATTTTTTTATTTGATATTTGGATTCCACGTGCCCTGAAATCCATCATCAATTTTTGAAGGGCATCAAAAACTTTTTTCTTGGGCGATTGCAATGGTTCATTATTGAATAATAAACAAAAAATGAGGATTTTGCGTGCTGGAGCCAGTTCAAATTGATCACATTCTTCGCCAATAAAATGGCGAAAAGTCTCTGATTCGTTTTAGACCATAGTATTGAAACAGATATCACAATGCTCGCAATAAAACGGGGCGATTTTCCGCACAAATGTAGAGGTTTTTTCCCGTTGAATTAAACGCAAAGCCGGTTCGCCAGACAACACTTTTGAAACCCAACGAACGACGCTTCCTCTTCGCGTACATCGTGCTTGGCTTTATGTCTCGTTCAGAGCACGGAGAGAGGAGATTATCGCGCGTCGGGAGAAGATTATACTCGCTAAATATTTACAGCATTGCATGTCGTTTTATCGGAACAATTTCATCCTGGCTTGGGGAATAAAAATGGGCCCAGATGGGATCTTTTGCTCGGTCGATGTGGCAACTTTTACGACTCGGTTACCCCTGAAATCGAATCGTTCCGTTTTCATACTGTCGCTTCAGCACATTTTTTTTAACGAATAGGTTCAACATTTATATATTTTTATCAGTAAATAAATGAAACTGATCGCTCGAGTTTCCAAAGAGGTATAATTGATGTACTAACTAATCGGAAAAAAAACTAGTGTCACTGCAGATATCGAAAACCGCGAGTTGAAGTGTTTTTCAATTGATTCCCAGTTTAATTTTCCGATTACCATACTGGCAATTTGAATTGATTTGAATGGCGAAAATTTCGGCCCGTTTCAATTATTGAGGTTCAACAAAATCCGCCACGAAAACGGTCAAACTGAACACCGCATTAGGCTCGTCCTAATTCAAAAGGTCGCCGAGCTGTGATTATTCCGGACCTAAATGCCAAGCATGTTTTATCAGACTGAGGGTGAAATTTTTTATCGAATTCACTAGCGTGGGAAGTCATTTCGGATTCGCAACGTAATTGTTTTCTTAGAGCTCGAGTAACTTTTTCACATTTAACCGGAGACTTCGCGGGTCGTCAAAAATAACGCTCCTTTTCCTCCGATTCTGCTCCGAGTCGACTTATTTAAGCAGTATTAGGTGAAGGTTATAATAAGCTTGACTGAACAGACTGAAGTGGTTATGCGTCGAAAGGAGAACACTCAATAAAAACTTCTGCCTCCCAAGATCCAGCTGTTCCTTCGGGGTATCTTCTTAAGTGCCTAGTAGGCTTAGCGAGTTGAACGACACGAGAGAGAGAATGAGATGAAATGAATGATGAGAATGAGAAGGACAACGGCGGCGTCAGTTTTCAGTCCACTCTCAACTACATCAAAGCGAAGACAGGGCGAAACTTTACTATCTTAATTATTTCCTCTTTTCATCGCGAAGTCTCCTCTCATTCTACAATCTACCGTCTCCCATCACCCAACATTCTTATTCCCGTTCGTTTTATGGCTTTCAAAGGAAAAATTTAGCTGAAGGCCCTCTGGTGTTGTAATTACTGAGTTGTACCCCAGATAGAAGAGCCAAGTCCTGTTTCCTTTCTTCCGAAGCCTTAATTTCTCGTCCTCTCCCTTTTCGTTTCAATTTGCGCGACTCGCATTAACGCGGAGCGTAAGAGGAGCTTTTTTCAAACGTCGCGGAAGATCGTTTAGGTGCTAAAAATCATGATCCGCCAGACTAGCGGGTATTAATGCGAGATATTTTCAAGTTTGCATTTTGTCTAACGCATGAGCTATAATATCTACGGCCCTCAGTTCACCTTCTAGGAGTTCAAATATATTGGTTTTTTTTTTGGCCTGTAAAAATTAAAATATGCACTAGTAGAATAGCAAAATACAATAGAAAATAGAATAGAAAAAGAGTAGAAAATAGAATAGAAAATAGAATAGAAAATAGAATAGAAAATTGAATAGAAAATAGAATAGAAAAAGAGTAGAAAATAGAATAGAAAATAGAATAGAAAATAGAATAGAAAATTGAATAGAAAATAGAATAGAAAATAGAATAGAAAATAGAATAGAAAATAGAATAGAAAATAGAATAGAAAATAGAATAGAAAATAGAATAGAAAATAGAATAGAAAATAGAATAGAAAATAGAATAGAAAATAGAATAGAAAATAGAATAGAAAATAGAATAGAAAATAGAATAGAAAATAGAATAGAAAATAGAATAGAAAATAGAATAGAAAATAGAATAGAAAATAGAATAGAAAATAGAATAGAAAATAGAATAGAAAATAGAATAGAAAATAGAATAGAAAATAGAATAGAAAATAGAATAGAAAATAGAATAGAAAATAGAATAGAAAATAGAATAGAAAATAGAATAGAAAATAGAATAGAAAATAGAATAGAAAATAGAATAGGAAATAGAATAGAAAATGGAATAAAAAATAGAATAGAAAATAGAACAGAAAATAGCTCATTCCGTGGTACGGTGTTTGAGCCTAACTATACAAATCGAGCGTCATCTGCTTGTCATAATGAACATTTTAAACCTCACTCGCTTATAAATACTGAACCTATGGCGTGGAGAAATTTGAATAGTAAAAACAAAAAGAACATAATCATCTCAGAAGTACTGGATGTTATCCGTACCAGTGTTAGTTTAGCACCTTCACTTGAAAAACATTTTATCAAAATTTCATTGGATTATTTTCATTTCTCACGATACAAATAATACTTCAATTTACTATTTAAACATGAAAGTAGGTAAAGGCTATAATAGTTGAACGGGTCACGTTTTTACATGGCGACAACTGTTAAATGACAAGACGATTTATGTAAGTTTTTTTTTTTCACTACCTAAATACCTATCTTACTTCTAGTGTGGCTTTATAGAAACCTTGGTTTTTGAAAATGTTCCAAAAACTTCGTATTCATAATTTTTGAAGACGGTTTAGGAACATGCAATGCAGCGTAATGCTCTTGGTACGCTTAGTTTACTAAGTGTCTAGTCTAAGACTAATGTTCCTCCGGGGACCCAAAAGCGAGGAATCAACTCGCGGTATTATAGTTTGTGGAAGCCGGGAAACGGAATTCTGTGCGGCGAACGAACGTTCGTCTCACCTCATGAATTGTTATTCAAAGTCGAGTCGACCAGTTTCCTGCAAAACGTTTTAAACGCGAACGTGTCCTTCACACCGTTTCATACTCTCGACTGCCCTAGCCGCATCCTCACGGAATAATAATTATTTCGAACTATTTTATAGCGAGGTCGGTGAAGGGGCGAAAGAGGGAAATTTTCCCGTTTTCTCCCTCTCGCCCGCTTTTGCTCATTGATATTCAGAAGCGGTTTTTAGGCGAAGTTGCAACGGAAGTCTCGGCTTCATTTATCTCGAACTCCTATCCCCCTCCTTTTTACAGGGCTATAAACCGGGTAATAAAGTGAGCAGCAGAGAACTGAACACCGGGCCCAGGTCTTGGGGTACAGGCGAAATGAAAAATAACACCCGAATTTCCTTTTCGTCCGCTTGCCAAGGAGCTCGTTCCGAATGCCGCAATGTTGACGTTTTCATCTCGCCAACGCTCTTCCCTTTTCCTCTTCGCATTACTTACTCCCTTATTTCATGTAAACGATTACAATCTCTCGTCGTCTCCCAAATGAAAACTTTCCTCGTCAACGGTGACGTGAGAGCGTTTGTCGCCTCCGTTTCGGTTTATTTCCTTCGAGTGGAAGAGTTAGATTTCGCTTCTAGAGCAGAGACGAATTTCACGTCAACGGTTCGCTTGAGGGATCGTTTCAACTGAATTGAGATATGATAGTAGGACCTAGAGGTTTATGAATTTCCGACGTCAAAGACGCCTTTTCCTCACTTGGTCGCTCGGCGAGGTTAGGGAAGATTTCTAAAGGATAATTTATTTTATGAATATTATAAGAACTTTAATGTACAACCGTTTGAATTTGTAACCCAATACTGAAACCAAAATTACTAATTCATGTAGAACATTCTCTCCCCAGTAAATTGAGATAAGTTAGAAATTGCAGAATTGGAAATAATTTCGGGCAAGAATGCGAAATTTTAATTTCCAATGAACGAAAAAAAAAATCACTATAAATACATCGCGAATGAAAGAAGCTAATCAATTCCTCTCCGGCCTGTAAATTTACTCGTTGGTAATGAATATTTTACCGTAAATGAAAATGATTAATTTTCCTTAAATAATAACCGCACTTACCGGTCAATCTGATGGTCGTTATTTTCACCTAGCTCTGTTCCGCCTTTAATTGAGGGTCGCGTTATAGACATTAGAAAAAGTCCAACGGGATAATGGCCGGATTTATTGCTTCATAAATTAGTTTTCCAAAGAACACCTATTATATACGTATTGGTTTCCGTGCCCACTTCTCGGAACGATTAATCGTACCTACTCGTGCCGTTTTCGCTCGCTTGAAATCCTTTTATTTGTGGTGGAACGACGGTAAACCGCCCTCATCCGGTCGCCAGTAAAAACACTTCCGCTCGGAAACGCTTTCACCGCGAAAAATCCACGTCGTATATTTATTTTAGGTCGGCAAATAACATTTAAATCTGCGTCAATTTGACACGTTCCCGAAGTAAAGCTGTTTCCGCGACATTTCGGAATTCGACGAATCTCATTTCACTTGATTGATTGACAAGCGAATAAATCGAATCGACCCAATCGTCCACGGAGAGGACAATGGCTACTTGTGACGAATTGAAACCCGTTGTGACATTCAAATAGCACAGCAGAACTGTCAATGAGAGCTCCTTCGATGAAACCATAAAAGATGACAGTAAAATATCGACTCGATTTTTTTCAGAGAATATGTAAAAGGGAAAGCGTTTTATAATTGTTATGAATGAACCTATTTTCACACTTACCATTTTTGTAAATCCAATTCATATTCAAAAATTATAACTGGTTTCTTCATTTCGGAGTTGTAGTATTTTTTCTGCTGTTATTACATCGAGATAGGTAAGATTTCATGGCGATGATTTCTTTTGTAATTTTATTTATTAAGGAGAACGATTTACCCATGTATAGGTGTAGCATAGTTTTATGGAGCATTTACGAGTCTGATGTAGCTGAGAAGTGTGAAAGTTTTCTGAATATTGATAGATAATGAAGAAATCCCTTTTCAAATATAAAACCTGTTTCCTTTTTCTATTTGATTTTAATTCCTTTTTTTTAGTCTAAATATTTTCTTCTGATTCCATCCTTCAACTCCTCCTCTCCTAAAAACATTATCGCTTAGCAGCGTTAGACGTCAAAACTGTTCTCCATGTGTCGTCTGCCGAACAAGAGCGAACCGCAAACAAACGGCGGGTTCAGAATGTGCGCCGGTTTTTCGCAGCAAGCCGCGAGTTTGGTTGAAATGTTTCAAAGCCGATGGATGTAAAGACGTGTGTAGCGAGTAATGTAGCCAATCTGGCGTGGAGCACGTAGCACTTTAGGGATGTCTGAAGCATACATCGTATACCCGGGTCACAAATACCTTGCAACTCGTGCACGTAACAGTAGCTTTCGCCATTCGCTCACTAACTATCCCGTCGGAATACCCCAACGTCCCTAAGTTATTTGGAGAGCCACTAATTCACGCCAACCTCTGAGACCTTAGCTGGGAAGATTTCAACTTCCCTTACTAGATCACTAGTAATAGGCTTGCGATGGTGAAACTACTTAGAGTCCCTAACAGACTTGTTGCACTAACTGCTATAACGGACTTAGCAACTTGCGCCGTATCGAGTTCGTCGTCTTCCGTTGAAAGTGAGGTCTAAGGAAGGCTAAAACGCTAGATAGAGGAGCGCTATCGATTATGGAGTCGCTTCATTCAATCACCTCGGACGGCAGTCGTGAAAACTTCAAATATAAGTATAGGTGGTTCGTGGTTCATGAAACTTGTTATAAGTAGTAGAATCAGTCTCCAAACAAGGACTGAATCGGTGGAGAACCGTGGATATTATTCCACAGAAATTCGAACAAGGAGCAAATTAAGTATTCTTATCAACCCTCGACTGCGGAACGGAAATGACTTTAGGAAAATGTGTCATGAGACCTCTACTCCAATCAAGCCATTACTCAAGTAAATTCGGAGAAACTCGAGGTTTTTTCAAAATTGGTTCGGATGATACCTTGATAGTTAGGTATTTTAGGTATAAATTGAATTTACGAAATAAAGATTCATAAATTTCACTTGAGAAACGCTGACTCTTGCTTGAAAAACGATGTTTTTTTACAAAGGAAAGATCAATTTTCTCTCGGAAAACATCGATTTTCACTTGGGAAATTTTGATTTTGATTTTTTCGTTATGTATTCATTTTTTGAAAATTACTTATAATAGAAGGTTTCGTTGATTGGCGGGCCGAATAATGTAGTGCAAGCGACAATGTCTTATTTGGGAGCACAATTTGCACCTGAACGGAAATTTTGGCCCTGGAGAATGTCCGATAACTGTGCACTCGACGGACGGTAGAAAACCACGTCATTCCTTGCCCGGAATATTACCCTTTTGTTCGAGCATCGATGAACGATGCGGCCTCTGTTGAGCCTCCAACGATCTCGACAACCTAGAAAGAACGCGTTCCAATATCTTTGGGTTTTCACATGGCACCATTTTCCCGCAGACCTATCCGCATCCAGGAGAAACAAATATGCGTATGCCGCTGACAAAATTCACGTTCATTTCTACCATCGATCAAATCTCCGTTATTTTTCAATGGTTGATGTTAATATTCTCGACTTTTCCATTTACATTGCTCAAGAAATCTCTAAAGAAATGTTTCATCAGATATCAAAAAATATTAAAAACATTTAATAGCAATTTAAGGTCCTCGAGCAAGGTCTCGACCAAACTGTAGCCTGCGAAAGGGGATTGTGGCGAAAGCTAATTGCCGTTAAAGGTGGGCGTCTCTCTTTCCGATGCCGACGCCGTTGCATTTCACCGCAACGTGATCCGGTTTCCATCCGGCATCGTTGTTCCTATGTCGGAAGCTTCGCTACCTTTAGATTCCATTATGTAATTGGCCGGCCCGAGTTTAATCGACCGCAAAAACCGTTTACCAGTTAAGTCCAACGGAGAGGCAGCGTATTTTCCACGAACAATCCGCGCGCGTTTTCGAATCGACGTCCAGCTTAGGGGATATAGCATGCCGGAATACGACTGATGACAGCGGCTAATTCTGCTCTCTCGGCTTCCGAAGCAACCGGCTCCAATTACGCTGTGAATAAATAATATTGTAAATTTAAACGAGAGCCAACAACACAATATTGAATTTTAATCACACGTCACGAAAGAAAAGGAGAAAACCTCGGCCAAGCGAAAAATCGATCCTTTCGAATGTCGAACTATAACTATTGAACTATACTCGAAAATGGCTCATTTCAATGTGGTAATCCACTTCAGTGCGAACATCTTTCCGGAGCAGCTTCTCCGTTAAGATATTGGTCAGTATTCAGAGCAAAGAACACCTCAAAAAAAAAAAATAAATAAATAAATAAATAAAATAAATAAATAAAATATAAAAAAATAAAATAAAATAAAATTTTTAAAAAGTATGGTGAAATAATATAGTATTTTAATAGCCTAAATCATCCCATGCCATTCATAAAAGAGTAGGTAAATATAGTATTAATGTGGAGGAACTTAAAAAGAATAACTAGGCTACTCATCGTTCTGTGGATTTTTATTTTGTCCTGGCCAAAACCTATCGCCCTTTTGGGTTTCATCAATAGCCCTCCATATTTCTAAACTGCCTTTGAAACGACTACCTCAGCTGGAAAGTTCTTCGCGGCTCTACCTTGCTCTAACGATGCCAGAATGATGAAAGTATGAAAGTCCTTAGTCAGGATGAGAAATGAAAATCCGGAAATTGGGTCAAAAAGGGGACTTTGCAGCACTGCCAACGGAGTAGTAGTTATATTTACGGCGTAAGCAATGGATCACTGTAATACCTTAGTCTGAAGTACTGAGATACTTCGTGGAATAAATCATAGTTACAGTACTCAAGGGCAATTCGCGAATTCCTCCTCAGACAACAATATCGGACTCCATAATCGTAAGAGGCTTGTCAGCTGCTAACACCTTAATCCTCCTTATTTCATTCCGCTCTAAGAGCATAGGAATCTAACTTCACTTTTCAAGGTTCTCCAGGAATTCTCTCTTCACATTATACCCGCATCAGAGGTATTTTCCAAGCTACTAGATCCAAAATAATCCGGCTTGTTCAGGCAATCTCAACATATTTTCTGAATGCATTATTGATCATTGAATAATTTCTCTAAAGGAACAGGCCTCTAAGAAAAAAGTCATTGAGCTACCGAGGGCTTCTATATTTTCATTTCCAGAAACTTTTATACGAAACACGCCACCAACAATGGAAGAATTTACCTGTTGATAACTTTGGAGAGAGTAACCGTTCAATAAGTGGAGCCGAAGATAAACTCACGATTTGCGAAGAAGCTACTCATTTTACCGAATTTTCGTCGCGTGCACCGAAATTCGGAAGTCTTTTATGAGTCGTTTCCGGGAAAAATTTAATTTCCGCCCATTTCGCAGTCACATTGGCCAATAACTCGTAGGATCGCTAGAACTGATACGTCAGCTCTGTCGGTCGTTCTGTAAGTCTTCGTATTGGTTCTATCGAGGACCGATTCGCTTTTAGAGTAGAAAAAGAACTGAAAATAGGCAGAAGAGGCGAGCAATACGTTGGACAAAAGTGGCGAATAGCAGAGGTAGCCGCCTAGGGGAGTCTACTGACCGGAATGGAGAGGATATGGCAGTCGCGTGACTTGCGTTAGAGATAACGTCGCGAATAGAAACGTTTTATTGTTCGAGGCTAACTTCTGGTTTATAAACGTTGCCTGAAGCAAGCGAGAGAGATTAGAGACCGAGGAAAACCGTTTGGATTTAAAAACGGACGCCATCGCACGATCCTCGGGTAATCTCGTATGTTGGAAAGTTGAATAGCTTCGACCAAATATGTAGGAGGGAAATCGTACCTCGGTTTGGAAGAATATTGCGGAAAAAAGCGGCCAGTCGTAATTTCTACCTGAGGAAACGGCCTGGTAGGCGTACATTCCGTTTTATGATAGGCATAACGTTTTTTATAACGATAGCCGTATTTCGGTGTTATGACCGATTCATTATATGACTTCATACCTTCATATTGCTTTTCCTTACACTCCAATCCCTCTGCGATTGGGACGAAAAGAAATAAAACAGCCGGCTAGCAGTAAAACGACAGTAACCCGTTGATAGTCGACGTTCTCTATAGTTCATGGTCTGTGACAACTGTTGCTAACTACACTTACAAGGCTAACTCGACTGGCGCAACAACACATCCTCATTAGTAACAGGGTGATATGAGGGTGGAAAATAAAGATAAAATACAAATATTCATAGGAAATCCGTCTGTAACTCTTCTGATGATATATAGAGGTAGTTTCGTATCGCATGTGCGAGCTGAAATCGATGAAGGGAATCCAATATTCATGAAATGTTAGCTCCACAAGTAACCAGTGCTATTTGAAAATACAGGAGAGGAAGGGTAAATACTAATTCAAGTTGGTAAAGGTTTGTATGGTGGAAAAAAAGTGAAAGAATAATGGAGAATATAGAAATGAACGATAATATTTATTATGTTTTGCATATGTTTGGGGCGATAATATTTATGAATAAATGAAAAGAGGTCATATAGAAAACGATTTATGATCAACTAGAGTGTTTATCCTTTGTGCGCTGCGTAATTTTTTTTATGAATTATCAATTAACATGGTTTATAAGAGATAATAAATATCATATTAAAATATAATATTATTTAGTAGGTATAAAAGATAAACCATATAATATTTGGAATTTAATAATGATTAATAGTAACTAATAAAATATAATAATCAATTAAAATCATAAAATATGAATGAAATAAGTGCGGGAAAATGGTTGAAATAATATGGTGTAAGACGAGGAGATGGTTGTTCATTTCATTGTACGAAAAACTTTTTATCATGAGAAAATTTATTGATGGTATTTAATTTTTCATTTTCATGCTGACAATATACCAAGAAGTTCTTCATTTATTCAATTGCGTGAGTTTTAATTCGAGAATACTTATGCAATAATAATTAATCAAATTGGATTCAAGGTCTGCGCTTAGAAAGAGAATATTGGAACAGAAAAGTTGTGATCTAATAAAAAATGACTTACTGCTTGTTCCACGGGGCTCGGGCGGAATTAACCTTTTCAAGTGTCTTATAAGTGGAAAGCCGTAAGCCGTTCGGGCAACCGAAGGTTGGGAGTTCGGTGAAGAGGAAATATAAAACTAGTTAGAGACTTATGAGTCCGAGGGAGGGCAATGGAGCAATTCCTGGAGGGAGGACTCTGATGAAAAATACATTGTTTCTCGTAATTGAAAAAGGAAGTTGGGTAAAGGTCGGAGTAGAAATAAGGGCGAAAGAAGGTTCACCAGGTATTAAGTCGCCAAGATAGACCGTCACGTGGAGGGTAGGAAATCTCTCGAAAACAGTTTCCTAGTCCGCACAGTCGCAAAAATAAGAAAGAGACTAATACCCTCCAATACCTCACGTGTGGAGACTTGATTTTGAACCTAATCACGTTAGTGCCACCGAACTGAAGATTCAAGTTCTGTGTGCGGGTTACGAATATTAAATTCCTTCCAACTTGAATTCGAAAACGGTAGTTTCGTTTGTGATCTCAAGTGGAAAGTAGAAGAAACTGGAAGAGGTGAGTTAAAGGATGTTACGGATAGAAAAAGATTTGTAAAATTGAATAAAACTAAGGTGGAAATAAGAAATAAAAACAAAAATAAATCGATCCCTACGTAGAATAAAGTTAAATTCTCGTTCAATGTTTTTCATCATCTTGATTTTTCTAAATTGAATTTGATTATAACATCTTTGCCTTTCTATCATTTTTATATCCAGAAATTGTTATGGTGCGGTTTGGCAAATGAAACGCAGTGAAATTATATCACTTTTATTCGAGGCTGAGACAATGGAACTCGGCAGACAAGACAGGTACTAGGCTAGATTAATGTACGTCACAGGTATAAAAATATAGTCTTGGCTAGCACTGATCACTAGATATTAAGGAAGTCCCTAATTTCCATTTAGTATGTTATTAATTTCAAATATCAAATATTATTATAATAATTTTTTAAATAAATTATTTATGATAATTTATTCGTTATATAACAGAAAAAAACAAAAACATTAAACTATACAGAAAACATGCATAATGGAGTGAAAATGGAAATTCAAAATATTAAAAAATCAACTTTAATTTGATGGACGATGGTATATAACATTCGAAACAGAAATGAACAGATCTAATAAAATAATAATAGCTATTATTAATTCTATGAAAACAAATTAGGTTATAAAAAACTTTTGATGCATTAAAAAATTGTTATATTTATGATTAGTATAATAAGGTGATCTTAATTATTCGACACTAATAACCCACAATAATAACCCACAATAACTTGAGACGTTTTAAAGCTCAGTCTGATGTCATCCGCACTTGACCAATCTAAACTATCCGTCTAAACTTCGTGATTTGTAATTATCAATCTCAGTATTCCCAGACAACTCGATAAACGTGATATGAATAACTTTTGAACCTCGAACACGCCGTGAATCGCCTCCGATGGATAAATAAACGCATGAGTGCCATCAAGTTACAGGATGAGTTGGCATAAACCACGAATTTTAGATTCGTTCTGAAGATATTTGACAGTAGAAGGTTTGTAAATTGCATCAGAAATATAGCTAACTCATTGTGAGGTAAATAATCGCATTGGTTCTCGCAATTTAATGCACTTCCTTGGTTATGGGAGATGACACATTGAAAACAGACCCTATTCTCACTCAAGAGACAATAGGCGCCAATAATTAAGCCTTTTCTGCTGATCTAGTTGTATAAAGCGAAAGGCTTAAGTAGACAGAACTGAAGACCTGATGAGAACAAGATGCTGTACAGTTTTACCTAGCCGGTTTAGACAGGCTTGCTGTTTTATATTTAGTCGGACCTTTTCAAAAGCAAATCGTCCATCTTCTCGAAGCAACCTTCACAATTCGAAGTTAATTAAGGAAACCCTCGTCAGCAGCTCAACTCTTGAATTAGCTGATTCCTCTAACGACCTCCATTCTCTTTGATGAGTGACTGAGAATGCAAAGAATTAAATAAAGGTGCTCTGCATACTCGCTGTAAAATTGGCCCAAAGAGAGGAAATAAAGATAAAATATTCACAAACGAGTAAACCCGTGGTATTTCGCAGCCGAAGGTTTGTCACGTTGGAAAAACGCTTATATCCTTTGATAAACTACGGACGTCTTCTTCGCATTTACAGACCTCACAACGTCCTCAATGCAATTGCAATTCATAATTCAACGCTCTTTTATGACCCTTACTCGCACCTCAGAGAGACTTTTCCTAGTTATAACGCTCTCCACGTTTTTGCATAATTCCTTAAACGCTTCAACGAGATGCAAAGGTAAAATTGACTAAAAGCACTCCGAGTGCTGCGAACATTCTCAATATTGTATAAAGAAATTTTTTCGGAAAGCTCTGGGCCACTGAAGTCCCACTTGAGTTCCTTGAGGTTCTATCCGGGATGAATAGTTTATTCAAGCTGAAGAAGGAACGACAAGAAACGCGAGACAACTTCCACTTCGTATATTTATAAATATTCAACCGAATAATGAGCCCGTCACTGGAGAAACTGAACAAGATGTGGAGCATTATACGTCCAGACTTCAAGACGCTAATGATTATTGAATGATTATGACTATACCAATGTTCCTACCTGTTAATTATTTCCTTCGGTAGCATTTTCACTCTCGATAGTGTAGTTGTGCGGCGAAATGATTGTCATTTACCGTCGTCTCCTAATGTACATGACACTACACGTTGGACTGAACGCTTGACGCGCTTTGGATTTTCCTCAAGGGAAACGTGGGAACCGGTCCAAATGTCCGTAGCATCAACAGTGTTGACCGACACAGAGATGGAGTAGAGGACTGAGGATCTTGAACAAACAACAACACTGCTTAATTGAGCGGCCCGTATGCCCGGGCTGCCGCGAACCGAACTCTCCAGATGTCTCATTTGCCGCCTGTTCAGAATTTCAGACGCTTTTCGAATAAACCGTTTGTTCGATTTGGCCACAAAGGAAATCGATTCGCAACGCATTACAAACAAACGGTTATCATCTCTGACGGAACGCCTTTACCAAAACAGATCAATAGTTACCGAAATGTCATTTTGTAGAGTCATTAATTCATAATTAGGTAATAGGTATCAAAAGAGATCGGTGGTTTTGCAATGGCCAGCGCAGAAATGATTTTTTTCAAATTAAATATATTAGGAATACAATGGTTGATTATCAGTATGTCAAATACGCAGTAAGAACAAAAACGTAACACGATTGATTCTACTTCATTATCATACGTCTTCGTCATAATGCGTAGCCATAGAACCACTTTGGCAGGATTAGATAAGTTTGTATTTGAATATTTTCTATTCTCGAGGTACAACTAAATTTCATGGGAATGCCAAATTATAGAATAATTACTGCGGATAGATAGAATATCCGACTATAGGTTCAATGCTAGAACGAAAGTAAATTATTGAAGGCAATGCAGGTAACTCGGGAACGATTTAAGCTACGAGCGTGATACCTCGGCGACTATACTGGCAAGACACGTCTCTTAGGATCCATCTTGCTATCATCGTTGTCGTTTCTCTCCAACGAAGAATCTAAAACGGGACGTATTTCAATAGGAATCGATTTCTTCTGTCTGTTCTCCGGTCGGTTCCGACAAGGTACGAGCGAGGGGCTTCTGATGTCTTTAGTATTCGTCCTTCTCTTTTCAGGTTATAATCCACACAGGATCTACGTCGAATGGTTTTACGTCTTTTATTTAGTGTCTCATAGGTATCATATTGGCAGCAATCTAGAGGTGTCAGGCCGGCTTGAGAGAACATTGAAACGAAATCGTCATTTTGGTTTATTATTCAATATTAAACCATTGTAATTGCCCAAGAAAAAAATTTTTCTAACCCCCCAACAATTTGATGTTTAACGTTTCAACGCAAGTAGAATCCGAATATCCAATAAAAAAATTCTGTCTGTCCGCCGTACGCCGTCAACACTTTTCCGACCAAACTAAAATAGCTAAATTCTTGAAATTTCACCAAAAATCAATCTCGGTCCTACGACGGCCCAATTCTTGAACCACATTGCTAGCTCAATTTTAATGGTATTTTTGGGGGGTTTTGAGGGGGGAAAATTAGTATTTTCCATGGTTTTTCAGAAAAATGTGTATTTGGTATCAAATATATGGATTTTTGGACGCTGAATCGAATGAGACCATCGCGGTACCATCGGTTGGTTCTCGAGTTATCGCAGCTTTTGTGCCGAATTCGGGACATTTTCAGAAATTTGACGTGAGGGTATAACTCGATAGTTCTTGGAGCTATAAAAATCATTCTATACTCATTGGAATGGTCGTCAAACACTCTCTCCAGCTGTATCGTTAGGTAATAAGTTCAGTTTTTAATTAGGAAATTGAGAAAAATAAAAATGATAAAAATTACAAAAGTTGCCACGGAGTTTTCTCCTATAATGACCATCTTTTTTTCGGTGGGAACGTTCACAAATGTTCGGAATAATTAAAATCACAAATGGATAGTCTTCTTAAATCATTATTGAAGCGAAGGAAACCACTGTACAACCACTTGCAGTGTTTTTATATTTTTTTCGAAGATGAGGTTTAGACATTTGTTTTTGAGTTTTCTAAGCAATGAGATGGCTCAGATTTGCACATAAATATTGACTACGCTTTTGCTCGTTCGATTCTGCACCCGGGAATTATTGGATGCTCATTTATGTATGAATAACTGGTTGAGAAATTGGTTCGCGTTACTTAGCAAGGCGACCTGTCATGGGCCCCAACCTCGCTCTAGGGGTGGGCGGTAGGTCTATCTCGGATGGAGCCGCCTCCGGCCGCCTCCAGTT
Organism: Tupiocoris notatus; assembly: GCA_037159825.1. Taxonomy (NCBI): domain Eukaryota; kingdom Metazoa; phylum Arthropoda; class Insecta; order Hemiptera; family Miridae; genus Tupiocoris; species Tupiocoris notatus. The sequence continues at coordinate 107,523 of JASJUZ010000425.1, read as the reverse complement.
CACCCCCGGCATTGGCGAGCGTCGGATCCTCGCCGACAATCTCACATTTTCCACGCGAAGTTCACGTACACGTAAATCGCGCGAGGACACGGGTCGTTGAGGAAATACAATAAATTATTAATAGTTATAGACTAACCACCATTGAAAGCGGTGACAAAAAAGTGATTCGCACGAGGAATTAATTTTTTCCCCCATCGAAAACATTACAAAATTGAAAATGGAAAGGTAGGGCGAAAATAGGATGAACATGCTCGGGAATACAGCGCACAGATTGCTTCAGGCTGTCTGGTTCATCAGCTTAGCTGCCACTGCTCCAGGTAAATTAATTAATCGACATGAATCGTTTTATCTCGATAATAATTTATCAAACCAATGAAACAATTTATCTACGTAAATGAAAATAGATATATGTTGAGACAGTGTAGTCACTAAATGGATCGAACGCCGGTACCACCTTTCAAAACTATAATTGAATAAGGCTCCATGAAATCTTCAAAGCATTATTATACATAGAAGATATTTTTTGAAGAGTTCTGCATCAAAAATTGTATGATGCTGTTATACGCTCGAGTAAATGAAGCGTTGAATAATTATGAAAATAATACTCTGAGTAAATATTATCTAAAGGCGAAGAAAATTATATATTACCTACATAATAATTTCCATTTTTTATAATCAAAGAGAGAAAAAATATTCAAACGCTGAAGGCTGAGTTTTTTAACTTTATGCAGTTACTAGCGACGATTAATGATGTCTTTTTTAATATCCCCCCTTGATTTTCAATTTGGAATTTGTGAAGCTATCTCAGCAATAAATAATTCTACTGCCGTCATTTACAACCTCGCAATTTCTCAATTAAATACTAGCGTACATTTCTGATTTTACATCACTGATTTCTGATTTGGAATTAAGAAAAAAATTTTTACGGTTAGAGAACTGTTTTTCAGAAGCTTGACAGCTGAATTTCCATTGTAACGCGAAGATGGCCTAGATAATTCTACAACATGAGTTCCATGTTCGACGGAACGGGCAGCATATTGGAAATTAGTACTTGAAGGGAATCGATGCCGGTAATTTCCTTGACAGAACACCGGCTATCCTAGTTTATGTCATGTTGCATAAGGTGCTGCGGTCACGATACGGGGCGGTTTATCGTGTGTTCAACGGACCGCGAATTGTTATCCGTCATGTGTTTACCGAACGTGCTAACCGATTTCACGAAATCGCCTGTCGAGGTGCGATCCCATATTGCACAGTTCAACAGTATTTCTTCTCAATTAAATGGAACAAAGGACAGTGGCGAAATTATACATAGCCTCGGACGATACACAGACGTTCCTCGTATGTATGTATGTATGCTTGTACTTAATGAAAAACTGGTATGTTTATTTGTGAAAAAGAGTAAAATTGAAATTAAATTTCTGAAGAAAAAAATTAAAAATAAAAATAATAAAGAATTAAAAAATTCAAATAAAAACAATGAAAAACTAATGAAATTAATTCAATGCCAAAAAAATAACTATATTAAAAAAATAATAATCAATTGATTAGTTCGAATTTTCATTCATTTTCACATTTAATTTACTAAATATTGTTCTCTGATACTATTCTCGATCGAAACGATTTTGAAATACCAGCCAAACATCGAGCCTTTGTTCGAATTTGTTCGATAGCGCGGGTTCGATCGAATTGGAAATTTTCACAACAATGTCCCAGTTTATGCGATATGAATGGTTACATTTGGCTCGAACCTCGAAGCACTAAAGAGCTCTCGGTTGTGCTTGCACACTTTCGAAGTACTAATGGACGCCTCCGTTACAACTCCCCATCCTCTTGTTCGCAAATTCAACAACACAGTTTGCCGTTGGCCGTTAGCTCGTTGGAAGAGGCGAGGCAAAACGACAGAGACTCGTCCGCGCGCGATTTAATTTGCATTTAATTCGCGCGACGGTAAATCTGGAATATATTCAGTACCTAGTTTCCCGAGCTATCACTCGACCCTGACAGATGAGTTTTGTTGACGTGATTTGCATGTCAACTCGGACTGTTTCTAAACATTTCACTGCCATAGGAGAAACAGCTTTGTTAGTCAACTTGAAGTGAGCGGAATAAATAGCCTACGTCGGCGAGCTTCGTTGATGAACGGTTCTATTTTTCAAACTTGAGTACCTTGCGGAGGCAAAGTTCCAATAAACTGCCGACAGATGATGCCTGGAAGAACTGAAATAATCTCGAACAAACCGATTCAAAGAAGCGAAAAATTCGATCGCTCTATTTTACAAATGCTTTCGAAAAATTAAATAATTTCTTCGCCAGCGACGATGATAGTTTTCTCACGCCGTCACGTCGTTTTTCGCTCCTGAAACCCTTTGGCGATCCATCAAATTTTCATACGAGTCAAATAAATCTTCGACCATCGTTTTCCCAAACTCGATGTGGAAAGACGACGAGGTCGCATTACAACTGTGGGAGAACAGGAAAGTAGGAACAGAACGTAAGGAAGACGTATGAGGATTCATCCGTTCTCTTCTCCGCAATGCTGATTTATGTCTTATTCTCGGAAAGTAGACCGAACTCGAGTTGGATGAGACTCACCGCACGAATTTATATTGTATCTGACTGAAATATCGGGAGTGTGAAAATGATTCATCATTTACGAGAGCCAACGGAAATTGAGGTGAAAATGTCGAGATGGTTCAATCAAAAACGAAACAACGAGTATGATCCAAAAAAAAGTATTCCTAACAGAAAAAGCTTCTCTTTAAAGCTGAGAACGAGACTAATCGCAAAAAATACAGATGTACATTATGCAGATTATATTCTGACGTTAAATCCACAATTTCCTATTCAAGGCTGTCGTTTTGTAAATCGAAATACCTCGAATATGCCTAGTTCGATTTTTCGCGTTAGAATAAGCTGAAACTAGCTAGAAACTTTTCTTGATAAGCAGTGAATTTATTATTCAAAGTTCTAAAAAAAATTGAAGACTACATAAATAACGGATATAGAACTAAATTAAATTTATGTTCTCTTTCTCGTCTTTCTTCTGGAACAGCAGTAAAATATTACGTGGGTTTTTTTTTGGGATGTTCAAAATTGTTGCCGTAAATTGTTGCCAGCTGCGAGCAACAATACCAGCGTTGACGGCTCTGCTCTCAATTCGGAACGTCTCTATCCAAATCCAACAGAATCAACTTCGCCGTTGAGCTACTGCCGGTTGGAATGAATTCATTTCGACAAAGGGTAGGATGTATTCTGTCTGTCTGCACCGTGAACACTTAAAAGCGTACACTCGCGTTGGATTTGCGAGTAGAGCGGCGCCGGTTAACATGATATTGAGTTTTGGATGAACGGATGAGATACGAGGCCTCCTGGCACAGCTTTACACCAACACGGCACAAGCACGCCAGTTTCATCCAACACCATCAGTCCTTTGAGCCTATTTTCCCTGACCTGTCTGCATAAACACTTTGTCGCAATGGACAAGCGTATGAGTCTTGTGTGCGAGCACTTTCAACGCTTCCACATCTATTCGTAGTTACTCGAAATGATATAACTGCAGTTTCAACGAGCGAACATGTTTTATATCATTTCAAGTTAGTACGAATAGATTTGCGCAGCGAGAAATATTACAATTCCTCGTTGAACACGATCTGATCAATCAGGAAAATAAACAGAAGCAGCTTGAAGACATTAAAGCAGCAATGTCGAAGCTGGGACTGTTTATTGAGTGGAGTTTTTATTAATTTGACGTACTGCATATTTTAGAGTATCTTTTCTTGGGCGACTGCAGTCGGCATATTTATTTATTTATTTATTTATTTATTTATTTATTTATTTGTATATTTACGGGCAAGCCCAATTTACATTTTTTACATAATAAATCATTTTAACCAGGGGAATAAAAAAAAAGAAGTAGTACAATTTTGATCTGATTTTAAGAAAATTCAATGAAATGAGGTGGATGAAGAGGAAGTTAAAGACTTTAGTGTAGCAAGGGATGAATTGAAGAAATCGAACTGGGGGTATGAGATGAGGAAAAGGTTGGCAGTACGGACCAGACGATGGAGAGGTCTGTTTCGGTCGTAATTCGTCGAAGAGAAAGGGATGTAGAACAGCACAGACGAGCGGGTATTATTAGGATATTATTAGCTATTATTTCCAGAAAAATTCAGTTAATGCGAGTCATTTAATCGACGATTTGATTCGAATGGGGGCGATTCAGAATTTCATCTCGTCGACTGAGAAAAATGTAGTTACCCTGGCATGTAAACCTGCTGCGATTCTCAAATCAAAAAGAAGGGGAAAATAATTAAATATACCTTATATAAAACTAGGTAAATTTGAATAATCTAGTCCCATTTCCGCTGATGATTATCCAATCAGTTTATTTTGCACAAGCATTAGGAAATTAAAAACTAGAGTAACCCATTTGAATTTTTTATTATTATTATTTTTATTTATTTATTTATTTATTTTTTTGATAATTAACGCTAAATACTTCCTACATACCGAGCGCAAATCCTATAGCAAATGAGCGACGTGGATGTTTCGCGGAAACTCATTATTCCAAAATCATCCAATCTTGCCGGTGAAACGAAATACGAAACTGATGATGCGGCGCTGCAATTATTCCCTATTCCTTTCTCCAGTTTCACTCGATGAAACTATTTGTCAGCCGTGGAAAAGGTTAGCGGAAGCGAGGTTTTACCAAACATTTATTAGTCAGCTAACTACTAATAAACCGGCGAACGTCGTTCGAAGGAAAGCCCTTGGCAAACAAGCGAACTCGTAAAATCTAGTTTCAACTAAGCTCCTTATCGGCCAGCTCGTTAGAGAGCTTAGTACCTTTTGAACTTGATGAACATTGTTAAAACTTGAGCGCCATTTCAATTAACTGGAATCTACCAGGGGTTAGGAATTTTGATTTCTGAATTGAATCTTCAGCGTAATCCTTCGAAGTAAAATTTTTGTCCGATTTATCCTACCGCCCGAAGAGAAGCTTAGCAATTATAATTCAAATTCTAACTCATCTATAACTACCGCGTTAAATGAAGCTGTTGATTACTTTTTTTATGATTTATTTTAGGGTATTTTTGGGCTTCATCAAAATGGAAGTTTTTTGAAGTCCGTTAAAAACAATGATACACTAAATTAAAAGTTAACTTAGATATTACGATCATATTTTTCTTCCGTTCACCGTTCAAAGATCCTCTTTGTTTGGATTTTTTTTGTTCAAAAATATTTTCAAACAAATCTAATACGAGGTCGAAATTGGCCAGATCGTTGGAATTATCCGATTGAAACGCGTCGCGGGGCACGAGGAATTTTTCCTTCGAATTTATAATTCCCCATTCGAAATTGGACTATCCGAGAGCACAATACTTCCATTCACTCCGTAAACGCAGTGCTCCGCAAATGAGAGTTGAGCATAGCAAACAGAAGCGAACGCTACGGGGTAGATTGCTTTAGAGCCCTCTATTTCGTAGCCGATATGGCCAATAGTCCGTCTAGCTCACAACTCCCAGCATAAACAACTCCCGCAATGCTTTTGAAACGGATATAAAACGCTCGAGCAACGCAGAGGCAAAGGGTGTAACAAACACAAGTAGTTGAATCAATTTAACTGCCCCTACACCCGAAAGCGTTTCACCCCATTAATTAAACTTTTTCATTTCCACATGTTTGTTTTGAACTTTTCCAGCCCAGCACGGCCAGAGTTAATGGGTTTTAAATTCCTTCACACTCAATTATGCGACTTAACGCGTTTTAAATGCATTCACCACGGGAGAGCCGAAATAGTATGACTGTGTTGATTATTCGTCCTTTTTTTAACTCCTAAAAAAATACACATACCTAGTCCTGAATTTTTCCTCCGGTGATAAGTTTTTAAAAAGTACACAATACTCGAGCTCAATGAGGTTTTTTCAATTTTTTTTTTTAATGAACGATCTTTCAAAGAATTTTTCAGAAGAGGAGAGAATTGTTAAATATCTACTATCGTGGAACGGTCATTTTTGGCTAAATAATCGTCAATAGATGTTGTCCCAGAACCGAGGAGAAATTTTTCAAGTTTCGTGCATGGAAGGTTTACTTCAAATCTACTTGTGATCCATCAATTTGGTTTCTACTTTATTTGCACTCACTAAAGCCAAAATATGCTATCCATGTCCAAAATTATACTGACCATTCGATTATATTATCATGTACTTACCGCAATTCCTACATTTCGCAAATGGTCTTGTCTGTCTTTAGCATAAACACCTTCCTCAAGTTTCCCGCTCCTTCAGCATCCGCACTTTATCTTCCGTTAGTGACAGATACTGAAAAAATTATTCTGTTATCTATTTGGTACTTAATGTACCAGTATCAATCAATATGTACCTCTCACGTCCGAGCAATTTCATAGCTGCTGGATGTTCACCAGAAAATATTGAACTTTTCTTTTGAAATATATCAAAGTTCCATTGCCATCAGTTTGGTGAGTAGTAACTGACAACATCATGTCTATTATGAATTTGGATGGAATTTATTTCGCTTATTTTTTCTATTATTTATTTCTTCATCTCTATTATACCGCAGGACTTTATAAGCTTTACAAACGTTATTCCAACAGCAGCAAATGATTGTAAAAATGAGAAAGTCTTCGCTGGTAAACAATAACCTTTTGGAAAGCTTTTCGCTATTTTGTGGGGGAGTTCATAAACGTATTCAACTGTCCGGAGGTGAGATTTTAAAAAGAGGGAGAAAATTGATTTTATAATGGAAAGCACGCGCTTTTTTCTTAAGCCTAGCGAGGCGTTAGGTTAGTGTCAAAGTTAGCTTGGGTGGCTCAGTTCGACTGTGACCCTCGCTGGTCGCAGCGGGAGTCGACGGAGTCTTATCAGTATGCGGAAAACAATTTTACATGAATATTTATCTCTTCATCGGTTCCGTGGGGTGGAGTTGCTATGGTGAGCTTCAGAAAGGATGCGAGCGCTTTGCGTGTCGGAAAAAAGGGAGAAGACCAAGGAGAATTCCACGGGGAAGGTTCCAATGCGCCATTTTGGCTCAGAACGAAAAAGTAGAAAAGCAAGTTAAACCGCTGAAACGTGGACGTTTAGTTTCGCAGCTAACAGCAGTAACACGAGAGACTGGAGAAATTAGATGAAACTCTCTTGAAATCGAATTTGTGACTGTTGTGTGAAAATTTAACGATATCGACTCCTGCAACAAATTACCCAAGTGTTCAGTTATGGAATGAAGTTGCTATTTTGAGGTCCACAAATGACGACCGTTTTGGTAGTACCAACTGTATTTCACCCGTAGGAGCCCCTGATGATTTATTCACTCAGAAACGGATATAGCGTGACTCGGCGGGAGAATTATTTATTAAATTTATCAGAGATTCGTCCCTAAGTGACCTGTCAAGCGGAGGATACCACAAAAGGCCCCCAAATCTATTTCCTCAGTGGTTGGAAAATTTCAATTATTTATCAAGGCCATCAACTTAAGAGTTGTCAGGTTACGTCAAGTCCTCGATTCGTTTTCCGTTATGTAGTCTCATTGATATTGAAGGGTGGATCACGATGGAGTACGAATATGATGCATTTAAAAGCATCTACTTGTCATAATTGATAGATACATTCTTCGACCGATAATTTCGTGTGGTTTATGAAACGTTGATGACGAAGACCTGGAAATAGCGTGATAATAGCAGAAACAAAAGCAATAAACCATCGATAGCGATTCAGGTATCTGGCTCGAGTGTCATTCTAATGTTGGTACAAACTGTGTACACTGTGCGCACCACGTTCTTAGCACATGTATTCTGTCAAACGTCAATACTGGGAAAAACGACGGGAGTGTCCCTGGAAGTGGTTTATTTGAAGAAGGGAAATCAATCAAGGTTCATGAGTGGCGTTGCATTTCCGTGAACGAAATTCACTTCATTTAGTCACTCAATCAGGGATAGAGTCATATGGATGCACGCTGTTCCTTCGCCCAGCTGGGTGACATTTTTCAATTATTTTTTAGTGACAACCGACGAACCAATTATGTTTTTGGACGGTGGTCATTTAGTGACCGTATGAGCCTATTCCAAGTAAGTAATTTCCTTTTGTATTTGAGGTTCTTTTAATAATCGAATGCCAGCTTCTTGTTGTGCGCATGTAGTTTTTTGTTTTACGAAGAAAATATGTTTTTCGAGAGCTCGGAGAAGGATTTGAGGGTCGATCAACCATCATCAATAAAAAATTTACTTCAATTCTACAATTGTTAGGCGAATGCAAATATATGGTGTTGCTCGTAGATTATCAGTATTTTGGAGGGAAAATACTTCCCCAACTCGAAACCGCCTCAGATCTGGTCGTGTTTACTCGCAGCAGGTTAGTCAGAATTCAATAAATTATTGTTTTGATATATTAACCTGGTTCGGTTTGGAAGCAATTTCGCGCGGTTCGAAGTTGACAACATCTCGAAATGCTCCGAGGAGTTTCTGAGGGGTTACCTGGCGAGGTTAACCCCGCAGGAATGTAGTACAATTGGATTAGCCGGCTGTTGTATCTCCTGTTGGCAATGATAGTTGTTCAGATCGAATATAAGGAAGGGCTGCTCGTCTTCGTTGTTGTGAAGCGAAGAACCAGTTCTCTCGATCTTGTTAGGCTGAATGGAAATTACCTCCGCCAATTGAGTTGGGCACCTTGCAATTTTAGAGGCTTGCAAAATAATATGAAAGTAACATAAACATGAAATTTGGTAAACCTTAGAAAAAACTAATTATTTTTTTCTTTTATCCAGAGCACGGTGTTGAAAAGTGACAGCTATATTCCACTCAGCGGCGTTCGCTTATATTTCACCGCAAACCTCAAAGGAAATCCATTAGTTCAATTTTCCCGTCAAAGGATTATCTCAATCTGGGAAAGATACGTCGAAGGACAGACCGTGGATTTTTCCCATTTGATGCTGTAGAAATGGAGGATGATTAATGGACTCCCAATTGAAATACGGCTTCGTTCTTTTCGCCCTAACTCTTCCCATTGTGAACTCTTCGGCCACAATGCTCAACTCAAAGAGTCGTTATCAATCATTGAGGCAACACTCGGCCCGCGGATTTAGCAATCACTGCCATTTCGCGGGGCCAAATTCAATTTGCAGATAGTGCCCATTTCGTTGGCCGCCGTTTCCGGCGGGTTTCCTTTGCACGTACATCGCTAGCAACGGAGCGAGTGATTTGTAACGACTTTATTCAAGTAGAAACTCAATTTTTCCCCTTTTCTCAGTCGACTTCATTTGCTTCAGTCGGTGATCTTCAGTCCCAGTTTTTCCAAACGTCCAAAATCATGGGCAATTTTATTTGTAAAATATATATCCCAGTACGCGTGAAAGATCTTGAACGCTCAAAATAAAATCTCCATTTCTTCATTTTCTGACTTGATGATGCTCGAGTAATTTTGTTCCTTCTAAACGTTCTTGGACTGGTTGTATAATTTCGACAAATTGAACTACGAAAAGCCGCCGTAAATCAACTCAATTGAGTCGACCGAATGAGGTTGTATTTTTTAGGTCGGTCTTTAAGGAGTCGAATGGCTTCGTATAGAGGAAAGTGATGGCGAAGGCGAGTTAGAGATGAATCCCACGTGCCACATGAAGCGAGTTCAAGCCAAAACCAGCAAAAAGAAGAAGATGAAGGAGAAGGCAATCTGCCAGGGCCGCACGTGGTGCAAAGGTCGCCATTACAAACTCTACCGCAGGCCTTTCTAGGCGGAAAGGCCGATCTTGCCGTCTCCCTTCCTCTTCAGCCATTGCTGCTCGACACTTACACGTTTCTCATGTTGGCCAAGCGAGGTTGGTAGTAGCTGTACAGCGCGGCTTTCCACAATCGAGGATATTTCGAGTTGATGTCATTCTGCCGGCACAGCACGATGTAAACATTACCGTGGCGCCTTTCTGAGTGATCGTCGGAAATGGAAAATATATTTCACATAATGTACACCGCTTACAATAAATAAAATTTGAATCAATCAATTGTTTTGTCTCAAGAGGGGATAATGCTGTTGATTTTTCATAAATCGATATTTGATAGAAAATAATTGTACAAAAGTGTAGAGAACAATGATCGACTTTTCGGATACATCGGTGATTACATTTGCGTTCCCTCTTGGGCTACTAATGTAAAACTCGGCGGAATAGGGTTATCCCCAGTACGCACCTCGCCATCATCTTTCCAGTTCAAAGTCCACAGTACGGTAACTAAACCAAAGCGAGCTACATATGTTATCAGCGAGACAAAGTTCATCGGCCGTGATGTCTGAATTCTCGAGGGAACTCGCCTCCCGTACAGAAGCCGATAACGTTAGAAATTTGTACACCGCCACTCCTCTCCTTTTCCACCTTTCCCCTCTCTCCTCTTGTCGCGATATTTTCCACCGGAACGATCACGACCCGGCACGTTCGGGCTGCAATGCTTTCCCGCGAGAACAGGGATTATGCGGTGGCCAGCAGTGTTCAGTTTTAACCCTCCGAGGTATTTCCGTTAACATTGGCAACTTTTAGCTTGGCAGGGAACATCGCATTCGATAATTACCAGTCTCGTGGCAATATATCTAAATTTAGGCCGCTCTTTGAAAGATGCGGGGTTCGACATCGCCAATTGCGCTGCTGAGGTGTAAAAATGAGGCGAGCGTGGCGAAAAGGTATTGAAAATTCGTATTTAATTCTCATCTCATCATGGCCTCGAATGCCATAAGCGAATCGCATGTCTTCGAGCGTCTTCGGACGCTTCCGACGCTTACAAACAGTTCTTACGTTTCGCAAGGAAGGCATTCCAGATTAGACCGTTCAACGAATTGAAGGCGATTCACCTCTCGCTTGGGACCGTTCCTGACGTTTGAGAAAATAGCTATTACTCCCACCCGTTTCCCATCAGACCCGACCAGTACAACGACTTGTGCTTCGGAGAGCGTTTCGCTTTAGAATAGGACCCCTCCAGAGAGTTTAGGGATTTCCTTCGAGGTCGTAACTTCATCCTCTCGTTCGTCTCTTTCTTACCGTAGGCATTCCCTATCCTCGGCTCCTCTATCGTTTTGATACTATTTCACTCGGGCTACTGTATGCAATGCCTGGTGTAGTCGTTCCCTCGTGAGGTTTTCGTTTGCACCCTCGCTAAAACCGCGCTGAGCCCAGTGCTGACGCTCAATGGTCTCTTGCTGGGAAATACGATTTCCTCGACAGCGACATTATTTATACAAAAGGATACGAAACAGGAAAGAACGAAATAGAAACTGATCTACGTACCGATTACGTGTTTCTTCTATTTTTTCCCCATGGAAGATCTTCAGTGATAAACGCTAGAATATGGCTTTCACTGATTCCGGAGCATTGTTGAGCTTCGGGTTTGTATAATGGCTTTATTTTATGATTCGGTCGACTTTTCTGCACCTGCCGTTAGAATGACCGACCTTCGTCACGCACAGGTAAATTACTCTTGCATACCGGCCTCTAATTACTATGAGTACTTGTTTATGATGTAGATACATTAAATAAATTCAACAATCTAATTACAACAATCTTAATCCCTGAGTCTTTTTCATAAAATTTGATTAAAAAATTATGTTTATATTTATCTCAAGACGATATTGGTACAAAATTGCACCTTTGAGCTTATCGATTTGTCGTTAAATGTATTGTCATTGCATTTAAAAGTGCCAATATCGGTTATTCTATTTAATCCTTGTTGATATTCTCCAACTGAACTATGGTTTCAGTTTGCCGTTATAGACATGCTCTCCCATGATGTGAAAGAGTTCACCTGGTCATTTTCGAATAGCATCAATCAATGTTAAGCTTGTCTTTTCTTGTCTTGAGGAGAAAGAAAAATGTCACTGTCACTCCCCCTTCCTTCGAGCTATTTCCCTTTGGCAACCCCGCGGTTCCTTTTAGGCAAATCGATTTTTACCTCAGACCGCCCTTCCACCACTTTTTGGGTTAATTAATCACCCACTCCAAGGCTCCCTAGAAGGTAGTCTTAAAACCTCTTTCCCGATCGCTTAGTTGTGGCACTCGTTAGTTCGTGTTTTGTCAAAGTGGTAAATAATCCTTTGGAAAACGATAAATTTATCGTGGATTAATGGGGGACTGAAGAGGAAGATAGAACTGTTCGCTGGTTGCGGCCGACGTTCTGAGTCTTCTTGGACAACTTTTCGCAAAATACGGTAGACGACGTTCAGCTTCTAAACAGATTCAATTCATTACCGTAGTTGCGAACATTGATGTAGACAGCTCTTTCAATCTGAGATACAATTAGCAGTTGAAATTCGAATGTCGAATTGCGAATGAAACCCTCATATACTCCCGAACCCAATTCAGTGCGTACAGACCGTACACGATGAAGGTTCGGTTCGCTATATCGAGAGCTCTCGACGTAAAATCAATCACGGCAATGAAGTTCGAAAGGGCTCTTCGTTTGTGGTTCCATAAACGCAAGGCTAACTGGGTTAGTATGTTCTCCAACCGATGCCGAAGAGACATCAGCAGCTTCACAGAGAGATTAATTTCGTTCATCAATGACTCCATCTGAGGGAGTAAAAAGTTGAACGTAGGACTAGCGGAGCCTGGAACGGACTTTCACCGTATTTGAAAAATCAAGCTAGCACTCAACCATACGAGGGAATTGTCAGAGGAAAATTGAATATGAGTCAGTGAAAGAAAATAATTGAAAAAAATGAAGAAATAAAAAAATAAATTCGAATAGAAATGAGAACAAATTATTTTAATATATATCGAATAGAAATGAAAAAAAAATTCACTACGAATAATTAGAAAAAGTTATGGATGAACGGATTTTGGAACGAGTAATTTTCAATCGAGCTTGAAAAACACATTTCTAATTGTTTGTATAATATTTTTTTAACGAAACAATTCTGTTCGCTCTCGGGCAACCTCATCACGTTTTTGAAACATTAGCTATCCCCAACACTCTCAACACATAATCACAAAAATATAACCGAAAAGAAAACATAATTAGAATAATAAATCATCGTTTCGTTGTGAAAGTTCTTGCTCTGGAAACAGAGGTTCTTTCATTTGGGAGTCCGCAAATTTCGAGCTCGATGAAGCGACGTTGAAAGTTCACGTTTCAAATGCTATTGATTCATCGTTAACAGGTCGGTAAGTCCTTGCCTGAAGAAGGGCCTTAATACTGTTTTACAGAGTAAATTCTCCTTTTCAAAAAGTTGCAGATTTAATGAATTGATACCGTCCTAAAAAGGCGAAGCACGGCGCTGTTTCATTGTCTTTTAGCAAAGATAAACTGTTCTGCTTTTCGAACGGTAAAGGCGAGGCCCGCTTTCGAACGCTCTCTTCAAAAACTTCGTATCCTCTGCCTGCCATCTATATACCATTCAGTTCAGCAGTTTTATTCAGTTTGCTCTTCGCCCGGAGGAAAGTTTTCATTTAGATACCACCATCGGCCAAAAATTCTCCACCCGATTTTCTCTTTCCAATAAAATTCGGAAAGTTTTTAAATCCTTATTTACCGATCGGAGAGGAAGAAAAGTGAACCCGTTGGGGCGTAACCTGGAAAGCGTCCGAAAATCCGCAGTTTTATAATTGAAAGAACTTCCAGCCCCATCGACCTCTTCATTTCTTGCCCTGTTAGCGACTTATCTTTGCACCTGATTAGAAGTTGAACTTAGTGATTTGCCTCGGACCTTTACTCACGCGACACACTTATTCCCTTTTCATTTCAGTTGGAACAAGAGGGTATCTAAATGAAAACCAAGTTAGCTGCGTTATCTGAATGCTCTAATTCCTATTAAGACCTTCATTTCGGGCTTTTCGTACTCGGCATAATTATTTCAAAGGGCTTTCACTTCGTGACGTTATTGGAAACGGAAGGCAATCTATTTTTTTCAGATGAGTCGATGAACCATTTAAGAATTCAGTTTCCGAGTTTAGGAGATTTTTGAGTTAAGTTTATAAAGTAAAAAAATACTGCAAGTCTAATAGATTAATCTCATTCATTTAAATTCGGTTAATGATCTAAATTTGTTGATGAAGCAAATTTTCCTACCGTTCGTCTCACGTGTTACAAAAGTTTCTCTAGGGGTTTTCGCAATTTTTCACAGTAATTTTTCAAGATCTTTTTGTCCTCTCAAAGGCTTTTCTGTTTTTCAGATTCATGCTGAATTTTTCCAAACGGCTTTGTCAAGTTTTCTGCGATGATTCAAAAGCTTTTTAGGCGTTCTCAACATTTTCCCAATGATAATCCCATTTTCTCTAGGTTTTCCATGTTTCCATTGAGTTTAGAAGTTTTAATACGTATTTTGTTTTCTTTTTCCGCAGCTCTTCTTTTTTAATTTAGTAATTTTGATGGTTTCAGATTTTTGCCAATATTTCCTCAGTTTCCTGGTTTTTCTAGCAATAAAGTTTGAGATGAGAAGTTTAATGCGACCATGATGTGATGTTTTATGGACTCCATTTTCCCAGTGTCATTCCTCTGTGTTTCTCGTTCTCTGGAGCTTTCTCGGTTTCCCGTTTTTTTTTGTTTTTCTAATTTTTTTAATGTTTTTGTGGTGATATTTAAAGATTTTTATGGCTATTAAGGCTTTTATATTTTTCACGTTCTTCCTAAACTTTCCCAAGCGGCTTTGGAGGTTTTTGAGGTGTTTCAAGGACGAAATCGGGTTTTGAAGTATTAATTCGTATTTTGGCCAAGATTTAGATTTTGCTCATATTCCCAGTTTCCAGATTTTCCCAGCTATTCAATTTTTCTCGATTGGTTCACTAGACTCTCAATCTGAGAGTTTACGAAACGTTGACGTTGTTCACAACGCCAAGCGAATCCTGAACAATGTGGCACCTCTGTGGCAAAACTCTGTTCGTACGCTGTATCATTATAAAAGACCTCGCAAATATCGGCTCCATCGCACGCTTCAGCGGGACGAAAAATTGGAAAATACTGCGCTCGAAGGTAAATTCTGATTAGAGTCGTCGGAGGTTCGAGTTTGAGGTGAGGGAACATAGGATTGAACAACAGTGTCAATGGACGAACAGAATGCTACTATACTCGATAAGATAGCTAACACAACGTTTGACGCTTTTCGAACCGATCCGACCCCTGCTGTGCAAATATGTGTCAGGTCAACCGGTTCAACCCTTCCCTCGTCGTTATCATTATTCCAATCCTGCTCCTCACCGTCCGCCGTGCGACCAAACCGCTTTGCCTTTCAGATCGGCGACGAGATAAAGAGCGAATAAACGTGAGAGGATTAATTTCAGCGCAAATCGATCGCAATGGAAGACATTCGCTTTTTGCGCCAAGGTTAATTGAATTAGAACGGAGAGATAAACAATTGTCGAAACGACGCTGGGACCAGCACGTCAGACTCAGTCATGTTGACTATTCGTATAGAACTACAGTCTGTAATTACGAATTGTCTTTCACTAGTATAATTTCGAATTATCTCCCTTGCCAGTTTTCGTCGCAAATACAGTAATCTAAATAGCTGTCAACTATTTAATTGGTCACAAATGTCCTGGAGCTACAAAAATGCTGCTTTGCAGTTGAATGCGAAGGGCGATAATATTCTCAGGAGTGATATAATGATTCACGAATTTTGGGAAAAAAGTATCGATTTGATTTAACAATCTATCAATATTCAGATGCTGTATCATTCTATTCAGCGTCCAAAAATCAATAGAAATTGATACCAAATACACCATTTTCTAAAAATATTGGATAATACGAATTTTCTCCCCCTAATACCCTCAAACTTGAGGTAGTGATTTTGCTAAAAAAATAATTGAGCTATTGTCTGGCTAACATTAATTATAGGGGAACATAGCAAGTATGTAGCTTTTATAGTTTCGTCAGAAAGTGTTGACCAGAATTTTTTTTTATTCAATATTCGGATTCAATGTACCATGAAGCGTAAAATATCGAACTTTTAGGGGGTAAATGTTTTTTCGTGAGCGATTACAATGGTTTATTATTGAACAATAATAATAACCGAATCACAAATCAAAGAATTGAAAATCGAAAAATTATAAATTAGCGAGTTTGAAAAATATGAAAAATGTGAAAATCTTGACCGTGAATCAGATAGATTACTATGGAATATTTTAACAAAAAATATTTAACATCGGAATATTGATGATAGCGTGCAAATTGAGTTGAAATAATAAGAAACGGCTCGGTTCAGGGGCGTGAATTTAGAAACACTTGTGCGATTGGTAGAGATCAGTTTCCAGGAAATCAAGCAGTAGCAGCAATATACAGGTTCACCGCTTAAATATCGTCACAATTCAATAGGCCAAGCAATGACCATCATTGAAAGGTAAAGTGGTTTGAAATATTGATGCCACACATATTTCGCTGAAAACCTGCGTAATTTAATGAGAAAATTCGTGTACTGTATTATTATTAAATCCCTCTCGTGTCTCGACCGCAACCTGAGACACTCTAGCGTTAAATCCGTCCTAACGCAGTTCTCAAGTTAGCTGATGAGGGGAAAGCGAAGTTTACCACTAAATAATTTGCGATGTGGAAGCCAAGAGGTTAAAAGGGCGTTGATAAGGGGTTGTTTAAGAGGGAAACCGAGTAAAAAGAAAGAGGCAAGTTCCTAACGGGTGCCGGTTGTTGTACATTATTGAGAAGGCCAAGAGTGGACATGTAAGGCGGGCTCTGTCCTTTCAGAAGTAATTGATTACGCACTTTTACTAGTGCTGCATTTTTCATGTAACGGGAAACGGCAATAAAATGGTATTTCACCATTCGGAGGGAGAATAGCTACGTAATTTTTCCAGAGATTCAAAATTTTATATAATAAACACGCTTCCCAAAAATGTAACCGGTTGTTAAATAATTTTTTATATAATAGTTCATTATTTACTTTTACTTTTAGAGTATCGTCAACGTTAATGTGGCTTTTAACTGTTTTTCCTCGTTTTCATAATTGGTTACAGATGTCCACCGATTCAAACATGGAAGTAATGTGTGGAATTCGATTTCAGCATTAAATTTCCAATGAGAAGAGCTATCGAAATTGCTTAAAAACAAAAATTTAATTTTTCATCCTTACCGATGCCAGCGGAGCTCGAAATTTCGGCCGGCGAAAAGCTCGATTTACGGGAAATAATTTCTGTGGCGCTGTTTGAATTTTTTCGCCAAATTTATTGCTTTGTACGTGTGTAAGGCGTTCGAATGCAGACTCCTGCGTATTAAAACAATTGGTTCACATAAATTTTGACCCCGAAAAGCACGGTTAAAGTCCGATTTTTGAGCTTTCAAAAACTGATTTTTTCGGACCACTTGCAAATTTTTCTGCGAATTGAAAAAAATCATAAAAATACATCATGGTATGATACAACTTTTCTGAAAATTTCACATTTTTATCTGTATTGAAAGACGAGTAAAAAATCGATAACTGATCGGTTAAAAAAATCGCAGGGGTACCCCCTTGAATTTTTCATGAAAAACTTTTTGATTTCGATTTTGCTCAAATTCAGCATAATGATAGTTGATGATGTGCATATCAATAATATATGCTTCATTCTTTGTTTCTTGCGCACTAAATTGATGAAAAAAATGTTTAAAGTTGAAAAATGTGATGTTTTCGTTATGGTCTACTAATATTGCTGAATAACGCAAAAACGGTTGAAAATGGATAGGTACACTACATGGGGAAAATGTGGACAGTTAAATCACCTATCTTTTGGTATATTCAAACATCTGAATTGACGACTTTTTGTTCAAATTATTCTCTGTGCAAATTACAAATCTTGGAAAACTCATAAGTTGTTATGTCTATCTGCGCTAACACTTCGCGCAAGTTGGAAAACCCACTACTTTATGCTTAAAACTGACCACTTTCTAAGTAAGTTTTTTTTTTTTTTTTTTTTTTTTCATGTGGGTCGATGTTCTGTTTTTCTTGTTTTTTTTTTGTTTTTTTTTTTTTTCGGAAACCTTCAGAAGAAATCGATTCTTCTTGGTAGGAAAACTTTCATTTTGGTATTGCTTCCAAGGTTAGAAGGGCGATGTGGACGTGGCAATCCATAGACTCCTTCAGGTCAACGTCTCTACTTCACACGTATCTCCGACCAAGAAAGGATGAAACGGGACAGCAACTCGTGCGGTAAAGAAAGAAAAATACTGAGTTAGCGAAATTCGGCTTGAGGTCTGTGTTGGAAGAAGGCGTTTTGAAGAGTCTTATGGAATTAGTCCCCTGACGAAGAAAGCCGCCCCGAGGGCCTGGCCCAGCCGTGACCAATAGGATCTTAGCGTTATATCCGTGTGCGTACGTAACTTACATGCTCACGAGAGAGTAGAGACTCTTCAAGATATAGCACACCACTTTACTTTTACTGTTAGCACTTCTCCTCATTACGGACAAACCCTAATGTCCCCCATAATTCAACTCGGTCGGTGTTGGTCCAAGTCGCCCCGGGGGTCGAGTAAACTATGGCGACCCTTTGCTCGAAAGAGTCGCAGGTTTTATCAGGAAGCGAACTGAACATTCGAACTGAGATGAAAACTGTGAACTTCCAGAAAACGTCTCGTCGTATATGAAACTTTATTTACGAAATTGTGGTAACAATATCTCAACCTGAAAATTCTGAATTTTAAAAGGGTTTCTACTTTTCAGCGGTCCATCGAAGCTCAGTCAACACTAATACAGCGACAGCTGTCAAAACGGAGAGGAACTCTTGATTGGATGGTCGTTCTTCTGAATGAGATCGTGTAAAAATGAATTCGAATCGAGTCCTAACGCCGGACCGATTGTTTGATAAATATTGCATACCATCCTGAAAGACTAGCCACTTTCTGGCGCGGGAAGATTATTTTTTCAATTAACTCAGGCAAAATTGGTAAAATTATTCATTTCCAAAAATAAATTCATTATTAACTCAGTATCAATTGACCCGAATGAGTTTTTGTAAAGCGTTGAACGCCATCCAGTCGTTCCCAGGCTTTAATATATTCAATTTTAAAGTGCTATTAATAATCATCTTCATTAGCCGTTCCGTTACATCGCAGAGGTTTCACCATTAATTTATTCTTGCCCCAATAAAATGGGAACAACTTCTTCAAGATGCAATTGCTATTTGATCTCGTATCGGACGCAATGGTTCGTGAAAGGGTTTTTTTCGCAAGACGAGACGGTCGGTTATCTGCGCCAAAAGACGCAGCCATTCCTACTCATACCAATACATACACAATGTCTCCTACACATTACATCCAGCTCAGTCTCCGTATTTCGCACTGCAATGCTCCAAGCTCCAATCCCGCGAAGACGATCCCGCATTGAAAATGGAAAAGTGATATAAGAGCGGTGGATCCGGTTCGGTACCCTCTTCGGTTTGCGCATATCGACAACGCTGGCGGGTTCCGGATCAGCGCTGAACAATATCCTTTATTGGGTGTCAGGTTTTTTCTTCGTTTTTTTATTCCGCCTCATTCTTTCCAAGAAGAATAAGCCTTGGAAACGAGAATGGGAAACGAACAAGCCGGTTTACATAGGATTTATGTGAAAAGAGGTGGCGATATCCATACCTCCGCAGAGGAGCCTTTCTCGGTTTTCTAGCGTTTTTCGGGCAATTACGCGGATGTCTCGGTGCAATTTTGATCTCGCCGCTTCCCGCAGTCTGCAATCTGTTTTCTCCGTTCGCGAGGAAAGTGACAAAATACTTATATTCTGAAGAGCTCGAAAATTGTACCTCTCTTGAAGAAATATTCGACGGCGATGATCGACCAAGGTTTGTGAACACAGACAGGTTACCTCAATCAGCATTTTTTCCAAGGAAATGTTCTATTTAGAGAGCTTGCCAAGTATTCGCACGCTTAAACGATTTTATTAGTCTACGTTGGATATAAAGGTCGCAGTAATAATGATGGTTAAAAAGGTAAACACCCCCGTTTCAATTTAAATGGTGAAACTACAAGAGTCGTATGCTACATGAAACTGAAAACCGTTTGAATAATGGAAATGTTCTGAATGATGAAGGCGTGATATTTTTATTACACTAAATTACGAAGGAGGTGGGAACCTCGTTTTTCTTCTCGTAGGCGTATAAAGCAGAATATTTATCCTTTGAATCTCTTTAACTTGAATTTTTCATCCATGAACTTACTCATCTAAGGAATTATTTTCTATCAATGGTCCACCATATTGTCCATACTATGCAGAAATTTTCCAAGTGTCTCGTTACATTTAACTGACACTATCGTACAAAAGTACTTCACATTCATAGGGAAAGTGCTAGTTTTGTCCAGTCTCCCTACAAATCCAATTTACAGCCGTATGACGTAACTTTACACGGGTCAATATTGGCGCAGACCGACCCATGCATACAAAACGACTACGGTAACGGTCACGATCAGCAGAAGGCTCGACTTTTAACCTAAACGTTACATTTTACCTGGGGACGTAAGAAATGTGATACTCCAGCTCTTCCAGCCTGAGAAGAGCCACCTCAACCGTATCCTGCCTTCCTCACCCCGTTCCATCTCCGCTCCTATCAAGTTCAACCTAAATAGAATTACAAGGGTTGAACGCATTTACCCCTCCACTTTTTCCGCCTTATAAAAACTCTTTTCTCACCAACGTCTTCCCATTTCACCATCTTCCTCACTTTGTCGTGTTCCTATAGCCGCCGTTGGAGACTTCGTGAGAACTTAACGCCTTTTATCTCTTCCCTCGACCTCCTTTTCCGTTTGAATTTCCAACCTTTTGAGATTCCGGTCGCGGCGAAAATCTTTCGCAAAAGAGTTGAAGCGATTTTCACGCTCCGCAATCTCAACCTTTTCACTCCCCCCGAATTTGTCCCTTTTTTTCTCATTGTGCATGGGACGGTGCAGTTTGATTTCACTAAACAAACGGTGACGATAATCGTATTGATGATAACAGCAGAGATTCGTCGTCGATAAAACCGGTTATAAACTGCTCAGTGTAGTGATTTTGTTGTAGTGGGAAAAGAGCTATATAGTGAGTGGTTTTAGAATTGACAGAACTGTTGTTTTAATTTTTGTAGAAATTTTTTTATGATCCTAGAGTAATACAAACGCAAAACCAATGAAAATTGCTTAGAGCTCCTAAGAAACTTAAATAACTAGCCGGGAGCCTTTTGCTCCTTTTAATTGACAATGTCAATAAACAACGTTCCATAAAAGTACCGAAGTGCTTTGGAATTTTGGAACTTCGTTTTTTCTTGGACGAACTGTGTATTTTTACACGTGATAGAACACTGCAGCGCTAAAGAACAAGGTCGGCTCGACAGAAAAAAATTAATAAAAGTCAAGAAAGAGGAGGCGAGATCGGAGATTTTCGCTTCCCTCCATCGTACACATCTCGTCGATTCCTCCGGCCTCAATCTCATAAAGCTCGCAGACGCACAACGCAGGTTAGGTAGCGCTTGGGAAAAATTGATGTACGGCCTTCATTAATCCAACTGGCGAAAGTAAAGGCGAAGGATTTTTCCCCCTTTTCCTCCCTCGGTCGCAAGCTTACTACAACGGGCAACTTTATATTGATTTATACAGTTCAAACACGGCCGAGCTTAGTTGAATCTCTTTATTTATTATTTCGACGGTTAACCGAGCGACTGGATCATTGAACCGAAAATTAATGAATAGATGTGCAAAATTGATGCCTGTAGTCGAGGAAAATTCGGAAAATTCGCCAGCAAACTAACAATGGAAACGAGAGAAAAACGCTGCAAATGATTGTGCAGTGGTTTATTATTATTTCGCTTCAATATTGATTTAAGAAGACTATCCATTTGTCTTTTAAAAATAATATTCCGAACATTTGTGAACGTTCGCACCGAAAAACAGATGGTAACTATAGAAAAAGGAAAAACTCCGTAGCAACTATTGTAATTTTTATCATTTTTATTTTTCTTAATTTCCTAATTAAAATCTGAATTTTTCGCCTAACGATACAGCTGAGGAGAGTGTTTGACGACCATTCCAATGAGTATAGAACGATTTTTATAGCTCCAAGAACTCTCGAGATATACCCTCATGTCAAATTTCTAAAAATCTCCCAAATTCGGCACAAAAGCTGCGATAACTCGAGAACCAATAAAGCTATAGACCCGGCGATGGTCTCATTCGATTCAGCGTCCAAAAATCTATATAATTTGATACCACGTACACATTTTTCTGAAAAACCTTGGAAAATATTAATTTTCTCCCCCTCAAAACCCCCCAAAAATACCCTTAAAATTCAGCTCTTTTTACACTGCTTAATTTCCTAGAATCGAAGAATGCCCGAAGCTTCAAAAGCTCTCTTTCAAAGGTGAAGAATGTGGAGGCCATAAAAATATCGGTAAAAGGGTACAGTATTATGTGGGAAAAATACAGATTCGAAATCTACTCGAGATCAAGCTTGTATCAGTTGATAGCGTAATATTTTAATAAATAATATATTCTTTCCATACCTAATACCGAATTGATTGCGAACGGCTTTCCTAAATCTCTAAATTCGTCCGATGGAATCGGAAGGCCAAGTCGATACTGCCTGATAGTCCTGTTATGGATTGCTATGTAATAAGCCCCGCGGGAGCTTTAAGACTTCCCTCGCACTAACGCAATAAGATCTACTCTCTATCCCGCACGCGCTTGGCACAAACCGAACTCGTCTTATCCCTTGCGCTTTCTCCTCTCGGAACGGGCCGGATAATTGAATTCTTTTGTTTGTTCGACTTAGGGACCAAACGCTAGGGCGATGGAGTTTTTCTTTCCTCAGACACTTCCTCGCCTTCCTTTCGGAACCATCTCCGTTTTCTCCGTTCTATTCCAACGGCTCAGAAAATCTGCTCGGATATCTTTATAACCTTTTCTCTTCGGAAGCCTCATTCGCTCGAATTATCCGATGATAACAACGAATCATTCGACTTAATATCTTACATTATAAAAAGTTCTACCATTTACCATGATAGTTAGATCTTGATTAAGTACTTCAGTACTTCACTAAATTATACCGAGTTATTCAAGTATTGTAATATTATGAAGAGATATGAACCTACATTTCAACGACGCTTCGAACTTGATAACTATAAACTATAAACTCCCGCCAAAATGGATGAAACAGTAGGAAAAAATTCACCTTCCGCTAGAAAAATAACTCATTCCGTCCTCCCTCGGTCTTCTTTGAGTTCTTTTCTCTTCGAGAAGTTGGAGCGTTCGAAGGCGGCCGCGGAAAAGGATGTCGTAACAAAAGTAGAAGTGAAAATAAGCCCGCGTGAAAGGTAAATCCAAATGTGCGATAAGTTTCTCTCCGGGGCTCAACGAATGAGAAGGCCGAGTTGCATGAAGGTGGCCTTAAAGTTTTAACGCCCCGACGGTATCCTAACTCGGTTACGTGACTTGGGTGAGCTGGGCTGATATAACTATTTCACTTCCCGCCTAAATCAATCAATGTCCAACATATTTCCACCTCGAACAACTTCCCCTCCTTTAACTCTTATCGCTTTTCTCTCCGAGAGCGGAGAAGATATAGGCAATGCGTTGCTCCAGTGATGGAAAAGGAGCGAACTTGATCTTTTTCCTCTAACGTTGGGATTTCACGTTTGATAAGGAAGTATCAGAGCAAGCTCGACTGAGCTCCAAACATTTGGCAAGAGAATTGGAGGAAATAAATATTGGTTTGGCAAATTCGGCAAAATATCGCCACACGAGTTCAAAAAATAATCGAGTTCTAATCGAGATTATCGAGTTGGGGAAAAAAATCCGAGTCATGATGATAAGCTGAGACGGACGTTCACTGCATGAAATCGACTTTCGTCAATGCTCTATGCTTTTTTCTTTAATTTTTTCAAAGGTCAATGAAAAATTTGCCCGAGCATTATTTTTAGCATCCGTAAATATCCCTAAACGCAATTTTGTCAACCAACCATGTCAACCAACGATGTCATTAAACAACGAGCGACAAAACGCCTCGTCAATTTGTAATTATCAGAACGTCAATATCTGAGGTGAGCCGGATCGCCATTTTGATAACTAAATTGTGCAGGCTATTATCCCATTACCGTGAAAATCGATAGGTACAATTGTGTCGTCGGTTTCGTCCATAATGAAACGCACGGGGCTCAACCGAAGCCCGTCAACTTCGGCAGTAATTCACATGTGTCAATATTCCAACGCAGTTGACAGTTATTTCAGCGTCAGGAACAGATCTCTATTATTGTCGTGATATTAGAAACGGCTCACATAGCTCGCGAGAGCGAAAGGGTTTTCATGGCAGGAAAATCGTCTCCGTAATTTCCAGCCCCCGGGTTACTTGTCGACACTGCGACCCGTTTAAATACACTAAGATTTATTACCAGAGAGCTCCACAAGTTACTCGGCTCATTAATAGACGAGTCGAGAACATTTATCACGGCTCGTATACTACGGAAGGGGGGATAGAGTCGAAGAAAGGGCGTCATTAGATGAACGGTCGAAATTTGGAAAACCGCTATTTCAGTAGCTATTATAATTCAACTGTTTTGGCAATTATGCCATCATTTATTGCAGACCTGAATTTGTGAAACGAAAATCACTGTAGTTTATCACGAAAATCACTTTAGTTTATAACGTAATATTGTTTTATTAAAAGTTTTACTGTTTTCCTTCTTATTGGAGAAGTTAATTACAGTAAATTTAGTTGTCTTCGGCAAATCGACAGCGAGAAATCTCTCGACAAAAGAATTTGAGAAACCCCTGAAATTCGAGAATTTGACAGAAAATTTGTGATTAATCCCATCAATCAAATATTAATTTCTCCATTGATAAAATCGCTTTAAATTCAGTAGATTTTTTTCGTCTTCGCTGTCCTCAATCTGGTGCTATAGCGAAAAAATCTTTGTCATTGGATTGGCGCTCTTCTTTTTCCGCGTTTGAGTTGAGGGGGAGAAACACCAATTGGTTTTGACACCCCTATGAGGCCAAAAGAGGCAGAAGTGCTTGTCGCCAAATAAAATAAATGGAAAACAACTCGCCAGGGGCCTTCTTTTATTTCCAAACTACTTTTCAACTTTTCGCTCTTCACTCAGCACTTTTCCACCACTTGAGTGTTTTTTGAAGCCGAACTAAGGAAAAGGGATGAGTGCAAATAACTGTCTGACTGGTATTTTGAAAATCTGTTCACAATTTTTAGGTACTTTTTGCATTTTTTTAGTAGACTGAACAGTGAAAAGTTTTGTTTTTCAAGTTTTGGAGGTACATTTCCTGTGGAGCAATTGAGCCTTTTCCAATTATTGTTCCCAATCTTGCAGAGTGATGCGCTCAAGTACCTCTCGCATAAAGTTTGCAAAACTCTGCACGCAGAGAGTAAGTGAAAGTAGAGTAGAGTGAAAGTATTCCAGTCTCTGCTAGTCTTCGATAGTTTCAAAAAACCAAAAAAAAAGAGCAGTTTTAGAATTACATTGAACAGAAAAAATAGTCAATAAAAATTGGCCCCCAGTATTTTCCCTTTCTAAAAAATATATTTTCTATCTCAACTTCAATATTCGGGAACTCTTACGTCCTTCATTACGACTGCTGCAGAGGCCTCGTATATAATTATTTCTTTCATCTTCGCATAAGATGTCGGAGCATTAGATGTTTATTGTAGAAGGCCTAAGAAAATATTACGACCACTTTGATCAAAAGCCTTATTTGTTATTGTTTTCTAGAATTGACTAAGAATTTCCAACGTTATCACTAACTAACCCAGACAACTAACTGTTGACTGTGTTACATTTATGAGCTCATATTTCGCTCGCTTTACGTTCAATGTATTGGCTATTATCAACTCACTCCCGCATTCTCCAGACTGCGATAGCTACTATGAATGCACACCGAATGATGAATTTCAAGTCAATGAAACAGAACGTGTTCGCCGGTTTCAACGACGGCAGTGCTAACCCTGGGTACAGGAGTCCACTCTGTAAAAGCGCTGTTTGATTGAGTTCGAGCTCTTCCCGTTCTACCGTGCTTCAAATCAAATCCAAATAGGCCCATCAAATCAGCCAGGTCCTATCCCCAGAAACATCGGAAAACGAGCGAATTTATATTCACCAGCAGCACTGACGCGGAGGAAGGAGAAAAGAGAACCCTCCAGGGCACAGGGATGGCAATCAGATAGTCATCTAGGCCATGCGAAAACGTGCTTTTTCTTTGCAATTAATCTATCGCTCCTCTCTAACTTTTTTTTCTTTCTTTTCTATACTCTCTAATCACGACAAGATCGGGAAGTGATGAAAAGTGGCAGAGAACTTGCAAAATTTGGAGCATGCACAGCTCGATCGGATAGTCGCTCTTGAGTTGATTTGAGCTGCTTTCTGTATCAAAATAAAAATGAGTCTTCGATTCTTCAGCCGAGCTTGATACTGATTGTTTATTCTAGTGATTTTCGGTTCTCTGCGACCTCCCAATGATCCCGGATATTGAATGCATTCAAATTTGCACCGAACAATCAGATTGTGAAATACTGATGCAACAGATACTTTGCTGGCCCCATTTTTTGAAAATTCCCAAAGCTTGGTTCACCATCGGTGATCTGAAGTTATAAATTGCCCTCGGAGATGATTTCATCTTGGGATTTTCCCATCCTCACACTGAACCGATTTTGTATCAACTCTCAATTCCAGCTATGTTTGAATTGACAACTCGGCAACGGGTTTTCGAATATAACGAATAAAAACGCACGTATTTTTCGCGGAGTCCAGTAAAATTTAACGCCTGAACCAATAGAACCTCCGCCCCCTAAATCATTCTCCCTCGCCGACCAATCACGCGTTCGGCCCTTTTATTTTTCTTCCCTTCGCTAACGGGAAAACACAACAAGTGCCGGGTTTTCCATCTGCACGCCCCCTCCAGCTCTCCTTCTGCAACCAGATGGGGTTGGATTCAATTCGAATTACACTTCCCCAATCTACGTTCACTCCACGCTTCTTCGTAGTCATCTACCAACACCGCTACGCAACACAACAGCCGTATAGTGCTTTTCTGCTGTGTACAGACAGGAATCTGTTCCATCCACACAACCATCCTCTTGGAATGGAATGTGGACAATGTGGGGGAACGAGCGAAAACAGCAAGCGCCGAAGGCGAGGAACGACTGACGATTACTTGGCTCTGCCGACACCCTTTTTCCATAGCACGTTTCCATCAGAGTACCGCGCAGGGAGAAGGGAGTTCTGCTTGATCACGGGACACCTGCAGAAAATTGACTAGGTGATTTAGTTTTTATTGGGCTACGGAAAATCCCAGTCTGAAAGACCTGTACTCCGGTGCTCACTCACCCTTGAGCCACGCTTTTTCTCCTCTTCTGTTTTCGAAGTTCGGCAACGATTAAAAGCAGTGCGCAAATTGACTCTTTTGTTAACACGCTGTTATTTTCCCATTCAAACTTTCCCTCTTCACCGAACCAAACACCAAATTGAACGCAGAATCAAACAACGGATCGCATTTTGCGGCGAACTGCAGCACCTCTTGGGGCTGAAGTTGATTTGGTGGCTCGCCGACTGAACAATCTCAACCAGCCTCTTCAAAGAAATTGGTCATTTGCAGCGAATGAGGCATCATCAATCCAAAATAATGTGCTGGTATTCAGCATTTTCCAGTTTGAAAAATATCTGCTGCACCAGTTCTGGAAGGTCCACTCAAATCTGACCAAACGATTAACTTTTCGGTCCAGTGCTGTCCTAAAAGCCGAACAAGACACGGCAAGTTAGATAATGGGAACCGAGCCATTTTAAATCCTTGGTCAGCGTGAATTCATAGGCAGAACTTGATTGATTAGCAGGACATGATTGATTATTGCTGTCTTATCGACCAACGCCGAAACGCTTTGCTCCTGATTCAACCTCGATCCTTCATCGGATTTCGATTTGAGACGCATAAATGGTTTTGCCTGCCCTGAGTAAAACCCACCAATCGATCGCCCTCCATGTACACCAACTTCTGTTGATTACGCACACCTCGTTTCAATCTTTGCTCCAGTAGTCGAACTCTTCGCTCCCCAAAGTGGTGGTATTTCTCTTTGACTCGACACAAACTCCATCAACCCTGTCAATCATCCTTCATTCCTCGTTTAAGAGATAGCCCGAAGCTGCTATCATTATCCTTTGAAAACGTTTCACTTGAATTCTACACTCGAGCTAAGAATTCCACTCGCATATACTGAAAGGGAGCAGGATCCAATTATTGATTCTCCTGCAAAGCGATTGAGAATAATCGTGCAGTTCAACCAATTAAACGACTTGTTCGAAGTAATGAAGAGCGAAATGTGGGGAGATCAATTTATCAATGCGTTCAACCTCTGGGCCTCCAACTACGTATTCATCCTCGTACAAGTACTACGACGGAATACCGCATTGATAATGTTGCGATGATTTATATAGTTGCATAGTTATAGTAGCTCGAGTCGACATTACTGATGAAGCATAATTAGCTGTCAATCAATAATTGTAGCTTGATTTTCTGTCATTATCCATTGGTTTCTGCTCGATCTGTGTGCGAAATCTGGAAATTCTCAACCGATGACGGTTCCAAGAACAGCAATAATCTAGCGGTAAATTTATCGTTGGCTCATGTTATTTCAATTAACGTTCACTGTTTCCCCTTCACCTTTCTGCATCCAGAGTAATGTCCCTAATTATTCGATGAGCCTCTGATGCTGTTAGGATTGTTTGTGAAGTTAATTGAATGGACCTGAAGCAAGCTAGTGGTAGCTAGGGCACAACTTCGGGTGTCCGAATACTGTGAGCAGCAAGTTCAAGTTTCAATCGGATTGAATTCGAGTGAAATAAATTTTACAGCTAAAATGCGGGAATTGATCGTCCTTTGAGCTAATAATTACACGAAATGGGCAATTCGAAATCCGGTCTGTTCATTAGCTCCCTAAAACTACAATAAATTAAACTATAGCTGATTAAGAACCGATAGAACACCTTAATAATGATTGATATTTATGACTGACATAAATATAACTAGAAAAGTAATCAAGTATAGCGGCTTTGAATGTGACTTCTCTAGTAGGCTGAAAGCAAGGGGCAATGGGTTTCCAACAGTACGAACGTCTGTTATAATATTTGATCTCCTCGGAAGAGCATTGTTTCCATCTTCTTGGTTTCTATCCGCTTACTTGATGCTTGGGCTTGCTTTCATCCTCTTACTAGGAGAAAACCGTCCGGAATAGGTACGTAGACGAAGAGAAGTAAATTCGGATCATTTCCCAAGAGAAAGGCTATCCGATACGTAATTCGGAGTATCGAATTAACAAACTCAAGATTCTGAATTCAAAGCACCGTTGCAAAGGAAACAGCATAGTTTACTCAATTTCGAGTATTATTGATTAAACATGTTATGTTCACGAGGCTTAATCGCTTCTATTTCAATGTGATAAAAGCAAAAAAAAATCAAATTATAATAATGGGATATATTGTTTCATGAAGGTTTCACTTCTTCAGAAAAAGTTCCCTTCAGTTTTAATACCTCTCACAAAGCCCATCACTCTTAATCCAGTCCACTTCTACTCCACTTCTGATCCAATTCTACTTGAATTTCATTTTACTTTCACTCTACATCTACTCCAATTCTGAACCACTTCCACTATAATTTCACTCTACTTCCACTACACTGCCACTCCACTTCATCCACAACGCTTTCTGTCCCTCTCCAATTCCATTTATTCCCCATCCTCGCAGTATCATTCGAACCAAATTCACTCTTCCTCCACACTTTCATACGATTTAGCTAAATCGCTCGAAGGAGAGTGTAGAAACTCAGTTCTTTCTCAGGCGAAAATGAAGAAAACGACTCAAAATTCGAGGTAGTTATGTGTTAATTCCGGCTGAGGCACATCGTCAACATTTTTCATTTTTTAATTCCCGTCATTTGATCTGCGCATTGTTTTCTCAAAGAAGCGTCTTCATTCGTCGGCGGTTTTTGCCGGGATGATCATTTCCTCCAAAGTTCCCTCGGCATCGTTGGCAAAAACAATGGGAAACGAGTATCAGAAGGATGAAGATGAGCCGGTGCGAAAAACTCGGCGAATATAAAAGAAGGAGACAGACTGAAAACAACCTCAGTTAATTAACTCGTGTTGAGGAAAAAATGAGCAGTGCCATGAATAGCTGAGATAGGGAGTCTGGAAGGATAGCAATGGTTAGTGGTCGGCGTTGAAGAAAGAAAGGACGTTTGGCTGAGAAAACGGTGGAAAGGGTGAGCTCAAATAGTTTTTGCTTCCCCGCACAATCTGGCGAGAAAAACAGGCGAAACTCTTCTTTCGCCCGAGCAAGCCGTTCGCTTATATTACGGTTTTTAATAAGCTGACTTGAATGAGTAACCCAAAGCTGGGACGTTCCAGAAGGCGGCCTTCCGACGAGTCGGGAGTAAATCCCCCGAGCTAACAATAGTCGAAGAATGAAACTGTGGACGACACGAGTGGCCCGTTACTGGGAAAAGATGAAGCTGCACATCTGCAAACTAGCGGGAGATAATTGATTTTGATAAAGAACCAAAAGAAAATCCGATTGGCTGCAACAAAAGTCGAGCCGGCGTTTTCTATCTACTCGACAATGAGCACTCGATTTGAACACTCAGTGCTAAATTTCTAATCAATTTCAGTCTCGAATTTATTCGGACGTGATTCCCTTTTGGAATGAGTCGCACGTTGCAAGAAATAGTGGTAAATACAGATTGAGATTCCTAAAAGAAAAATAGGATTATATGGCAATTTTAGTTTACAAAACGTTCGGGCAGCGGAATAATTTGAAATGTGAAAATGTCCAGGATTTTAGGTTGAATATATGAGCAAATGCGGCAAATTATTTTTTAAATAGATTATTTACCTTTTAGATTATCTCATGCGCAGACACTCTATAGACCTTGACCTTGTAGTTTTCTGAGATACATGGAATTAACTGGAAAACGGGTTTATCCGATTCTTGACGTTGGCTACAAGCTGTCAGGCCGATAGCCGAACCGAGTTACCGATCCAGCGTCCTAACTAGAGGTAATTCATCTGTAAGGGATCCTCTATCAACGTCAATGGAGGCTTTGATGGCCGGATTGACTCTAAAGGTCTGGGGACGAGCTCGTTCTGTAAGTTACCTTGGCAACAGCTGTATTTCCTCGGCAATAAGGCATGCGAGAGGGAATTATCAAGGGTTGTGCTATGCGGGACGCTGAGAGATAGATCGAAGATAATAATCTCCAAGCCGCGCAATAATCTGATATTCGATTCTACGCACTTGGCCATCCAACTTGATGATGGGATTCACCGAACTGGCATCGAGTCCGCTTCCCGACTAGCGTTGGGCATCCACGTTAAATTGTATCGTTTGCATCGCGAACCCCTAAATTAGCCATCGTCATACATGGCCGATGCAAATGAACAGAACCGAGTGTGCACTGCGGGCACCAAAGGCTGTCCAATATTAGAACGGATGTCGCCTACTATTCGGGATCTGTGAGCACGCAAACTTCGGATTAATCTGTTTCACAGTTCGAGAATGTTGGCGGTTTTTACGATTTTTCGCAAAGATTATGCGGCGAGGAACTGTTGGTATGTCACGAAGTTTCGTTTTTATCTTGAAACTGTGGTTATTTTTGGAAGCGTTATTTTTCGAAGTGTTACTTATCGAAGTGACGGTTCTATTTCGAGTTGCAGCTGAATCATTCAAATTTTTCTCCACTTCATTTCTTTTTTCTTTTCAGAGGAGGTATATGTACAGCTATATAATAAACATGCTCGTTTCTAGAAACTCCCGAGTACTTTCGCTACTTTTGCTAGAACTCTCGGATTTAGGTTTAGAAAGTCGGTATAATTTATTGGTATGATCAGCTAGCATCCTTTTTGAGGATGTCGGCGAATCTGCGTTATGGCTGAGCCTGGACTTTGTTGAGATAGGAAAACGACGGATGGAACTGGTGTCGGCCATGGAATCTCTTAGCAAGGATCGGGATCTTGCGCGTATAGCTGGCTCCACGTTCAGTTCCTTTTTTGCTCTGCTGCCTCACAATAAGGAAATAAGTGGATACCTTGAGTATGATATAGGAATAAACTTTAAAAGACTATTAGCTCAAACTAGAATGGCTGGGTTGAGGTTCGCGAAGCCGAGTATCCCCAAAATGTGCGTTCGATTTATTAGTTCAAACCCATGTCCTTGTTGCAACTGAAATGAACCCGACACTCCAGAACACTTTATTTGTGCCTGTCCTGTATTTCGAGGAGTAAGAATAAGTTTTTTTGAGGAAGACCGCATCAGCCGAGAGAAACTGAAAAATTGTCTGGTCTCCAATGAAGTCCTGACTTTGAAGAAATTGTACTTTTTTTGAGAATTCTGATTAAAACTAGGGTCTTCTTCTTAAACGAGGGATTTCTGTACTGAACGACAAGTGAGAGTCGAAGTGTCGTTTCCTGATTTGATGTTGTGCGGCAGTAATTATTTAATTATTTTAATTATTAATTATCTAATTATTTAAGAATTGTAAATTGTATACTTAACATTATTTACTTATTGTACATTGCAGAAAGGGTGAATTATTTTATTAGAAATGCATAATTATGCCAAAGATGTAAACGACATCTATGAAGCAATAAAGATTATTATATTATTTATATATTGTAAATTGTATTTAAAAAAACCCTTGTAATACCTTACGGTTGTACAATAAACGATATTTCATTTCATTCATTTCATTTCACTTTCGCTACTTTGCTCATCATCAGTACAGTCTAAGTAAAGTACTGATCACTAATAGGCTGATAAATGTACTAGCGGCTTAGACTGAATTGCAATAATCAATAGAATTAATAATTGCAGCAGAAAGTGGAAATTAAATTCGAGCGATAGTTGAAAATAATTTCTCTTCGCTCTACTTTGATGGAAGGGGTTAATTCTTTTTCTTGGTGTTATATTGAATAATAAACCAATAGACGTCGTTCTATTCTAATGAAAAGAACGAATTGCATTTAATATTTCACCATCTTTTTCTACCTAATTCGATATTACTTTCTTCCCCCACGGAACGGCTATTGAATTATGTAGAATACTTGTTATTTTCATTCAACTCTTCTGGCCCGAATTTTTCACGCCCCAGGGACTCCTTTCGATGTTATTTTCCTTGAAGGAGAAACAATGAATAATTCACGCTGGTTCGAAAAATCCAATATTTAATTCCCACCGTAAATAAAATTATTTACAAATGCATAAATTAACCGTTTTTTGAGAAAGTTGAATTATTCTAAAGCATGGGTGGGGTACTTAATAGATTAAACATGGACCAGAAACAAACTAATGACTGGGGGAATAGCTAGAAATGGAATTCTTCTTTTCCTCGTCGTTGCATTTTTTGATGTCCGGGGGTTGTGAGGGGGAGAAAACCCAGGCGACTCATTCTCCGATTCTTTATTGGCTGGCCGGGCACTTTCGCCCATTCGTGCATCTTCAGGGCGACGTGGAGCCAGAGTGTCCCAAAACCATGGAGATTTTTAATGCATTTCGCATTTTTTGAAAATTGAAACGCAGGAGTGTTGGTTACCTTATTAAATCATACGTTTCATGTGATTACCTCCTGGTGAATGGCTGATTGAGGACACCATTGAAGACATGATTATGATCTTACCTACTACGTTTAAGTTTTGAAATAACGAAAAATGCACTAAAACTCTCCAATATCGTACCATCGGGAATATTTTTTCTGTCGAAATACTATAGTTACAAAAACTGTTACTGCTTGTGATTAAATGTGATTAATGTTATTTCCAAACGAAAACAAAAAACTTACCATTCATTTCATTCGTTATTTACCGACAGTTTAATATAAACGTTCAGGTTAAATAGATTTACTGAAAGTGCGTATAATAATTTCACGCACTTATGTTTTAGATCACATAATTCGAATAAATTTTGCCTAGTTGGTGCTGAATGATTCCATCAACTTTGCGGATTCGGGAACTTGAAATATTATACAATTCGTTTGGCGGTGTGGCTACAGAAGTATTATATTCTGCACCCGATACAGCTAACATCTCTTGAAAAAATGTCTCACTGAAATGGGGGCATTTGGCTCTAATTGCCTCAGGTCGAGTGGGAGAATTTCCCATTTTCTCCTCAATATTTCACACTCTATCATCTAGCTATCTACCAGATAACACCTGCGACTGACGGGCACCATGCTAGTCGAGATTGAATGTTTCTGTTTGAAAAGAAAGGTTGCATCGTAGGAATGTAATACCGGGAATGAAAGTGATTGGTATGTGGTGCAAAAGGGAGAATACTCGGGGAAGATGTCAACGCAAGAAAACGTGAAAGGGGAGCCACTTTCGAGTATAGTCGTATCCTGGGAATTGCCTTCGTCTTTTGATCGACTCTCGCCCAACGTTGAAATGAGCGTGCGCTAGCTGAGAGGAAGCTTTTCAACCGCCGGCGGTGCAAGTGCTCGCATTTCAGAAATTCCGATGCCTCTCCTCTCGACGCAACGCGAATATTTCAACCGTCCAATAGCGTGTGCCGCTGAGAACTGCCCGGTTCGGGTAGAACAAGAGCCAACACAGGCAATGCTGCACTGTACATCACAGCAGATCTTCTATCGCGTTCTAGTTAGCAGCGTCTGCAAGCCTCTGACGGGAAACAAATCGAATCCAGATTCTGTGTGAAACGGAGCCTTTGATACCCGTCTCGCCTTGTCCATGATCCTAGATCACTCGAAGCCTTGAGGTCTTGACTATTTTTATGGGGTGGATGTCTATTGGTTAATTCTACGCTAGGAGGTAGGTATTTTAGGATTTTCTTTTTTTTTACACATTTTAGCGATTTTGTGGAAAATGATACTATAGGAAAAAATCGACCATCGAATGTCGACCCAAAAACACGTACTAAATCCGTTTCATGTATCAGAAAATCGAATTCTAGCCAAAAAAATTTTATTCGTGTATGCTAATATGTCACTTCGTTAGATCGAAGTTGTGTGTTCAAATTTGAACTTAAATTCGCCCAAAAATTGGAAAAAAAACATCAATGGCCGATGTTATGGGGCATGTTGGATATTGGAATTCGTGTATTTTTCCGAGCTGAATCGAATATGACCACCGGTCGGTATTCGAGTTATTGCAGTTTTTATGGGGATTTTTGAGGTTGAAAAAATGCATACGTACGTAACGATGAAATTCATTTCCTCAAATTGTCTCCTGTATAATACGCTTCGAAAATTGGCTCGTAAAGCCATACTGCCTTACTGGTTTCTAATTTGAGGATAGTGTTTCAAAATTGTGAAAAAAACTGATATTTAAATGCCTTTTTAGTCTTCTTTCTTCTTTTCTTTCTATACTTTCGCCCAGAAAATTGAGTTTTAAAAACTTCAGGACCATTATTTCATTTTGTTTCGGTTTATTAATCAATAATGAACTGTTGTAATCACCAAAGAAATACATTTTCTAACCCCCCTCCGTCAAAATTTGATGTTTTACATTTCAAGGCATGTTGAATCGGATTATCCAATGAAAAAAATCTGTCCATTAACACTTTTCTGAGAAAACTACTTATCGAAGCTAAATTCTTGAAATTTTCATCAAAAATCAATCTTGGTGTGGCAATGGCTTAGTTCTTCAGCCAAATCGATACCTCAATTTTATGGGTATTTTTGAGGGGTTTTGAGGGGGACAAAAATGAGTATTTTCCAACGTTTTTCGGAAAAAGGTGTATTTGGTATCAATTTCCATAGATTTTCGGACGCTGAATCGGATGAAACCATCGTGGGGTCGATAGCTTTATTGATTCTCAAGTTATCGCAGCTTTTTCATCGAATTTGGGAGATTTTCAGAAATTTGGCATGAGGGTATAACTCGAGAGTTCTTGGAGTTATAAAAATCTTTCTATACTTATTGGAATGGTCGTCAAACACTCTCTTCCACTGCACTGTTAGGATAAAAATTTAGCTATTAATTTGGAAATTTAGCAAAATAAAAATGATTAAAATCACAATAGTTAAGGGAATAATAAAACACTCTACAATAATTTGCAGCGTTTTTAAATTTAATTTCAAGACTCACTCGGCAATTCTTATATTCTACTTCAATTCAAATAATTCGAATTATTGACACGTCGACTCAGTCCCACCCGATACATTGAGAGAATCGAAAGGGAGAAAACTCAGTCGTGAGAGGTTTGCATTTTTCCATTCGGAGAAACACCTTATTTTGCATGGAGACGTTTATTTTCAGCGACGAAAAAACAAAGCGACTTGACTGATTCTTTCTTTTTGTTTCCACGTCGCTCGAATAAGAACGTAAGCTAATAAAATCCAATACCACCTGTGCTCTGCTGAAGAGCGATGGAATTGCGTGCCTATTGATTGGAGATCTGCTGATCGAAATTATGATGACAATTCTCGCTTGGGGCGGAATTTAGTGCGAATTTATCAAAAATCGCTAATTGCTTTTTTCTTCGATTGGGACATTTTCTCTTCATTCATTTTACATTACATCGGCCAATTGGTGTTACGTTGAATTTATATAGCAACAATTTATATTGTTCTAAGTACTTCTTGAACTTTTTAAAATTACATTTTTTTTAGCTTATATATTTTTACTCCCACTTATGTTTTGTCCGCAAACGTAGAAAAATATTTTCACCCTCCGAGCGATGATGCCGCAAATCGATTAAATATTTTCATTCTCCACGTGATGATGTCGCAAATCGATTACGTCCAAAGCACGTGAAGTTATTCCGTTTTTGAAAGAGGGATTTAACCTTTTCAGGACGGGGAATCACGCGGTGCTAGCATACAGCGTAGCGTGACCTAGTCAAGATTCATCGCTAGTCATGACAAGGGAAGAAACGGCAATTACCGCGTCATGCCCTGAAATTGACATTCGGGGTGACTTCCACGACACTGCCGGAAAATTAATATCGCGCCGTAATTCCGAAAACATTTCCATATTGTAATCACGAAAACGGCGAAACGCGGCTCGAATTCTTCGGCAAAAGAGAGCGTAATTTTTTCGAGCGGGATTAGCATATAAGAGGAATAATAATTCTTCGCAATCAGTATTTATGGGCTAACCTTTGTTTAGCGGGAGAAATGAGCTTTAATTCTAAGACTGCTATCGAAATTGTATAGTGGAACAAGGAAAATTCGCCGCGGTAAAAAGGGAATGCGAAATTAAAGCAACAGTTGGGAAATCGCTGGAAATCATTGATGGAACTGAGTGAAAAACCAGTGACGGAGAGATCCCAAAATAATTCGAACAATTCACTGAAACCGTTTCGTATATTTGTGGATTCGACTAATGAGAATTTACATTAATCAAAAAACCATTCAAATTCGATGTACTGCCGTAACGCAGAATAAAACATGGACGGCAACGATTCGAATTCAATTAATGTATGAAATAAGTTAGTGCACTGCTAATGAATGGCGTACGATTTTAGTAAAAGTGACTCGACTGTAAGTGGAATTTGAATATAATGTTTTTGGAATATAATATGAATGTGAGGAAACGCTTATGGGATACGCGTTGACTAAAAAAGAGACAGAAATGGAGCTCAAAATATGCACGAGATTAACATGAACCATTTTAGCCGAACTCCAGTGAGAACATTTTTTGTATTGCCTGCTGATCAACGTTTTTTCAAGACATGCGAGCGCATTCGACGGCAAATAAATGAAAAACGCATAAGACACGCACCATTTCTTCTCGCAAAGACTGTTCGAAAAGTGTTAAGGCGTCTAAGCTTTCAGACGTAGGTTCGAAATAAAAAGACTCGGGCGGAGAAGGAAGGAAACGCGCCATTTGAAATTCAAATGCGACTGTAGGACGGTCGAAAGGACTGAGATCTGAAATACAGTCGGTGAAGATGGGATAGATTTGAGTTAGAGCGGGATGGCGATGGCTACTACTGGTCAACTGGGAAAAAGAGGGAGATTGATGATGCCGACCTAGCCATTCTTCCACCGATCCTTTCCACACATCGCCCTGCTTCCATGCTAAACTTTTCACCACTTTTAGCGTCCACTTTTTGAGCAGGGGCCACTATCATCGTTCCCTGGAAAGGGTTTGCAAGTTTTCATGCCTCTGTCCTCTCCTGTGTCTGTCTACGCTCCAGTGCTTCTCAATTCACGGATAGGAAACTGTTTTGTATCGTTGCTGTCTTTTTCCCGTGCCCCTTGATAAACCTTCAGTTTTTGAAACCTTTTTTCCATAAATTCTCATTCTGCGCCCTCTGTCTCATTGGCTAGTATACTTTTTACATTGATTCGGGATATGAAGTTGATTTAACGTCTTCTTTGAACTCGCAGAGGTTCACTCGCTTTCCCAATAACTGAACATTGAAAATGTACGAACCAACAGTAATTACGTTCCCTCAACACACTGTCGATGTTCTCTGACGATTTTTCTAATTAAGAAAATTTTATCGTTGGAATTTCGATGTAATATTTTTCTGCGTCTTTTCTAATATTATTTGGTCAAAGAATTATTGAAGTCCAATAATCGTATTTAATCCATTACTTCAAATGAACCTTCGAATTTAGAATGGCGTCTAGTTCTCGACTATTTCTACCGACCAGCCTTTCAATGACGATAGTAACAATAATAAAAATGATAATAAATTAATTATTTAATATTTAATGAATCAATGCATAAGCATTTAACGCGTGTTTCTGTCACAAGCAAAATTATGAAAACATCGGAACGGATTCAATATTTATTTTTCGTTCACGAGAAACATTGGAATAATTTTTATTCTCCTATGTTGCTGTATAAAACTCGAATTAAAATTTCCTGAGAAAAGAAGATTGAAAAGAACGAAAGGAGAACCGATGTCGATATTATGATGGAATTTCATTACTCTTATTATTTTCCCGTAGTTATGATTATATTTGCGGTTCATGAGGTGCGAGTACAGTTAATTTCATATTTTCGGAATTTCCCGACCTTCGAACGTACCTTGGCTATTCGAGCCGGTCACGGATCTGAAATTCCTTTCGGAAATGCGTTTCAAATTCTTAACCGAGGAACGTCAGCGGCAAACCAAGGATTGATTAATCCCTTTCCCTTGAAATTTAATTCCTCTTCGTTATGGGGGAGTGACTGGGATGGCATGGTAACCTCTTCGAGCGTAGATTCCCTCCCTCAGCGGCAGAGCGTAATGGGATGCAACGCTCGTGAGATTACTGCCTAATCAACCTCCCAACCTTGCCACTCTATCCAGGGAGAGCCCTCGACTTTTACCCCGTTTTCCTTCCTTTCCAGCCCTCGAGGGATCTCCTTGTCTCTTCCGTTCAGCTTCATCGCACCTTGACTCGTTCAACCTTCGCTAATTTATTCCCACTTCAATTGGCCTTCGAAGCCGAAGAGATTCCAGAACATCCCGTATCAAGAGATGAGATATTGCGGATCGCGGGAGAAACTGGTGAAATTCGTCGGAATTGCAAGAGCACATACTCGTAATTCACGATCGCGAGCATTAATAAACTAAGTTAATTTAATCATTCGCGTGGTTATTAAACCAGTTTAGGTCTAAGGTGGTATTATTAGATCCACGGTATATTTTCGCGATTCCAAGTCTGGGTAAGATTGTTTTCCAAAATAGCACTGTCGCTCCGCGAACGAATTCTTGTCATTTCTCTTGTGCAGAGTGACATCCACGATGTCTATACGTAGTGTCACGCGATGTAACTTTTTTCCCTTATCGGATGACAAAACGTATGACATTATTTTTGCTTCATCACGAACTGCGTTTCGCGAAAGTGACAAAGTAAAACTCAACACTCAAAGCGTCCCTAGTGAAATTCAACGTCCAACGACTCATGAACAGAGTATTATCAGATTGGGAAAATTTCTGTGCTTACTTTTCCGTTAAACGTCGGAAAACAGATCAATTATCGATCTCTTTCGAGAAACGCGATCTCCCTAATGACCTTGGGGCTAAATTATTTCGCTAAACGAGATCTGCCATCTCCAAGAACGTTTTGAAAGTTTTCTCGACAAGTTCGAAAGCGCGATTTTACTATTCCATAAGAAAGTTGAAAACATGGGAGTTTTAGACGGCTAGATAGTTCCGAACAGTTCAAGTTATAAGGTGTCGATCGAGTTCAGACGTCAAATCTTTTCCACGTTGAATTATCAATTATCTTGTATAGACGAGGTACTAACAACGGAAAGAACTTCCTCGGGGTCGAATCATTTTCTGACGCGATAAATGCGTGATCAACTTTTTCGAGCTTGTATTTTCTACCAATCGATTTCGAGAAGAAAATAAAAAACTTTAATTACTAGCCTGATCGAGTTTGGGGGACATTTTGTTGAAACGCATTGAGCATTTTTCGGTACAGATAGAAAATGAACTGAATGAATCATAATATTCAAATTGAAACGTTTCCAAAATGGAAATGGCGCCGATCGGTTGGAATATTCTTCCATAATTTCGCCATTAAAACGTGATTGCAAAGCACTTTTGACGGCAAGAATACCAAACGAGATTTGAAAAGCAGCCGACGATAGGAGCTTCTTGGAATGAGCTGGGAGAAAATGTCAATGAGAGATTCGGTATAGGAAAACGGGCATCAGGCGACGTTCACATTGATGAAACTCGTGCGGAAGTCTGTATTTTTTTATTTCTTTGTTCCTCGGGTATTGTAATTATTATTATTTTTATTTTTACAAAGTAACCGAATAAATGAGTAGAATATGAATAAAAAATTAACTGAAGAAATCAATCGGGGGAAATAATGTGATGTGGGTGGTATAGAAAAGTCATCAGTAGAAGGTAGGAACAAGCAACCAGTTGCTGTGATAAAAAGGGGGACATTGTGAGATCGAATGAAGGGACCACGAGAAGAAGTCAACCTATAACATAAAATATATGATGAGTTTTAGGAAAGGCGCACTCGGCAGCGTTCAGGTTAGGAGGCCTCGTGACTGTTTGATTGCATATTATTCATTTCATACTCTTCACCGGTCGTAATGCACCACAGTTTGCATGGCGAGGAAATTTGTGAGCGCAATTGACAACATAAAAAAAGCCGACACATTGAAACTGATTTTTAGGAGGAAATTGAAGAAGGATTTTCTGTATAGCAGCTTGCCAAGGGGAACTATATCCACGAAGCAACGGCGACTCTCTCGAGGGAGCGCCGTTCCAACAGATGCAAGCAATCTCCCTGCTCTAAAATTTTTACTCAACTGCTGGCACATGCTCCGACTATTTAGGTTGAGGTGTGTCGGCCAGCAAGGAGAGCTCTCAATGAACGGCGTACCAATGCAACTGACCACGTTTAGTAGCTGTCGATTGACCCAGTCGCAAACGAGGGAACCGAACGAGTCTCTTCACAAATATTTATATGTGAAGCCATGCTTTGGAGGCCATCAGCTGTAAACGGTCAGACCTAGCAGGGACCTGGTACTGTGTGTAACAACCGAACCTGTCGAGAAGGTAGCGGTAGCGACTTTGAATCAGTCTTTCATCATTTCTCAAGGAGAAAGGGTGGGTGTTCTTACAGAGAATAATCGATGAAGATACAGCCCGAAGACACCAATAGATTCCTGCAGCTAGGAAGATGCGGATGAGGCGTGTCAAAGGCTTTTGCTTAGTCCATGGAAATGACAGAGGAGGCCCCGATGAAAACGTTTTAACCCAAGCTCTTGAACATCAGCTACCAGGTCACCGTTAGCTTCATCTCAAAGAACCCAGAGATCTAAGCTGAGGTGTAAGGTTTCAAGGCAAACAAGGCTTCATTTTACGCTTTTTAGGACTAACATGGCTACTGATACTGTTCTCGAGGATGATGAAAACCCCAGGACAGCTACCAATTGAACCAAATAATCATGGCGAATATTCTGGACGAACATGGCCACAATCCTAATTTTTCTTTTCCCATACTGAGGATCATGGAGAATTACGTCCATTCTCTTTCTACGTGCTGGTCGTAGCATTATATCTTCCGCGAATCCGCACCAATGTGATCCTTTTAGAAAAAATGAGCGCGCCGAGTATCGGAGAGGAATATCCTACAGCAAAGGGGATGGGGGTAGGTGATGGATGCCATTACCGACCGGCGCGCAACCGTTCAAAGGGAATCTGTAATGCTCCGACCAAACCGATACGTACAACTCGCCTTCTGCTTTGCTCTAGCTGCTTTTCTTTTCGTTTTTGGCCTTTTATTTTCTATCGCTTCTTGTTCGCCATGCCGCTCCAATGTGCGAGAGCGAGTAGGAAACCGAAGTCGCATTTTCTTCCCCTTGCGCACTATTCCTTCCACTTGTTTGTTGCCGAATTCTGTCGCTCGAGACTGACGAATCGAAAGAACCTTACGGCAATCATGATTTTCCCCATGCTCCGGTATTTCATGGTCTTTTCGCAATGCTGGATTTCAGAGAGCCTCTATTAATGCTCCTCGCCGTTTCGAGAGAGTTTTACGAAAGTGTTCTAGGGGTTGTGAGGTGGAGAAAAACCAGGCGACTCATTCTCCAATTCTTTATTAGCTGGCCGAGCACTTTCGCCCATTCGGGCATCCTCAGGGCGACGTGGAGCCATAGGGTCCACAAAAGTGCTCGGCCAGCTAATAAAGAATTGGAGAATGAGTCGCCTGGTTTTTCTCCACCTGACAACCCCCGGACATCAAGAAATGCGACGAGAAGGAAAAGAAAGTGTTCTAGTTAGCACACCATGTGACTATCTGATTCTATAATTTATCCATTCTTCTTCTTCTGCATACTCTTTAAAATCCCAAATAGCGCCATACTCATTTTTCAGCGTCGTGTTAACACTGGGCGTCGGTGAACTGTGTTCCACATATAAAGCGAACTGTAGTAAACGGTTGTGAGGTGGAGGAATTCGGTGGAGGAAGGCGGTCATCATTAATTATCAAGGGCCGTTCTCGTGGCTCGTATAGTACGAATGCGGTTGGTGCGAAGGACACGGTCGTTTCCACAGTTGCAATGGAATGTCACTCGTGCGGTCCGAGTGGACGTCCTCCGCCTCTGTTCGTTTCAGCTTAGCCGCAATTTCACCAACGCGACCTGTCCTCCCCAATCATTGCCACATTTCGTCGACTGGGGCTCCTGGTCGCGTGTCAAGTTCACATTCAGGAGACGGCTAGAACAGTTGGTACGACGGTTCTTCGGTTGTAAAAAAAATAACCAGAGGCCTGTTCCTGAGAACTGTGACTCACAGTAGAAAACTCTGAAGAGCATGGTTGCTTTCTGGAACAAACATTATTTGTTCAATCGTAGTATTGGAACTAAACGATAAAGTAACGCGTAAGCCGAATTCCGACCCAACATGAAGAGCGTGGTTCGGTAATTCGAAAATGACTCAGTTCTTGCGGCGACCCAGAGAAACGGACCGAGAGGATTTTCTTTTCCAATTTCCAATTACCGCAACGCCAGAGTATGAGAACTACGCAGCTGGCGTTAACAAAGAGGACTCGAACGAAAAAGAGGAGAGAAAATAAAGATCAAAT
Source organism: Tupiocoris notatus (assembly GCA_037159825.1). NCBI lineage: Eukaryota > Metazoa > Arthropoda > Insecta > Hemiptera > Miridae > Tupiocoris > Tupiocoris notatus. Next base: position 64,106 of record JASJUZ010000425.1, on the reverse strand, counting down.
ATTTAGGCGAAAAAGGAGTCCAGGGCTGGAGGAAAGGAGGTTAAATGAAGAAGAGAGGCGGAATCCCAGGGAAGAGTGGATGGTGTCCCTTCTGTGTAGGAAGGTCCTTGCAAGGGTATGAAGAGCAGACGAAGAGGAGGGATCCGCGAGAGAAGAGAGAGGCACTTGTTGATTCCTGGCAAAGCAAACTAGGCAGCTGCGTAACAGATTGAGACAAACGGGGGCCCTCTTTTCAGAAAACGCGATGGCCAACTTTTATGAGCTCGCTCCCAACTCAGCTATTCAAATGTCGATCGATCCTCTCTAATTTCAAAGTTGTTCGACTCGAATTAAACTTTTCACGCTTGCAGCGAAGCTGTTTCGTGTTTTTACTTGTTTGCTAAATTTTCTCACTGAGGTCCAGCTTATTCTGTCTTTCAGGTGAAAATTTTCAAAAGAATGGTAAGAAAAGCTTTCGACTTGAAAAAATGTCATGTTGAATTTCAAAAGACTTTTTCGAATGATGATGTGTGGAAAAGTATTTGACGAAATTTTCTCGCATTCCAGCCAGTTTCTGATTCGCGCTCAGCTCAAAATAATTTAGTCATGCTCGTTTTTTGTCAATTTAGCCAGCTGGGAAAAGAGCGGAAAACAAGATGAAAATGATAGATGGAGTAGAGCGAGTATAAAAAGGAAGGCAATACATATCCACCACGTTTTCTCCCTCACGTTTCAAAGAAAAACAACCCCTTATTCGCTGCGTGACAGATAACGCACCCTTCGAACTCTCACGCACTGTTAAATGTACCTCACCTTCCATCTTGTTTCACTAAAAACAATAAAGTTTTCCCATCGCTTCTTCCGCCACGCGAGTCCACCATCCGAACATGGTTTTCAGCGTGTAGTCGATTCGTCAAACGTTCCGGTTCCCCTTTGCATTTCCAAGCGCACGACTGGGTATAATAAACGTTGCTATATCGCGAATTCAACGTCGGTCTCTGAGTGGAAACGAAAAATACGATACAGGCTTCATGACATCGGTATATTCAGGAGATATCGTATATATTTTTTATACGACCTCTTCCACCAGTCAATCTACTACGAATAATTCAAAAAGAGAAAAAAAAACTGGAAACACCGCTCATCACGATTAGATGAAAACGATCATTGGTTCAAAAGTTGGGGCAATGTTTGAACGGAGTGGAGTGTTATCCTGGAAACCATGGAAATCAATTACCAACCAGTTTGTTGCTCGCACCTAAAGGCCTTTACAGACCGGACGATAACATTTTTGAAAACATTGTTATTAGCATTTTTCAATAACTTTCCTTTTACACCGAACGCAACATTGTTGGCAACAATGTTATCAACATCGGGCGAGGAATTGTTAATAACATTGTTACGGCACTTGAAAAATGTTGATTACAATTCCTCCCCCGAAATTACTGGAAACATTGTTGGCAACATTTTCTATAACATTGTTATTTTTTCCGTCAACATTGTTAGTAACATTGTTGGCGACACGGAGTTTTGCTATCGAGCCATGAGCGATAACAAACGGCATTTTTTGTGACTAACATTGTTAGAGAACTAGACCCAAATAAAACAGACGGAAGAATTGTTGCCAACAAAAAAGTTGACGACATTGTTGCCAACAATGTTGGTAACATATTTTCTAGATCATCTCATTTTTTTACAAACATTATTGTTATCAACATTTCATATTAATAACAATTGTTTTCACTAACATTTGGTCTGTAAGCACCTTAAGCAAAAGTTTCCACTCTCTTGCTCCGATAGTGACTCAATCGCTTTTGGTTTATTATTCAATAATAAACCATTGTAATCGCCCAAAAAAAAAAAATTTATAACCCCCCCTCAAAATTTGATGTTTTACGTTTCAAGGCATGTAGAATCCGAATATCCAATAAAAAAAATTCTGTCCGTCCGCCGTACGCCGTCCGCCGTACGCCGTTAGCAGTTTTCCGGCCAAACTGTAAGAGCTAAAAATTTGAAATTTTCACCAAAAATCAATCTCGGTCCTACGACGGCCCAATTCTTGAACCAACTTGCTAGCTCAATTTTAAGGGTATTTTTGGGGGGTTTTGAGGGGGAGAAAATTCATATTTTCCAAGGTTTTTCAGGAAAATGTGTACAGGGTATCAAATTATATAGATTTTTGGACGCTGAATCGAATGAGACCATCGCCGGGTCGATAGCTTTATTGGTTCGCGAGTTATCGCAGCTTTTGTGCCGAATTTGGGAGATTTTCAGAAATTTAGGACATGAGGGTATAACTCGAGAGTTCTTGGAGCTATAAAAATCGTTCTATACTCATTGGAAAGGTCGTTAAACACTCTCTCCAGCTGTATCGTTAGGCAATAAGTTTAGCTTTTAATTAGGAAATTAAGAAAAATAAAAATGATTAAAATTACAATAGTTGCTACGGAGTTTTCCCCTATAGTTACCATCTGTTTTTCGGTGGGAACGTTCAAAAATGTTCGGAATATTTAAAATGACAAATGGATAGTCTTCTTAAATCAATATTGAAGCGAAATAATAATAAACCACTGTACAATCATTTGCAGCGTTTTTCAATTGGTACTAACCTTTCGTCAAGTTCTTCATCGGTCGACGTTTTCCTCGTTGTTTTCCTGCCTTTCCTTTCGTCAAGCTCTTCATCGGTCGACGTTTTCCTCGTTGTTTTCCTGCGTTTCCTGCTCATTTTTATTTTTTTTATTATTATTTTTTTTTTTTTTTTTAAGCTGGCTGCGCCATGTGATGATCTAACTTATCTTGAGTAAGAATATTCTCAGGGTATGGTTAGATTAGAACTGAACTTTATTGAATTTGTGAAACTAATGTAAACATAAGATTGTTCACTGAGGAACGAGTGGTTGGCCTGGAACAGTAAGCACCTTAAGCAAAAGTTTCCACTCTCGCACAATCTTAATATTTCTGCGTTTTCACCATTCAATGTCGAAGATTTCATGACCAACACTCAGACGTTTGAGTGTTTCGTCAAGTAACTCATCGTACGCAAGTTTCGTCCTAGGGAAACCTTCTAACAGCAGAGACTGAACGTACCACCGCCACGAAAACACAAAAGACCTGGCAAAAAGTTTGACAGCGGGGCGACCGTAACCGATGGAGTCGGCTTTCTTTTTCTCGTCTCCTCGTCCGTCAAACAGAGGGAGAAAGAGAGAAAATGTGCGAATGCTTGTGAGGAAAAAACGTCACGTTGGAGAAAAGTGCGAGAGTATCCTGCGGGCGGAAATCAGGCTAACAAGCTACAAACAAGGCGACAGGAGAGATGGACTTCGGTGGTGGGGAACTGTTAATGGAAAAGTTGAAGCTACTGAATCACAAGCTTCACGTACAAGTTTTGGATAGGGGTGCGAGGAGAAGACAAAATGGGCCGAGGATTGGTGATGCTCCAGGCATTCCAGGAAGCACGGAAAACAGGGAGCATATGAAACTTGCAAAAGAGGCGGAAAGATTCTGATCGGCTTTGGAACAAATGTGCATAATAGTGTTTCAAGAGCGAATGATCAGAATCCGCTTAGTTTTTTATTACGGCCGTGACTCTTCATTAAATTAATTTACCAGTGATATTAGGACATATTTATCGAATTTCGAAGCTAGGTATCAGTTGCTTTTGAAATTTTCGGTTCGACTGTCCAGCTTGCATTCTGCTGCTGTTAGGCTTAAGGAAAAATCGATCGATGATTGTTAAAAATGGCATCACTTGAAAGTTGTCTCGAATGTCCCCCGAGACATCCTCGTCAGAATATTTCAAGAGAGCAATTATTGTTCAATTAGTAAGCGTTGCTGCAAGATAGTCTTGGTAGAGGAAAAGCTGTTAACCACAGAGTCACGATCTGCCGCACTCGAGCGACAAGTGACACTTCTCGCTTCCACCGCTACAATGTTAAAATCGCGGGTAAAGTAAACACAAAGTGTTCTTTAAAAGGGCAGCAAGAGATACTAGCTGTAGTGTTGCCTTTTCCAGAGCTAATTGGCCTTCGTTTCTTGTCGCGTCCTTGTTCTTTTTATTCTTTAATTTGGTTGCCTTAAAGGGTTGCAAACCTCTTGCCGCAGAGCAACTTCTGCCTTGCGAAGGGAGAAGGAAAGTGGTTCGCTCAGATGTAGAGAAAATTGCAGTTTTTAGTTGGCCGAGGACAAGGAGAACAAGTCTTGGAGAGCCCTGCAAACTTGGCGGGCATTCATTGTACGTGACCAACATTGCTTTTAGCCGCCTCGGTTCATTACTCGCCGGTCCTTTTGCTCAACAACTCAGACGTCGTCTTTTATTTCCTCTCGCATTTTGACACTCAAGTTTCACACGATACATGGAGGAAACGCCATTATTTGAGTAAAGTCGGTTCAACTTGAACGACATTTACTTCAAGGAAGCCGTCATTTGTAGGTGGTTGAATATCGAAACCCCTAAGTGTTTTAAAGGAGGCTAGTAATGAGATCGTAGCTAACCCACGATATTAGACTGAAGAGTGCTGTCCAATCTATCAAGCTAGTTATCGAGTGAGTATTGGAATTATCAGTAAGTAAGAAAATTTACTATTGGGTACTTATTGGTAATTTGTCTTCATCCAGAGGTAATTATTTTGTTTGAACGATTTTGGTAAATGATTTTTGCCTTAGACTTTCAAATAATGTACGTCATAATAATGCTCGGCCTGTTGGGAAATATTGTTCCGTAGATTTTCAGTTTATAACATGTCTGATTCCTTGAGCTAGGTATCAAACTGCCAGCGGTGAAATTCAAAGCAGCCTTTCAATCCTTTTTGACGAGTATCGATTTATATTCGCATGAAAACAAGCCTTTTCCAGCAAGCGCATAATTACTTGATAATATTTGAACACCTCTTCGCAAAAACGTTCCACCTAGAGTGCTCGGCGGACAACCGTGTAAATAAAGAAACCTAATAGGGGTTATTGTTCAATCACCATATTCATCAAGTGCTTCATTACCTGACATTACTAACACTGTTTGCCAGCGTTCTAAATGGTAATCTACATCCCATCATAGCACTTCGGCCGTCACACGCATCGTTTCAATCGATCAGAGCAGGTCTCTTTGCGTTCATTGGGGCATTTCATCGTAATTTCATGCTTATACCATCGAAAAATGATTCCCGCCTCGTACACGCGTTCCTTGCGGCTCATCAACGTGCAAATTGGCGGCCTTTCGTCGCGTATATGACCGATTTCCATTTAGGGATTAGAACAGCGACGGCCAAGAGAAACTCGGCGGACCGATGCAGAACTGCATTTCACAAGTTACACGGACTGTAGTGGGAGGCTGCAACATAGCGGACTGAAGTGGAATCGAACATGCAAACACATTCCATCCCGACGGTAATGAGAGATTCACTTCGAAATCACAGTCGCTCAATTCATTACAGCATCGCCTTCTGTGTATACACGAGTCGACCGTCGTATAAACATAGGATAAATTCGATTTCTCTCCGTTCGAACGTAGGTGGAATCGAAATGTCTTTGGGTAAACAGATTAGGAGCGCGGTGCGATTTTAGAGACAATTAGAGCTAAACAGGCCCCAATCCCATAGTTTTGAATTACGATTATCCAATCAATTATGACATTCAGATAAATAGAAAGATAGGCAACTATACTATACCGTGAAAGGGGTCACCCGTGGTGTAGTGGTATGGAGCGTTAGCTCTCTACACGGTGGTGCCGGGTTCGAATCCGGCTGGGGTCAAACTTATGTTTGGCCCGACCCTTCGTCCTCCACACTCAGGGGGGTGAGGTAATGAGTAGCCACGAGCGAAATCGTCAGATATAGTATGTGCAGGATCATGGATTAATAATCTTCTGATTTCCCTATGGGAACGGCTGCCGACGTCCATGACGGGAAAGTATCCCAGTTGGACGAAAATCCAAGGTGGAACACCTTGTTTACTTTACTGTACTTTACTTTACTTACTATACCGCGAAATCTCGAGACAAAGAGAGTTTCTCAGCCTGGTTTTGAATACGTTATTCTATAATGGCGGCCGAAGATTGTACGCCGCATTTAATAACCTTCACCTGGCTACGTCGGTGAATACTCAATCGTAAAAAGTTACAGTCGCCATGAAATTTCTCGGAGCTTTCTCGTCCTGGGAAATGCGTATATTTTTGCTGTGGCTTTTTCACAGCTGTACGCACTATAGTACAAGCAACATTCCCAAGTATCGGGGTCGGCGTTGGTTCTATACAATGCGACGAGGGCATTCGGCTTGCGCTCGCGCTGTAAACGTGATTCGAATGTGACAACCTCGATGATGGGTGAGGTCACGCGTTGCACTACCCTTTTTGTCGTCAGAGCACATTTTTCATCCAATATTCCCACCCCGCCGATGCCGTTAGTTCAGTTTTTCTTCCGAAGCCTCACGCCTCGCAAATCAGTACGAAAATTATGGTCGTTTTTAGACCGCGAGCGCCGTAAAATTGACCTAATAGCCGGTCGTATTCTCCGATTCGCGCTAGTATCGAGCTGGCGTATTTTCGACATATTTGGCGCGGGTAGTTCGACCGAGCTGGATTGTCTTAATATTTGCAAGACCAAGTTCAATATAAAGTAAATAATGCCGACCGAGGGTGGAAATAATGGTTGAAGCAGGAGTATTTTCAAAACGCAATAAATCCACGGCGACCCACTCAATTACGTGGGCTTTGAAAGTTTCACCAATGTTAAGGGAATTTTTAATAATTTTTTTGTTTTCATTTTATAGCTGACGGATTCATAACAGTTTGAGAGGCGAGCAGTTGATTGCACTCGGTGTAGTCAGGTAGGGAGATAGGCTCTCTAATGAGAGTATTTACGGAGCAATAACCTGGGCAGAAGATGAGCGGGGTTGCAGCTAATAAAACGCTTCCCTCGACTTAGATATAAGGGAAGCTCGAACAGGAGGAAGGAATTGCTAAGAGTTAAGGAATGAGATAGTCGGCTTATATTACCCTTGGTATCTGAAGATAAAAACGCCAAGACGGCAATCCCATTAACAATTTGTCCTTGGATTCAATTAGCTGATTTGTGCATGGTTTAATTAGAGCGAACTGAAGTATCTGACTTATCGTATCCTGTAAGTGGCCTCTCTCCACATCAAAAGTATAATAAGATCAAAGTAATCGACCGAAATGATACTCCTATCCATTTTTCAACCACCTCACGTTACTTCCTGGGAGTATCCTGTTTCCTAATCGCTCAAAATGATACCAAACTAAGTGGACGTTTGAAATTCGATACGCTCTCTTGTTATGTGTAAAGAGCTTCGGAATCCGGAAGGTTTGGCGAAGCGACAGTTATTATTGCCGCTGTTACGGGTAGCCCCATTTGGACATTCAAGTAAGGGCGAGACAAGATGTCGCTTCTGAGCGTTGCAAAGGGTCGACGTCAAATCCGCAAAGAGGCACTTGACACTGTGAAAAGGGCCTCCTGTCCGAAAACTGATCATTAGCGCGGGGCAAATGTCCGCCATCAACAGTTTGAAGACCGATGTTCGGTGTTATATCGCACATAAAGCTGATTTGCAGTATACGTTGCACGGATTTTCTGCTCATTTACTGTTACGATTTTTCCTGATGGATGCTTCGATTTATATCGTGAAAAGTGGAGCAATATTTCTCCTATTACTGTTTAAAAAACAAGCTGGGATATTTCAAAGGCACGAAAACCCCATATTTTTTACATTTTGAGCTTTGGGTTTAAGCCTAACCCCAAAAAGCTTTTACACTTTCCAACGATACTCGCAGACGTTCAACTGCGAACAAAAACCAAACAGGGAGAATCGAAGGTCAAATTTTTTCTAGCGCTCTTCTTCACGTGTTCAAAGATAGCGAACAATCTACGTGACAGTATTCAGAGGCTTTGCCAATTATTCATGTCGACAAGCTTATTCCGCGGCACATTTTCAAACTATGGGTTCTGTTTTGCTGTTTATCGCTCCGGAGCAATTACGCAGTTGAAGGAAAGTTTGTCTGAATACAGACCCTTTATAATTGTCAAACAGCGAACAGCAGGCACTAAGTCTGGCGTCGAGGAGGAAGTGGAATGGCCTGATTCATCCAAAACTTGTACCTAAAGTAAATAATTACTCGGGAACGAGCGGTTAAATGTTTTAGAAGATTACTTGGAAGGATTCAGCCGTCCAAATTAGCGCCTCTGTTGAAATTCGGTGCTTATATTGCCGTTGAAGCTGATTAGAACACAGGAAGGGGTGATTATCTGCTAACAAAAGTATTCTGACGTTAATATTAATTTGACGACACGTAACCGCCCGAAAGAACACGTTCTGTCCATGTGTACAACCGTCCGAATTCGTGATAGACGTTTTGGAGCAATTATATATTCGGAGTGCTGAAAGGGAGCATTTGAAATGCTGAAAGGGAGTTCTTCCATGAGAAAAGCGAAACGGAGGTCGAAAATTTGAAGTGAGAATGGAGAAAAACACGGAAACACACATCAGCACACGCGTCAAGCCTTACACGGAAGAGTTTATGAAAATAGCTTCGATAACCGCACGTGGAAAAGTACACGCGACGAATTCAAAATGCTTCAGAATTCGATACGAAGTGAAGCTTCGTTATCGTTTTCAAATATTGGTGGTCATCGATAGTCGACACGTTCTCCAGTTTCGTCTCTTCTAGCCTCTTCGAGGCAATTTAGGTCCATGCAGAACTATTTATGCCAGGAGAACTAGTCGCCCAATCTCCACTTCAACCTATGAATGGCGAAAGCCGTGCGACAGGAAAAATAAGGAATTCGGACGTTATTTACAATGAAAAGAAGATCGACTCTCAGCAATTTATTGTTGTCATTGATCAGGATAGGGGTCAAAGCAAAGCCAGATATCTCCTTCGCCGAGGTTTCGAAATATTTATGGTATTTATTTATACTCACAGGAAATTTTCGTAAAAATCTTTCAAAAATTGCCTGTGAGTCTAGCACATTGTTTGTAATTTTTGTAGGCCCTGAGGAAAGAAATAAATCGTTCCGAAAACCTGGCGAAGGAGAATCTGGCTTTGCTTTGACCTCTATCCTGATCAATGACAAGAATTATTTACAATGAGTGTTAATTCATGATTGCAAGGCTTGGCGGAAAAAACGACCATAACGCCCCCTTTTTTTTATTTCGCAGTCCTCTGATCATAAATCGATTTCCAATTTCCAGTGTCTTCTCACTTCCAGTTCTCTTCTCATATTCTTGCGTCCACTCGAATCGGTCGAGAGCACTGGAAGCGATTTGTCGCACGCGGTGGGAGAGGATACACAATAAACGCGTACGACCTCAATAATTTCCGACTGGAGAGATCGGTAGATCCTCGGCTAAGTCGGCCATTACCCGTTTAACTGCCTCTTCCCTTCAGGACAGCTCTGAAGGCACTTCGATGAAATTTAGAGCAAGGCGCACGCTGAAGCTAATCGTGGCCTTGGATTGCCTTGATCAACTCTAACACCTTCACTGCAGCTTCGCCGGTTCGGTTCCAAATTCAGCCAGCTCATTTCCTCGTTTCTCGCAGCGTTATCGTATCAAAGCAGAGAAACGGGTTTATTAATTGTTTGAATTAATTGACGACGAGGCTTGGAAGGCTAGTTTAACCAATGGGCCCTTTAATTGTGGTATACGAAATTGATAATGACAACCTGATTACAAGAGGTAGATCAAGAATTAACCGGTTAAATCTCCTTCTATTGAGAAAACAGCTCTAAATTGAATAATATAGTTTATTTTAACTGGGATAAAATATCACAAACGTGGGCATCACTGGATGAGGAGTTGTGTAACTTGTATATTAACCTATATAACCTAGAGGAGCGAAGGCGACTATAATTTTCACAATATACAAAAGAAAAAAAATCAACCTCAAAGAAACAACTCTTACGTACATTGCCTTTTCAAACTTGTTTTATCAAATCGTTTACTTCAAGCGCTTTTATTCCGAGTTGAAACTTTTCGGCCACTTGTCGTTCCTGAATGGGAATAAAGAGTATTCAGTAGGAACTTATCTACTAACGTAACGGTTCATAACCGGTGTTATGGCGCTATGATAATGTCCAAACTTTCACACCGAAATGGTGTGCCCGAAAAGTAACCAACTTTTCTAATTTGGAAGTTTTTAATTAACGCCGACCGCCACCTTTTCCGACCGCCTCACTGACGCCATCCCCGCTTAACTGGCCTTGGGAACACCTTGTTGAATCTTCCACTTCAAAGAGGATAATTTCCTCAAGATTTTTTATAAAAGTATACAATTTGAAAGTTTTCCGCCCAAACTCTCAGTTGGGCGTAATTAAATTGAAACAACGTCGAATTTCCTCTTTTCGAGATTTCACAAATGAGCCTTTCTAGTTTTGAGGATCGTCGCCGGTTTCAAACGCTCGGCGGAAGGACTAATTTGTTAAGCTGTCTAGCACTTGAAGCCCGAATGAAGAGAGTTTTCGTGAATTTTTTTCTCTTTCGCCGCAGAGATAATCCAGTTCATTGACCATAACGATAAACCGCAAATTTGCCAATAAAAAAAAAAAAATTTGAGAGCTACCAAAGTTGCGTAAGTCTCGCTCACACGAGAAAACCCGCTCGAAAAATATTATGAACGCTCAATTTTGCGTTTCACGTTTGATTAGAAATTGAAAAACGCTGCAAATGATTGTACAGTGGTTTATTATTCTTTCGCTTCAATAATAATTTAAGAAGACTATCCATTTGTGATTGTAGAAATTCCGAACATTTGTAAACGTTCCCACCGAAAAACAGATTGGTAACTTTCGGGGAAAATTCCGTAGCAACTATTGTAATTTTAATCATTTTTATTATTTTTTTTTCTCCAGGTGGTCGCATTACTTCTTTCTGTAGGTTGAGGGGGAATGGGCCATAGGTACCCTTTGTCCTATAATGCCCTGAAGAAGCCCGAACGGGCGAAAGTACTCGGCTGAATAATAAAAAATGGAGAAGAGGTCGGCTCGTTTTTCTCCCCCTCAACCTACAGAATTTTTATTTTTCTTAATTTCCTAATTAAAACCTAAATTGTTTGCCTAACGGTACAGCTGGAGAGCATATATAAAACAATTTTTATAGCTCCAAGAACTCTCGAGTTATACCCTCGTGAAAAAATTCTGAAAATCTACCAAATTCGACACGAAAGCTGCGATAACTCGAGAACTAATAAAGCTATCGACCACGCGATGGTCTCATTCGATTCAGCGTCCAAAATCTATAGAAATTGATACTAAATACACATTTTTCTGAAAAACCCTGGAAAATATGAATTTTCTCCCCCTCAGCATCCCCAAAAAATACCCTTAAAATTGAGCTACCAATGTGGTTCAAGAATCGGGCCGTCGAGGACTGAGATTGATTTTTTATGAAAATTTCAAGAGTGTGGCTATTATATTTTGGCCGGAAAAGTGTTCACGGCGTACGGTGAAGAGACGGAAATCTTTTTTTAGATATTCGGATTCTACATGCCTTGAAACGTAAAACATCAAATTTTGAGGGGGGTTAGAAATGTTTTTTTCTAGGGCGATTACAATGGTTTATTATTGAATAATAAATCAAAAGTATAAAATTAGTATGTCACGCTCAGACTAGAAAACCCGCTCGAAAATGATATTATTAACGCACAATTTAGCATTTCACATTTGATTAGAAATAAAAAAAATCGAATTTAGAGGAGGTTCAGCAATTTTTTCTCGGGGCCATCGAACGATAAACTAAACTTGCGAGCTTGTAGCCTTCGGAGACTCGATTGAAAACCGCACAATCGAACGTTCGATATTGTTTTCCCGGCATTATCAGCGCAATTGGATATATCGGGTAGTTGTTTAATAGAAAGGGATAGCAAGGGATAGAAAGGGCGAATGAAATGGTCGGTTGTAGGCTTCTAACTATCGTGCTCCGCACTGCCACATACGCTTTGGATTTGTGGCGGGACGGCTACTCGCCGCAGAGCAGGACCGCACTATTGCTTCGCCCATCCCATGAACTGACTACGTGCAAGGCCTTCGTTGCGGATCGCAGGTCTTGAGTTGTTGGAAGTAGGTTTCCCAAGCTTTTCCAGCTCTCCAAGAAGACGCAAGAGGTACCCTCTGCCTTCGCTGCTGCCGCAAACTACCTAGCACCAGGTAATAAATACCGTCGCTCCTTCCCTTCTCCGTTCCGCCCACCGGGGCAGCACCTTTCAGTGTTTCCGCCCTTATTTGTTGCCTCAAGTTTATCTCCCCATCCTCACCCGGGTAAAAGTAATTTTGAACTTTTTTACGCCCCGGCCGCTTTCGAAAGAGTTCGAGCACGCCCTCTCTTTTTCGTCTAACCGAGGCGACTGTGGAGTTAAAATAAATTGAACGGGTTTGCCATAAAATACAATTATGGAAACTGGATCAATTTTTTCTCCCGAAAGTAATCGTAAAAGCGAAATAAGACATTTCGGATTTCGGTTTGTAATTTTATGGCAAACTACTGTAATTTGTCCTTTTCCGATAATTGTTTCAATTCCTTCAAAATGTTTACATCATGTTCATCACCCTTCAAACAGCTCCAAATAATCCTATTCGATTCACGTCATAATGCAACTGACCTGATTCGCTTTGTCAATAATAGCTCATTATTATTTGTTAACCTATTAGGGTCAATCAAATGGCGTCGAATAACAATCAGTTGCGGGATACCTTGGACGCATATTACTACAGAAACTGTTTGACAGAGGCAATTTGCTCGAGCAATCCAACCGCTGTGGAACGTCTTGCCTAAATATTTGGATATATTCTGATAGGGCTACTGCTATTGATATGTATACTGCATATTGATACAGCATTTATCATTAATACAATCATCATAGAATCTAATCCTCAAGAAACTCATAAATCTATACGACCGTTAATAATAAGTGAAATGGGGATAAAGTAAATAAATTAATTAAATGTAGTGTCCAGTGGCAACACTGCTTGCTATCGCGTTTATCTAATCGAGCGAGTGCTTCATGTTCAGTTTACAATCGTTCGGCTTAGACTACGTTCTAGCCAAGAGTTTAGTTAATTTGAAATTATTATTTTCCATATATTCGTGACAAGTACGCGAGTTATAGATTATCCGACCCGGACATCACATCGAATAAAAAATAATGGAGTTGAAATAATAATGAAGTGAAAAACCTAAGTACCTATTCTTGAATTTTTATTTATTTTTTTTTCTATTAGCCGGTCATCAGTGTCTCCTGTATTTTTAAATAACTATAAAGTAATAACAGAGAAAAGTATTTTTATAGACGCAGGGTCCATATTAAATATCGATCCGTCAAGAAAAACGTTTGTAGACGTTAATCGCAATTTTTTCTTCTCTTTTTCTCTCGATCCCCTGGCTGTTGAAAGTTTCCCCATCTGGTGCAAATTTTCATCACGTCGCGTCGTTCTTCAGAGACGTTTTGTTAGCAACATCTTTCACTTCACGCTCCGTAATCTCTTTTGCCCTTTCCGGTTACCCAAGGCCGAATATTACTGGACGATTTCTTCCCACTCGAAGACGCGAAGTTGGAGCAAACCGCGAAAAAAGATCGTAAAAGTATAACTTGGAAGTTTCTAATTTATATTGGCATAGACCGACGGCTGGAGGAATCTGAAGAAAAATTCCGCCGGTATGAGCTCCGTTATTTGACCTACTAACCACCGAAAAGTAGAAAGAGCCGTTGGTAGGGGTGAAGTTTTCCCATCTAAAAGTTTTAATTATCGTCCACGAATCTTCCCTCTACGATCTCTTTACGGTGGCTCGTATCTCATACTCGGCGCGAACTCACTTGGTTGCCCATTATATTGCCACTGAATTTCAAGGCGGGTAGATTACAGGTATTGGATACGACTGAGGTGTAAGCGATGAAATTCGCATTTACGCAGTTTATGGCGCATCATCTCGCGCTTGAACGTAGTATTTCAGCAAAGTGCATTAGGTATATTGAGTTCGAAAAACTTGTTATGGCTTTAGATTATTTTTACTATTGTTGCCAGTTTATTGACTGCATTTTCCAGCCTTCGTCTCACCATAATTGATTATTGTAACTTGAAATAAATCAGGATAGACTTAAAATCGAAACGTCTTTATTTCAGTAAACATAGTTGAAAAATAAAATAAAAATGAATAGTTCGCCAAAAAAGTCGAACCGAATAGCTAGTAGCAGTAACGCTTCACCATGTCTGTTTACGTTTTCATGAAGCAACACCTATCGAGTCAGCCTGAAGGAAGACAATCTTCTCTCTCCTGCTCTCGCACGCTCAAGACGAAGATTACATGGTCTACATTGTACTACCTCGATCAGTGTAACTACCTTAACTCTGCGACCTGCTCTCCGTCTAAGTGGCATTGTAATTCGGTTTCGCGGCTTCATAACAGTGACGCATCAAGAATTCATTGCTTGCGAGAATCCAGCTAGTGCAGACAAGGGTTGACAAATGAAAAGGAGGTAGTTCCATCAGAACGAATGGCATAATTATCTTACAATGCCGAAGAGCGTCTCTTTTTAATGAAATTTTAATGTAATTGTCGATGTAATTGTTCAAACAATAATGTCTTATACATACAGTACTAAAAAACCAGTGAGGCAAATGAATCAATGATTTAGAGAAGTAAATTATCTTTTGGTTTATAATATAATAAACCATTGTAATCGCCTTAGAAAAAAAATTTTCTAACCCCCTCAAAATTTGATGTTTTACGTTCCAAGGCATGTAGAATCAGAATATCCAATAAAAAAAAATCGGTCTGTCCGCCGTACGCCGTCAACACTTTTCCTGCCAAACCATAATAGCTAAATTCTTGAAATTTTCACCAAAAATCAATCTCGGTCCTACGACGGCCCAATTCTTGAAATAACTTGCTAGCTCAATTTTGAGGGTATTTTTGGGGGTTTTGAGGGGGGGAAATTCATATTTTCCAAGGTTTTTCAGAAAAATGTGTACGTGGTATCAAATTATATAGATTTTTGGACGCTGAATCGAATGAGACCATCGTGGGGTCGATAGCTTTTTTGGTTCTCGAGTTATAGCAGCTTTTGTGTCGAATTTGGGAGATTTTCAGAAAGGGGGGGGTATAACTCGAGAGTTATTGGAGCTATAAAAATCGTTCTATACTCATTGGAATGGTCGTCAAACACTCTCTCCAGCTGTATCGTTAGGCAATAAGTTTAGCTTTTAATTAGGAAATCAAGAAAAATAAAATTGATTAAAATTACAATAGTTGCTACGGAGTTTTTCCCGATAGTTACCAATCTGTTTTTCGGTTGAAATGTTCACACATGTTCTGAATAATGACTATCTGAAATGGATAGTCTTCTGAAATTATATTTGAAGGGAAGGAATAATAAACCACTGTACAATCATTTGCAGCGTTTTTTATGAACCTAGTGAGAAACGGAGATTAACTAAGGTCGTCTAGGGAGAAAACTCGACGGCTGTTTTGGAACCTCGATCCCTGGAAAGGATCTTTAACGAACCGGAGGTTTCCAAGGGTGTGAAATCCCGTCAAGTCCTGTCTGCCTGAGCCGCAAGAAGAGCCTATGCTTTGTTTCATGCGGTGCTCGCTCATATCTCAGACTAATCCGGATTTCACATTCTTAGGCCTACATAAGTCCATCGTATGCTGCTCGAACCGTAACCCTGAGAATATAATGAACTTCGGTGCGTAGCTGGTTTTTGATGATCCTGACGAAGTATGATTAAATAACGTGCTCATTAATCACGCGTGAACACTAACGCTGTACTATTAAGAATTTACAGAGCTAATGTGGAATCGTAATAACTGAAGATGTCAACATGAACTGATGCATCTGGGAGGAGGGGGAATATTCTGCCTTTTTTCGTAAGTTCAAATTCACTCATGATTGAACCGGTTTCATAGAATCATATTACGGTCTAATCGAAGCAGGTTTTCAAACGTTTTTTCTCCATTTCTTCAATTGGTTCCTTTTCGAATTCGACGAAAACGAACGGATAAAGTCCGTAGCGGAAAAAGTTCGAACAAATCTGAGGAAATAGAGTAAAATGATAATATCCAAGCGAGAGCGGCGATACGTTGGAAACCAGTTTCTACTGGACAGAAGTAGATTCAATTTCCTTTTTTTCCTCTGATCCAATCTAACACATTGTTGAGCTCGGGAGAGGTACCGTCCTTATACCGCTAGAGAAAGCTTACGAGGTAACCCGTCTTTTTCTGTCACAAAAGGTCTACAGAAAACCGGTGGAAAAGGAGAGGATGTTCCGATCGGTTTTAAACATATTATCGTCTGACTGCTAGTAAAGCGAAAACGGTGGAAAGCGAATGGGTGGAAAGAAGGCAAAATAAATCTTTGAAAGATGGGAAGAAAAGAACAAAAAAAATTCCTTCAAGGTGATCGCTATATCCGACAGCTCTTTCGACGTTCGGCGATAATGTCATGACGGAGGAGAAGCCAGGCGAAGGCCAAACAGGAATGGAAATTCGCTTAGAAGCCTTCGTTCACTCGCTTATCTTGACATGCTTTACTGCGCACCGGCTGAATGAAAGAATCGGAGGGATTCCTCGTGCCGAGGAGTATTCCTGAATTGAATCTTATTAGTTCCGAAGAATCCCATCTTCCTTTCAAATTCACGGTAGCTACTTCGTTAATTAATGCTCGTCTGGAATAAAGTCAAATAGTTGTATTTAAAGCTTCATGTGCATTCAATTAAAAAAAAATAATAACAACAGTTTTCGGGTGAAAAATGACTCAATTCTTCCACTCGATTTCTACGTCTTCTTCTTAGCAATCAATCAGTATAATTAGAATTCGACAATTAGAGAACACTCAACAACGAAGGAGGCTAATCTCCCAATTAAATAGAGTACAAGCTTAATCGAGTACAAGCTTCTAATAGTTGCGAGAACTATTATAACGAAAATATTAAAATAAACTAATGAACCAGAGTTCCCTGCGGCTAAAGCCCATCTAGATAGCCTGTCTGGTTGCGGCGAATGAAAATTACGTTCAAGTCGCAGCAGCACTAGAAGAATGAGAGCAATTTGCCTGGGGCCAAAAATATTATGGCGCAGATTGCTAGCCCATTTTTCATGGCAGAGTTTCTCATACCAGTATTGACGACCGAAACGCTAAGGGCTTTTTTTTACCACAAGATAACTAATTAGTTTTGACTACATTGAGTAGTACATTTAGCCGAAATTCAGTACGCCCAAATCGCCTTTATTGAGTAGACTCAACTTCATTTTCATACGTTTCGTATATGTTCGAAATTTCACCTTCTAATTTATAAATTACCACTATCGATTTCGTATTTATGGAAAACATTATGCTAAACCGCAACTTCTGTTTCATTTTGGACGCAAGATTCCCCCAATCTTGAGCCTGATCGCGTTTAAAACAACACAAACTTAACCTCGCTGTTTTTCCTCGACCGCATCGCTCCACACAGTCTGAAACTTTTAATTAGATAACTTCGGAACAATGTTTCGCAAAATATATTGCGCTCAGCAATATTTCACTCCTTGGATGAGCCATAGATAATAGTTGCGCCAAATATTGTGATCATCCTCCCCACTCCTTTCAAGTTTGCACGATTACTCATACACCAATCGTACAGTGTGAACTTTCATCAGTTCCTACTGAATCAAGTTTACATTTCGAACGTTTTTCATATTTTCTAGCATAAAATTCAACAAGTTATTTCTCCTCGCACGCGGAAGAATTTAATTTTAGCTCAACCAGTATTTTCCTATAGAATTGCTCGTTCTATGTCTAAATAAATAAATAAATAAGTAGCAGTTCCTTTCCAAATCGAACCAATTTTTCGCTCTACCCTCGCATTCCAACGTCGAAATGATTAATTTTCAAGATGAATTTTACCAGTTATTTTTCGTCACTTGCGATGGATCTCCTGAAGAGATATTATTAGGTTTCCCGCTAGAGGAGAACAATTTTTTCCACAGTTTATCGTCATGATTCCGATTAACTTCAAAACGGAGCATAAAATTAATATATGAAACCTACCAGGTGCAGTCAAATTTCGAACAACCAACGTGTCGTTCTTGTTTTTACAGGAGGTATTCAACGCGGCTTCAGAACTGCGAGTTCATCAAGTCGTGGAGAATGCAGATGCTACGGAAATTCGGAGCAACTCACATGTTCGTCACATTGCGTATCTCATTAATTCAGTTTGTGATGCTCCCCTAGTTGAAACACTCGTGCCACCGTCGAGTTCCTACTGGATTACTGGAAGCTACTATCGGCATCCAGAATATTAAACCGCACCCATCTTAACTCTGCTAATACAGTTCGCTTGATGCAAGCTGTTATCAAAGTTTGTAAGTCTGGGCACTTTCATATAAATGGAAAACGAGAGGTTGAAAAAATTTGAAACGAAGTTTTTCGCAGTTCAGTGACTATACCTAAAGAATTTCCAATTTGGCTTTCTGATCGTCTAAAAACGATAAAAACAAGTCTCGCAGACGATACGGAATGAGACTTAGTATGTTTCAATATGAGGGAAAAGTATTGGGGATAAAGTATTGAAGAAAAATTAAGAACATTGGAATTTATGCAGAGACTGAATTCGCACGCCGAGATAGGGGATCTTTTAAATATTTTTCACTTTTTAACTCCGCAAGTTGGCTTCACAACATTTATACCTTCACTACAGCCTTTCTAACCTCTATGACGAACACACCTAACAAAACACAACCAGCCCAACCCAAACACAAGCACCCCTTACTAAACACGACCTGCCCGAACCAAACACAGCCGGCCCTAATCAAACACAACCAGCCCTAACCTAGCACAACCAGCCCTAACCAAACACAACCAGCCCTAACCGCACACAGCCACACTTAACCAGCCAATGTTTATATGAATTCCGTTATATGAATTCTGAACGTTTGTACCGTACGTCTGTTAAACGATAATCCACACTACAATAAATAATATAAAATGGTCAAGAAAAAATGTTGTTCTATCAATCACAACACATGCTGCTATTGGTTAAGCTAGAAATCGAAAAAGCCGTTCACCACAGTCGTCTTTTAACCTTGTTAGCCCCGTTGTGAATTATTGAAGAGCCATTTTGGATTCAGGTGCTTCCGTCCGGCAAAGCGATTCCACCCTCCGCTGGCTGTGTAAGTTTTAGATAAGACGGCGACGACAAAGGCTGACGTTATGAGCCATCGCCGCGTCGTAAGGGACGACTCGTTTCCTCTAACATAGCTCGCTGAGTAAACACTCTATACCTTCCTATCTTTGGAATTAGCTAGAAGGCTTCGTCAATATTGGCACAATGAGAACTGAGCGGAGAACGCCGTTCGTTCGTTTCAGCTCGAGGGCGCAGAACCTTCGGACAGCTAATGCCATTATTATTCCTCTTACATCTCTCTCTTATGAACAGCTGATCCGCGCTTGGGCTTTCTAAAGGTAACTCAGCTCGTTGCGATATATTCGACCCACGTTTCTCCTCCGTACATGTATTTTCCATTTACCTCTCGCGTGGATTTCTTATTTATATTGTACCTTGCCGGTAAACCATCAAATCACCGAGAGTATTTTTCCACCAAGTCCAACAACGATCTTATGTTTCGAACCCAAGTCAACGTTAACAAACTGCTGAATTTACGTACAATCTTGCAAACTCGACTTGAACTTCGAAAGAGTTGTATTTTTTGCTCTTTACAAAAGGTCGAGGTAAGAAACAGCGATGCTTTGTTTGGAATTGAAACTCTCTAAATGGCCGATGAAAGAGTCGATCCGTTTTTATTCAATTTCTAATCTTTTGAGGCGTCTTAGTTGAATAGTCTGATATTTTTTTGGCTCTCCCTTAATATAATTCACTATCTCCCATCGAGGTCACAGTTCATAATTTGACTTTCGCTTCTTTCAAGGTAAATAATATATTCAACTTTGGCTCTTGAATGATAATCGATTATGATGTGTTCTCTTCTGAATAGCAGCTGGTGATGATATTCGGCTAAATCGAACTCCATCATGTAGCGTAAACAATCTAATCCATCAAATGGAACGATCCGAGTCCGTATCGCACATTACGATCCCTCCACCATTTCGTTCATACCTTCTCGATCCCAAGCGGGTTCAAACAAGGAGGTAATTTCAGAAAAAGCCCGAATATAACCAACACCCTTCGTCATGTACTACTCGACAAGAAAAAAAAAATGACAGCGTATAGAGTATATCTAACCGTCAGAAGGTTTTTTGCTTCGTAAAACTCGGGAAGAAACCTTTTGAATACATTCGCTTCCCATTTTCCTCTAACGTAGTGTATCTCCAGGGGCAGCTCGAGAAAAAGGTAGATCCCTAAGAACGAAAGGAATACGGACAGCACCCTAAGGGTAACTGTAAAAGTTGAGAAGCCTTTTAGTGACAAGAAGCTTGAAAGGGTAAAAGTTTCGAAACAAAAATCAAGACCTACCGATTTCAGAAGAACGTGTCTCCATACCAGTCAAGATTTTCAACTGATTCTGAAGAAAGTGGCTTGCTAAAAAATAAAATGCAAAAGTGGTCGCAGAGCGTTTTTTTTCTCGTAAATATAGATTAAGCAATCCGAAGAATGATTGGTAAGGTCAAAATCATGCTAGCTTCATCTGATATTACTCGTCTCAAATAAAAAATTCCCCTGGCAGCCTACAAAATAAACTGTCCCTCCTTTATTTTTATTTTTGTGGGTTGAGGGGGAGAAAAACGAGGCGACCTCTTCTCCATTCTTTTTTATTATCCAGCCGAGTACTTTCGCCCGCTCGGGCTTCTTCAGGGCATTATAGGACCAAGGGTACCTATGGCCCCCTTTATTTTTATCTATTCATAAAAATGACAAAACGGTCGATGGACGCACTGGCTAATCTCGGCTTTATTTTCATTATTCACAGGCGAGGTTGGTGACCCAGAGTTCGCGTTCCCGATCGGCAACCTAACCACGCCAATCGGCCGCGAAGCCGTTCTATCCTGTACGGTGAACAATTTGGGAAAATACAAGGTAAGTTCAGATAACAATGGTGACCGATAAATTTTTTTTAATTAATAAAATCGAATCTCAGTGAAAACAATAATGGCCGTTGAGTCATTTTTATTCTCGTATTCTTGTTCGAATTTGGTCGAATATTGAAGAGATTTGGAAATGCGATCAGGAAATCGGTGAAAAACGAGAAGCAATATTTGGCGCGATGTTATTCAAGATTCATTGATTGACGATTCATTTATTGAACAAAAATAAAACTGCGACAAAAAATAGGACCATAAGGTCCTCTCTTCCTTCTTCACACAGTTAAAAAATAGAAAACTAAAATAAACATTTCGTCAGGATTAAAAAAAAAATAATATTAATAACTCCACTTAGCATACAAATTTAGAAATGAAATAAAATAAACGAAAGAAAATAATAATGATTCGGTGATATTCGCGTTACATTTTCAAACAACGTGTGCAGAGGAACAAACAACTTAAAAATAACAGCTGTCATTGATCTTTAGACATTTCATTTATTTATTTATTTTTTTTTTTTTTATTTTATTTTTTTTTTTTTTTGATGATTGATTTTTTGAATTGCGTCAAGATGAGATTCACTTTGAGATAATCCTATCTTAATTTGGAGGACTGTAATAGATTTTTCAGCAGAGCGAATCATTGAAGCAATAGACTAGAAACTGCATCGAATTAAGGTCTAAATTCGATTCAACGTTTGAAACGAATCCATACGATCTCTGTAATTGCGAGACCGCGAGTTTCTTTCAAACGACCGACGATCAACTCGGGGCTAAGAGCTGGATACTATAAGCTGGAGTAAACATAAGTTGTTGGGAAGCTCATTTATGTAAGAAGTAAAGTGGGAGCCGCTGGCGGCAGCAAGTCCCAACTGAGGCAATGGGGTGGAACTCTTACCGAATCGCCTTTTCTCTCCGCTTATCCGTTAAATTGGAATTCTTTAATTCTCTTAGTCCGCGTAAAAGGAGGTTTCTTCCCAGGAAGTCTCTCTCCTTGCTTTTTATCTAATCAGACTTATTGATAGAGGCCAAAGGGATTTTTCCCCTCTTTTGCGCGTTCCTTGAGCTTTTTTCTCGAACCGATTAATTGCGTCAGAGAGCCAAGGGGTTCACTTACATTAATGAATCCGCCGACCCGGTAATGAATATTGAAAATCCGATCATCGCTGACTTCATTAATTGCCCGATGGCATTTTTAAATTGAACCGATAGCTCGGGTGAAATGTCGTCGATTATTTTCGTGTTCCAAGCAGTGAAAGTTTTGTTTTGTTCGGTACAGAAAAAAAAGACGTCGTTCTCAGATCAGTTAGTAGCTACTTTGGCCGGAGATTGGCGGAAAAGATGGTTGTTATATGGTGTCAAACTGATGAGGTTAAGGGACCTAGAGGAAATAAGTAGATAAGTTCTTCCCGAAAGGGCAGTCGTTCTTTTCCGAGTCCTTCGTCTCGATCCCCCTTGAGCCTTCGAGTCAATCCAACTGCTTGCCTCTTTTAGTTTCTCTCCGTTCTCTACAGTTCTGTTTCCTGGCAGTTTCACTTCACAGTTCTTTACAGTTTCGAGGTCCTCCATCAGTATCGGAGGGCCATGCCGCCGCCGAACCGTGTCCGAAGAACTAGCGCCGAGGGAGTCTGAACTGTCTACTGTACGAATTGTCTTTACTCGTTGTTGTCTCCCTTCGGGCTCGCATTTGTTTTTGCTTCGAAACTTCTTCGAAGAGCCCTGGCTTACACTTCTTTTTAGTCCTTTCTTGCACCCAACGGTAAATATTCGAGTTCTGGGAATAAAACGGTCGTCAGTAAAAGTAAGAATGAACACTTCTTTTATTGAAATCGTTTTATTAAAGCTCGTGAGAGTTTTATCGTTCTTCGGCGAACTAATGTACAAAGACGGTGTAGAGACAATCGAATGGAAGTAACTGGTACACTACATTATATAGTGCACTTTATGTAAATATTTTTATATTTTTTGAACAATTATCTATAGCAGGAATGAAACTTTATTATCATGTTTATACTATAGTAAATCTTTCCATCCGCTATTTATGAACTCAACTCGCCCAAAATTCCCTTCCATCTCTTCTCCTGCCCTTAAATTTCAGTTCAGACTAACATTCAGAGAGAAACGAGGGCGAAAAGTCGGTTCCAACTTCACACACTGCAGACAGGTCAAAGTGAGAGCACTCTCAGAACAAGCTCGTACTCCTGCGATTTTCCAGTACTCTATTGTGTCGAACTAATTCAAAATCTCCCTCAGTTGACGGCATCCCAATTGGGATGCACAGATATCGCGGACCCTCGGGAAACTATCCATGTTCGAGAATCGCAAGTGATAATTGAGCCTGTTTCTTGTTCCTGTGGGATCGTAGGATCGTCCTAGCTGGATTTCCGACCGTTGTTACGGCACAAACCTGTCTGTCAGTTCAACTCTATTCGTTTCCCAACTCGTCTACTTGACAGCTCTTCCGTCCCTACTGACAATACATTTAAGCTTCTCATCCTCAAAACCGTTCCCAGCTTCGAACAAGGGTAAATGTAGGTATCTGTTATTCTCTATCGTCTCATCAAAACTTCGCTACCTCGCAGCTACCCAGGTGAAGCACACTTCAACAACTTCAATCCGAAGCAAGCGATGACACGACCCGTTACTTGTACTCGTTGCGAGGGTTATCTTGTGCTCGAATAGATTGGCTCTCGAGAAAGATCCCATTCGCATAAAACTTTCCTTTGGCTAATTACTGTCAATTTTGCCCTTATTTCGCTTCGAGTTCCTCTTGTTCCTCACGTGAAGGCTATGAGTACATATGTTTGGTATTATGTATTACCTAATGTACAACAAAATTTTTTTTCTAAAATGCCTCGTATCGAACTCCCATATGAAAAAAAAAACTGATTTCCTGATCGGTGGTTTTCAATTCAAAGACGATATTATTATCTCTCATTTTGATACCCGAATCATCGACTTTCTTCACTTATTACGTGCTAACGAAGTACTTAATTAAAGTACAATAATGATTAATGAGTACGAAAATGATGAGAAGCAATCGTTCAATTCGAAAACCATCTCATTTTTTCTTGCAATTTTTCGGCTAAACCTTCCAATTAATTTCAAAGCTGTACTTTTCCATAGTTTTGGAGTAGAATGGAATTTAATTTATCGCGATGGATAAATAATTTCTGCAATTAATTTTTCTCTCGCAAAAAACATGAATTCGGCCTTGATGGATTTTTCGGAGCTTATGAAAATTGGTATCAGGTTGATTTTTTAATTAATAATTGACCGGAAAAGGCTCAAACTATGTATTTCCTCAGTGAGGAAATGAAAAATTAGAATCGTACAAATTTCATCTGGTGAGCTCTCAAATGAGTTGATTTTAGTTTAGCGAAATTTCATGCCATTTGTTGACATTAACGCACTTTGTGTATTTCCGTCCAATTCAATGTGAATTATAATTATTAGAATGATAAAAGCGACCGATTATAAGAACATTTATTGAACTTGATTGTGATACAATTGCATATATAACTCAGGAGCGTTCCGTGGGGATGGACGAAAATTGGTTGGCGCTCTGTTGCAGAGGGGGAATATCACTTGTCCGAAATGGGATAAGGAGGATTTATGAGAGGCTTCTGAACCTTGGGGAGAATGAGCGGGTCGGCTGAGCAAAGGGAGCGAGGCTGAGATATTGCTTTAGGTTGAGGTACATGTTGAGATGTAGGAGTTGGAGAGAGGCGAGAGAGCAAAGCTGCTCAGGTGCGTTTGGCGAGTCGGAATCCTCGAAGAAACCAAGCAAATATTAGGCGACTCTGTGGGGTCCAACTTCCTTCAACTTCTCCGCTAGTAATCTCATGAACGCAGCGGGCAACAATTTTTACGAGAATGAAACGCAAGAATTACATAATTCGGCCAATCGAAGGAATTGTTCGACTTATTTTGAATACTATTTTTTACAAGGTTTATTTGTATTTATTTGTAAATTCATTTGATTTGAATCAAGACGGTTAAATTATTTATCCGTGAGCAATCATTTCAAAAGTAATTCAACTTTATTATTTGGGAAAATGATTCCATTTTCATAAATTTGAAAAATATTTCAATCTTAATTATTTAATTGGAAAATTTATTCAATTTTCATTTTTCTAAGCACTAGCTCAATCTTAACTTTTTGAAGATTCAATTCAAGCTTCATCAACTTCAAAATTATTACAATCTTAAATACTTAGAAATTAGTTCAATAATAAGTAAATAATTATTAAATTCAGTCTTGAATAATTAGAAAATTTATTCAATCCTAATTATTTCTCAATTAATTGTATCTTAATTAACTGTAAAATATTAACTGTAGAATAACTCCTAATTGATTTTACAACTAATTCGATCTCAGTGTATTTGACAATTAATTCCATCTTAATGCATCTGACAATTACGTTAACAATAAATTTATTGAATTAGAAGTTTATGTTTAGTGTTGAGTTTTTCAATACCTTATTAAATTCTAGGTGAATGAATTACCCATTAAAAATTGGTTCCAATTATTGGTTTTACAATTGTACGAAATTGCATCGGTTCGAGCTTTCATCATATTTATCTCCTCTCTTTCAATTTCAATGGAATTGACTGCTGCGGCCATCTCAAAAAGAGCAGAGCTCAATTGATTTTTGTTCGGCCTCTTCTTCGTTCGGGGAAATCTAATTCGTGTGAGATGGTGCATAAAATAGCGAGATTTTTGACTTCGTCGTTTTCAATTATCCGACGGCTGATGGTGACTCGAATCGATATAGACTCGCGAGGTCGAGCGACAAGGTGATGAAGGAGAGGATGAATGTAGAGGAGAGCGAATTTTCATATGAATATTGATGAACACAGTGATATTTATAATAGAACGCCTAAGCGGCAACTTCTCATCAACTATTCATTTTTTCACGCAAAATTGCAACTCCTACCTTTCCCATATCTCGTTTCATTCTTTTATTTTTTAATGAACAAAGTGCTGAAAACCGGTATAAAATATTTTCGAAAACTGTTGCGAAAAAAATATTTGATATTGGTAACCTTTTAATGATTCCGGTTCCAGGAAGTCTGACTTCGTTTAAATCTGTTAAACCGGTTTGGACGAAGTCGATTCGATTTTTTGAGCCGAAAAGAAAAATTATCTCAACGCATAAATATTTCCACTTTCATTAATTTGAATCTGAAATTCAGTGAAACCGGAGCGATTCCGAAGAATTGCGCGATTCGTCGGTATTTTAATTTGCAAAGCATTCGACCGCGTTGAAAGCAAGAAATCGCGGTTTCTCCTCGAGTTGATGAAAGTCTTGCATTCGTTTCATGGGAATTCCTTCAATAGCGCGGTACTCCAATCTTTCGAGCCTTCCCACGACATTACATTTTTCACCCTCTATCTGAATTAATGTTGAAAAGCGAAGGCCCATTGGAACCGAGCTACCTTCGGAATGAGAGGCAACGATTTCAAATTGAAACTATCGATTTCTGAAGAAAATCACTCGTTGAAAATAAAACGAGAGTCGAAGGAAAAAACATTGATTGGAATTGAACTCAATCCCCCCTCAAATCCCAATAGCGAGTGAAAAGTTCTGATTTCTTAGGCATTTGAACAACATTTTATATTTTATTTCTCTTTATTATTCACATTACTATTTTTATTATTTATATATACTCATATTTTTTTTCAACAAGCAACAAACAATATTTTATTAAATTATTATCAATATTTTATTATATATTATTAAAAACAATACAGGAATAATGTTAGCTATAAAAGCAGGAATGGTCGAATTACTTTTCAGGCGTACATCTTATTTCAATTGTGGCAGTTATATAGTAAAACATAATTATTGGTATTTTTTAAATCATGCTCGCGTTTGTCACGATTTTCGCTTGCTTGTAGAAGAAACTGCTAACACTCCAAGCGCCAAGGTTTAAGCCCGAGGGGCTCGTCCGGCATCTTATATTATTACTCCTTCAACTAAACAAGTTCAATTTAAATAAAGAGTCGGCAAATAGAAGAGCTCGAGGAGGTACAAGTACTAAGGCGTTCCAACGGACCGTTTCACGCCGTTTCCAGAAATGAGAAAACTTCTTGACACCGAATAAAACCGCGGGGAGGTGAAGTTTGAATTTATGTTTTCGAATTTCGCTGCACCAACACTTGAAAACATTCGGAAAAGTTGAGTCCCATTCTTTCGAAGATTCACGATGCGATGTAGACGAGGTTAAAATGAGTAATCAAAGTGAAGAGTGCGATATGGAAAGAAATGCCCTTCCTGGGTTGTGGTAGGATTTTTTCAATTTGTTTCCTCTGAAATAATTTCAGGAAAATGTAAATCTTCATCGAAAGCAGTGGAAAATCAAATTTCTCCAACTAAACAGGAGATTTTTTAAATTCGAGAACTAATTTAATTTCTAATTGCGACTGCTGTTTTAGTTTGAAGTTATGGAGCGAGTATTTTTAGCGAAAATAAATAACCTACAAAATTATTCGAATCCCGGAAAATCAGTATTTTTTCCTGGTTTTCCTGGTATGATTATTATTATTATTTTTTTATGATTTATTATCGTTATATTATTGATCTTTTCAAGGGGAATAAGACATTAATAAATCAGCATTTATTATTTGAGATAAGCGATCTGAGGCTGAAATTTTTATGAAGATCTGAGGCTCAAAGTGTGATAAGGATTAGATCGATAAAATAAAGTACCTATATAGTAGTATTATTTTCCTTCTCGTCGCATTTTTGATGTCCGGGGGTTGTGAGGTGGAGAAAACCCAGGCGACTCATTCTCCAATTCTTTATTAGCAGGCCGAGCACTTTCGCCCATTCGGGCATCCTCAGGGCGACGTCACTGTGGACCCATATGGCTCCACGTCGCCCTGAGGATGCCCGAATGGGTGAAAGTGCTCGGCCAGCTAATATAGTATTATTGTTACATCTTCGAGTTAAAACCCACCCTCGGCATTCATCTGAAGTAGGCTGCCATTTACTAAACTTGAGATAGATGATCCTCAAATAGATTAGGTTACTGTATTTCAGCTTACAAACAAACCCGGATTAATATAATGCTTTAACGCGCACGTATGTCGGATTTCCGTTCGCAAACGTTCGAACGAATTCGTCCTGAAATTAATACCATTCGGTGAGCGACGTTAATTCACGCATTTCTCGGATCTGTCTTCCTTTTCGCAAATACTCGACTGTTTCCGTATGGTAAACGTTTGCGTGACCGAGGGGTAGTTAGCGGAGTTAGTGGCGTCCTTTTGTAATATCGCTAATGAAGAACCTTGGAACAGAGCACTGTACAGCTGAGTTGGAGTTTACAAGCGTAATCCGGTTACATCTATATTTCCTTATCAGGAAGGCTGCAAGTCCCGCCCGTCCTGTCGTTCGGATTCCACCTCTTAACCGCTCAGTTCCCACGAGGGTTTGCCCAATCTACATACATACAGATTACCTAGCCATTCCTCGCTTGAATGAGTATAACCTCACTCGCTTCGCGACGCCCTTCTACACAGTACAGCGCCTCTATTTCTACCTATTACCATTTACAAGTGGGATCTGCTTCTACGACGGAATCCATTAGCCAGTACTCGTTTCAATGGTAATAACGCCATGTAACCTCTCCACGCTCATAATTTCATCCTTCTTTCTTCCGCGCTTTGCAGACGCGCCATTTCGCTTCAAGTTGCAACGGTTTCAGCTATAAACCGCTAATGAGGTTGGACGAGCTCGCCGAATCAATAGCTGAAATTCCGATTATCCAAGGATTTCAGGTAGGGCCGAAGTGGAAAAACCAGGGAGGAGGGAATCTAATAATAATCTTCCCAACTCCAACGGCAAAATGTCCCAATTCTCAAAAATGAAAGCCAAGGGATAGGTTCCAACTATAATATAATAATAACATGTGTCTTTTTTTACCCTCTCCGCAATACCGGCTTTTCCCTTGATTTTAAGTGATACAATGATTAATAAATATTCCTCTTTCTATCATTTTTTCATCTATTATTTTTCTATTGATTTTTTTTTAAATTAGTAATTTACTTTGATAAAAATGAGACACCAATATTATCAGCGAATAGAACGTTTTAGTTCAATATTCACGATGTTTATCGATTGATTATTGGTCTTCAACTCATGCTGGGATGATACATGCACAAACAAAACTAAATTTTACAATCAGGGCTGTTCCCGAGCTTGTGGAAGACCAAACTTTTAGGTCCTTATTCTGGCTAGAAAATCCAACATGGGATGACGAAGTGATGACACCACGGCCCTAAATTTTCCAACTTTTCCAAGTCAAGAAAACAGCGAAAAAAGTCAAGTTTTCGCTGTTTTCTTGACTTGGAAAAGTTGGGAAATTTGAAAAATGTTCATTCCAAAATACGGATTAATTCAAGTAAATATAGCACAAACAGGACTGTTTCCTTACTTGGGAGAAATCAAACTTTTTCGAGGTTTTTAAGAATTTCAAAGTCTTGAAACTTTAACCTATGCATATTGGTGAATCCAAACCTTCTCCCGGTTCTTTTCATTTTCTTATACACTCTCCCTTTCTTTCCTTTATCGAATTTATATTTTACTAGTATTTTTCCTATTTTCACAGTTCAAAATTTCCTACATTTTCTAAGCAAGGGGAGGCTCCTGGCCAATTCCCCCATGGCGACGGCCTTAAATTCAGGCAATCGATTATATTTCTGCCTATTATTCTATTCTGAACAATCGAATCGAGTCCTGTCGTTTAACTGTAGGTTATAAGTCAATCTCTACTGTCTACAGTGATATGGCACGATATTCCACTTGGGCAATTGACTGAGTTTTGCTACTATGAAATGCCGACTTAATGAACTTAAAATTATAGCAATTCGACCACTTAGTATTAGAACGGATCCTGAGCTCCCAGCAAAAAAGCTTTTTCATTCAATTCGAAGTCACTCATCTTCTGTAAGTTTATTTATTTATTTATTTATTTATTTATAATATACACGGGCAATGACGCCCAATAACATTGTAAGACATAGTGTACACGAATCATAGACAAAATGGTAAAACGGCATTACAAATTATATACTTAATCATTACACATATAACCACCTAGACTAATATCACATCAAGTTCTTCATTTTACTTAAACTATCAAAAAAAGGGTCAAAATTAGCATCCAAACTGATTCTATTAATCGCTCTTTGAGCCCTATAAAGAGGATCATTTAGCAAGTAATTAGTGGACGTGGCTGGTATATAAAATGGGGCAGTTGATCGGGTATTATAACTTGGTGCATGAAAACAAATTACCTCAAGCAGCTGCGGACAATCAATAGCTCCAGACATTAGCCTACACAGGAAAACGCTATCGGTACATCGGCGTCGACTCTCGAGAGGTTTGAGATTGCATTCCCTGAGCATACGATCGCATTCAAAATCGGTCCATGGAATGCCCTTCTTGAACGAGATGTATCGTAAAAATTTTCGTTGCACCCGCTCAATGCGATTGACGGCGTTGGCATAAAAAGGGGACCATACGATAGAGCCATAATCCAGGACCGAACGAACGTGTGAATTATAAAGCGTCACCAGTGCAACGATATCCTTGAAATCGTTCGTATGTCGCCTAAGGAACCCCAGAGCCCTCATGGCCCTCGAACAAACCTCCTCCACGTGGTCACCGAAAGTGAGCCGCGCATCAAAAACAACTCCCAAATCCCTGACGGATGATACCCTCGCTATTTCATGGCCATTTATATTGTAGCTGGAATTAATGGGCGCATTTGACCTGGAATAGGTGATGCAAGCACACTTGCTGAGATTCAAGTGTAAATTATTTGCGCTACACCAACCACATAAAGAGTCTATGACCGACTGAAGAATCAATGTGTCATTGGGAGAACGAATGACATTAAACACTTTTAGGTCATCGGCGAACAACAAATAGTGCACCCCATCAGTTAGATAACTTGTGAAAAACTCACTGTTTGAAGTGAATTAACAATTATCGAATGTATTTACCCTTGAGGAGTAACGATTTCCACCGGTGAATCGAATGTTTCAGTACTGATTCAGAAAAATTCGAATATTGGAGCTCCATGCTATTATCGAAACAGAAATAGCTCGAGTAACCGTCAAATGCAGAATTAGAAAAGAATTTGAAATAATTCGCTGCATTCGGTTCACTGAAACGGGGAAAGCTTATTTTAGCTCACGTACGCCGGTTAAGCGTTATTGATAATAGTGAGAAGGGTTGGTTGCTCAACTGGAGTGGAAAAAGGCAGAACGGCCGCAGGTGCTTCTGTGATAAATAAAGAGCGAGCAATTCATCTTTGATGTACAGTTTCTCTCTGCACGACTGCTTGTACATCGTGGAAAAACGGATTCGTCGAAAATCGCTGTAATCAACGGTTGATTCACCAGAGCAGAAGGTTTGGCTTCGCTTGGCTCCGGGCCTAACTGCTTTTTGAATTCACTTTCCTCGCTCGAACTTCCACGTTTCGTGCTACCCGTTCCGAGACGTATCAGAAGGGCGGGATGCTGTGGAACTGAGCAACAGCAAAACGCCTCGTATTTCCCAATCTCATCTCGGAGCGCGCATGAAGTCATTTTCACCCACCTCAGACCGGGATCGACAAAACCTTTAGATACCCTCAGCTATAATGTTCAGATAAAACGTGAAAAATATGAGAATGAGGCGAATGAATATTTTGGGGGGGAAATTTCCCCTTAATTACCCTTATCAATTTTCTGTTCCTCGAGGAACATGGTATATACGTTCGTGATATCTGTTCATTATGCTCTCTGTAAACTGACATGAATAATGATCACAATGTTGTCGAAGCATTCGTCACATCATCATTAAAAATATATTATGGTTTATAATTTGAAAAATCGACACAATGCACCTATTTGAAAATATACGTTGACTTGAGGAAGAAATTACGAATGCAGGTATTGACTCAAGGTTTTTATCATATATGGCGAACACATATTCTGAAGTTACTGAGAGAGAAAGAGCTACTTTGAACTAAAATATTCAGCCATTAAGGGCCCAAGAGGACTTTTTACACGAGGGAAGTCATTTGGATACCACTGACGATGATCGATATTCGATCGAGCTCATCAATGCATATTAAATTCAGTCGACACGACCTCCCGAACTCCAGTACGTATAACGTATAAATAATCCGAAATTCTTTCCCAAATGAAAGCTTTTTGTGACTCCACCTTGGCGTTAAGTAATTCCAAATAATCGAATGATCCGTAGTTTCGAATTCATTCTGAAAACGTTCAAGTCTTCAACAATCGATAAATCAATTTATAATCTTCTTCGCATATCGTGGTTCATAATGTGAGTAAAATTTCTGTCTAATATCCCCAATCGTTGCGTGAGGTCGCCGACTTTATTTGAACGCACAACAGTCCGCAGAGCATACAATCCGCCGAGTAAACAATTTGATCAATTATTTCCCTCGAATTAGCGATAGGATATCGATCATAATTATTTATCGCTACTATAACCGAAGGAAAGCTAATATGGAGTTAAAATTAGGCGGCCGGATTCAGATCCGGGGAGAGATTACAGTCAACCACGCGATACCAGAGGTGTGCGGGTTATAGATAAATGACCGAAGGCTTAACCGTTATATTGAGCGCTACCGAAGAAAATTAATGTAGATAATATATTATAATAGAATTGGGGTTTTCAAACGAAAAAACGCTAAAAAATACGTCTTCGAACGATTGAATAATCTGATAATTGGATCACTATTGAAGAAAAATATATAATGGCGAATAAAAGGCTGTTTAATAACCTCCTTATTCTTTTCATTTGAATGATAACAACTTATTCTCTCCTAAACATCGAAGATTCGTAAATTGAGCCTTCCTAATCTAACTGAAAAATGGAAAAGAAATTCTGAAAAAATTCCAACAAGGATTTTTCTTATAAAATTGTGTTCTTACAGAGATTCTCAAGGTTGTGCAGGTTAGTTGAAACAGATACGAAGTCGGGTCCATATTCGTCGCTCAATTATAAACGGTTATCGCGAAAATGAGGTCAAGAGGGCCAACTGGTGTGAAGTGAAAAACGAACAGAAGCCACGCACTCGAAGCGCACGAGGGCAAATGTTCGCATGAAGTGCGCGGGTGGAAGATCGCTAACGAATCCTCTCCGTTAAACCCGGGGCCGAGTTGCTGACTACGCTATCGGGGGCATTACGAGACGAAGGCCACCAGGCAGCCTCTGGCTACGGGCCCACTAACATTAAGTTCCTTCTTGATGCTCCTGCTCTTATACCCGTTACATCGTTGGTAATCTTCCATCCCCGAGCAGACCCTATGTCCTTTTGGAGCCTTCGAATTCGCCCTGCCTTCGACGTCACAAGGCGCTAAGTGCCCTCTTCCCGTATAATTGTCGGTTTCTTCCGTTAGAATTAAGTTAGCATCACGAAGAGGTCGTTATCTGCACACCGTTCCCGGCGAGAACCGTCTCTTACACTAAACGGCCGCCTGTTTAAATGTCGTGTGATTATCTGACCTAGGGGAGAGAATTAACCTAATGACATATAACGATCGCTATGCCGTTGCGAAATGCGGAGGAAATATAGCGTACTTCCCTCGTGTGAGGTACCTACTAATGAAGGTGAAAACGTTGGACTGTTTTGAGAAATCCGTAGACATACGTGACGGTTTCAACAGTCACCATTTCAACCATTGCGCGAAAATTATTGTCTCCAGAATTTATTATTAAAGCTTATGGTCGTTGTGAAACGTTTAGTTGTTTATTGGAAATTCTACGTTTTCAAAAAATGAAACTTTTAATTGTTTTGGTTTATGGTTCAATAATAAACCTTTGCAATCGCCCAAGAAATAGATATTGTAGCCCCCTCAAAATTTGATGTTCTACGTTTCCACTCATGTAGAATCCAAATTAATATACAATTAAAAAAATACGTCCACCGTCCGCATTTTTATGGCGAGACTATAAAACCTATACATAATTGAGATTCTCAACAAGAATCAATGGGTGACAATAGCTCAGTTTTTAAAACACATAGCTACCAAAATTTTTAGGATATTATCAGAGGTCTTGAACTAGGAATTCATATTTTCCAATGTATATGAAAGATAGGCGAGCTCGATCTCAATTTCTATAAATTTTGTTTTATTATTCAATAATCAGCCATTTTAATCGCCCGAAAAATACATTTTTCTAGCCCCCTCAAAATTCGATTTACTTTTCAAGGCATGAAGAATCCGAATGT
This sequence comes from Tupiocoris notatus, assembly GCA_037159825.1. Classification (NCBI taxonomy): domain Eukaryota; kingdom Metazoa; phylum Arthropoda; class Insecta; order Hemiptera; family Miridae; genus Tupiocoris; species Tupiocoris notatus. The sequence goes on along the minus strand of JASJUZ010000425.1, from coordinate 29,849 downwards.
AGATTTTTTTAAATTCTGCCCGTCTGCCGTACGCCATACGCCACCTTCAATACTTTTCTGACAAAACTATAATATAGCCAAATTCCTGATATTTTCACCAAAAATCAATCTTGATTTGACAATGGCTCAATTCCTTAAACCAAATTACTAGCTCAATTTCAAGGGTATGGGGGAGGAGTCAATGTCGGTTTTACAAAGATTTTCGGACGAAGGTGTATTTAGTATTTTATAGATTTTTGGACGCTGAAGCGAATGAGACCCTCTCGGGGTCGATAGCTTTAATGGTTCTCGAGATTTTCAGAAATTCGGCATGAGGGTATAAATCGAGAATTTTTAGTGCTCTTAAAATCTTTCTATATACTCGTCGTCAAAAACTCTGTTAAGCTGTTCCGTTAGGCGAATAATTGAACTTCATTTGAAAATCGAGAAAAATAAGTAAATTACTGTTGTTGATTAAGAGTTTTCTGTTTTAACGTTTACAAATGTTCAGACACGTTATTATTACAAATGGATTTTCTTCCTGAACCACTATTGATTGGATTAATTTGAATAGTAAACCACTGTACTATCATTTGCAGCATTTTTGACGCTGAGTCGAATGAGACCATAACGAAATTGGTAGCTCTAATGGCCTTAATAGCTTTTTCTTTCCTCTTGTAGTTCTAGATTTTGTAAATGTGATTCTTGAAATTTTTGGTAGTTTCATAACTTTTCGGCTCAACTTCTTACATTCCTATGTAGTGTATAATAATTTACACGACCGCTATCAACAACGACATGTTAACCAATTGATTATCGCCTTGCTAAAAAATTACCAGAGCACTTCCATTCAAATTTTCTCCCTTCATTCACAGGTTGGCTGGCTCAAAGCTGAAGACCAGACCGTTCTGACGCTCCACGGGCGAGTGGTCACTCACAATTCGCGCATCCAAGTCACCCACGATAACCAACGGACGTGGAAGCTTCATATCAAGCAGCTCAAGGTATCAGACAGAGGATGCTACATGTGCCAGATCAATACAAATATTATGAAAAAACAAGTCGGCTGTATCGACGTCCACGGTAAGTTGCATCAGATAAATATTCAAAATTTACATACCCCCACCCCTCAAAAGGTGAATATTGAATAGCAAAAAAATTTAATTTTTTTGCGTCCATATTGTTTATATTTTCGAAATCGATAATCTGAGGTAATTTATTTCGGAGTTTGCATTTCAGAAGAATTTAGCTCATATTTTACTATTTCGAGTGACACAGAGAGAATGTGATTCTGTTTTGCTCAACTAAAGCCAACCAGGATCACAGCTTCCTTTCGCCTCGAGGGGGTTCGAATTAATATCCGCTCGAAACTCTTGTTTGCAGCCATGGGAGTTTCAACCTATCTTGCCACTTTGTATATTCTCTTACCTTCTGCAGCGCAATATCAAAAGAGAGCACTCAATGTTTGCGCTAGCACGTTGAATGTGTAAACCGTGTGTTTTTTTTTTTTCACAAACGTAAAGCCGGAAAAAAATCGCGGAAAAATCGGAAAAAATTAAAGTTTTAGAAAAATTTAATGAAAATATTCATTAACGTTGGGGATTTTTTATAAGCGTGCGGAGCAATTTTTTCTCTAAACTCTGCCATCTTAGAGGTATTTTAATTTTAATGAGTTTTCGAGAGGTGAAAAACAAAATTACGCTAGTATCATAAACGTAAGTGGTTCTATTCAGGAGAAACAAATTCATTAATTTATGTATGTAAATTACACTAGCTTTATCATTTCCGATAATTTCAACGCTACGCGATTCTGAAGAGTGGTATCAGAAATCTATATTCCAAAATACCGCTGGTCTTCATAATTTATTCCTTACTATTATACACAATCCTTCATAAATATACTCATTGATATTACGCACAATTTACAATTCGAATTATAATACAATTGCTGACGGTCAATCGTCAATCGAATTTTCGTCGTCAAATTTTCAATCGAATTTTCAACATTAAATTTTCAATTGAAGTCATAAAAATATCAAAATCGAATTATCAAAAATGATCAAACACTTCTTCACTTTATAGTGATACAAAAGCGGCAAAGTGTTGTATAAAATAGCACCTACTCAAAACTTCATCACTTCGTCATCTTGGTTTTCCCATCGGGAGAGAAACTTAATTTCTCCTTTAATTGTTTCCGACTTTGATTGCGTTAGTTCAGCTCCGATTCTAGAGGAAGCCGGGAAAACTTTTGTACTTAAGGCTTTTATTTGATTTGCGAAACATGGAACTTCCTAAGGAATCATTTATGCAGTTATTAGTAAAATTTGAATTCAAAGGCCTCCAACGTTAGATTTTTTCACGGATCCATCCAAATTTTCCGTTGTAGAAAGAATAGTTTCTACCGAACACATCTCATCTTGTATTAGTAAGGTTTCGCTACGATTTTCTTCAAAGAAAAAGGATTCTAAATTATTGTAGACAGGTTGATCCTCTTTCTGTTCTGATTTTTTTCCTCTTCACTAACAAAAAAATTTTCTACTTGCTTTACACTTCGCCTTTATATTCGATAATAATACGGAGAATTTCAAGGTGGATAAAGGCTAAATACTGAGAAATACTTTTTTATAAACCTGTTCGAAAAAAAGCCTTTGTCGTCGCATCATTTTACACAAGCCGGCAAATTAGCCGAAGTTTGAAAGCAATTATCCGTCTCTCGGAAGATAACGAAGGCTTACGACATTCAAAACCAACTCATATAGAAAGTAAAGAGGGCCGGGGAAAAACTCAGAAAACTCTCATTTCCTTCGTCTCAATCGTTTGGCATCGGGTGAGCTTAGTTTCTCCTTTTCCCAATTTAATGGCCTCCTAAAGCGCCCACATTGTTATTCATTAGCCACCATGAGTCCTTCGTCCCTGCTATTTCGACTTCTTTTATTCCATTCGGGCTAATCAAATTCGAACTTATCCAACTTCCAAATCGATGCGCTTTTTCAACCATTTTCCCCTATGATGGAAAAATATGCCGGCGTTTTGACCATTTTTCTTCGTTTTCGTTCTTTCTTTTCCATATAATTTTTTTCTAGCATCTAACTGGGTCAGTAAGTCATGACTTATAATGACGAAATAGACGTCAACTTCGTAGATTATCGACAAATCGTATACATCATTTGAACTTTGTTATTAAATTCACAAAAAAACGAACGGGCGATTCAAACTTTGTGGACCTAAGTAGGTCATTTTATTGTTCCCGAGAATCCCCGAGCGGTGAAATTCGAAATCGAATTCTTTCGAGCCGGTTTTCTTGACCAGCGATATTTTCAAAAGCAATAACGTTCTCCGCCGGCGGGGGACGTGACGTTATGAAAATACCAAGGAGCCCTGAAACTTTTCCGAAATAAGATTCAGCTTTTACGAAGATTACGAGTCTTTTCCTCTAGTTCCATGAAATCCCCATTCCAGCAGTAGAATTTCATAAGTAATTGGGATCAATAAGCTGAAGAATCTCGACTTCTGGATAGGAAAAAATGCAGACTGGAATACTTTAATATGTTTCCCCCCTACAGAGACGGTATTTTACTGTAATTAACTTAATTTACTTCCCATCCAAACGATACAGTATCAATTATTTCGATATAAATTAAAATATAGAAAACATCTGTCTTGTAAGTCATTCAATACTTGATATTATCCTTAAATTGGATTTTATTAACGATAACCAGGCGTTTATTACTTACTACTGGGAATTCCGAGGGCGCTAAAAGCCAACTGAAATATTTATTCGTATGGCTTTCATTATTTCAACAACCGCAAATTCAAAGCTCGTGAAAATGCGAAAATTCGAAGTTGAAATAATTCATTCTGCAAATGTAACAACGTTCAATAGGTGAAAACTGAAGTTTGTAGCCGGTGCGAAAATTAATAATTTCCAATTTCCGATTTTTTTGCGTTTGTATCCAATGAATAATTACATACGTTTTTACGTTTTTGGTAAATACGTATTTCGCTGCAACGTGAATGCCTCCGTTCCACGATCTATTCATAACATAGGCAATAAATCAATTTTGCAATTTCCGAGCCATTTTGTCAACTTCGGTCGTGCGAAGTAGTCGACATATTTTCCACGGAAAACCCGTGTTCAACGCGAAGACCTTAGTTCATAAATCACCTTTCATCCGTTAATTGACTCAAACTACGTGCTAAAAAGTAGTGTTCCTTCAGGCGCCAGTCAACACGCTTAGCCAATTACATTTCGTTGATTAGCGCCTGACAGAAAATCGCGTGAGCGGCCAATAGCGTTTTAGTTTGATACTTTCTTTAGTAGTTTGCGGTCGCTCTTAAGCTTGAAATCTCGTTCATCAGACTTTTGAATATTTCCGCGCGAAGTTTCAAGCTGCAAGACGTTGTGCTGATCATTTTTCATCTGTATTAGCGTTATAACAGCCGATTGCTTCAAATAAGACTTAGCAGATCACCCATCGACCAGCCACCGTGCAAGAAACTCACATAAAAATGTTATTATCGATTGAAAAATACATTTTTGGTAGCCGAGAGCGTTTGAAATATCACAACCGTGATATGCTTCAATTTTGGACCTCAAGGATATTTCAGGATCAAGAGGGCGGACACGTGCAAGGATTCCGCTTCCAGAGACATGTGATAGCGGGACTTGAAAACTCTAATGCCTAGCGGTTTTACTATGCGCCTTTGCCACAGCTCAACGCAGCATCCGGCGCGAGAAGATCCGAACCCGTTAAAAGCGGATTTGGAATTAATTGTGCCGAACTAATTAGTTTTGTGAGAACAAGTCGGTTGAAATTGTCGAGGTTTCTACTTAACAACATCTATCACGAGGGTCGAAGCCATTTATAAAGACACGGGAGGATGGGTCACCGCTTGGGTGGTCGGAAGTCCACACAGTTCCCAGTGTTCCCTAACTAAACCTCCTCTATACCCGAGCTTTCGCTTCACTGACAGAAAAGCGGCTCTTTAACTTAATGACGGCTCGACGGTTCGCAGAAAACCCGCGATTGGCTCCTAAAAACTGTTTCGCTTCCTAAGCTAATGAACTTTCTCGCCCCGCAAACTCGGCCACTTTGTGGGTAAACGAACTAAGCAAAGCGAGTGATTCGTTACAAAAAGAACACGACCTTTTGGAGTAACAGCGCGAACTAATGAACTTGCGGAACGGGAAGGGTTAAGAGAAGGTCTACACCTAACTACGGAGAAGACGATTGTCTTCTTCAATAGATTTGACTCTTCTCGTTCCCTTTTTAGATGCTGTAAGTTTTCAGATTGCTCAAACTTTCAAACAAAGTATGAAAAGTGCTGACAAGAGCTAGACAGAGTATCAATCCGGCAAAACCAACTGAACAGTGAACAAGAATAATTTTCAGATGAGACTCAGATTCTCTCCTCTCACTCACCACATCCACTCCAATTACAAAGCCATCCTCACAAAATCAACGATACTTTCACCCCTTATCCACTCCAGTTGCCCAATACTCCACTCCTACTCTACCCTTGATCCACTCCCGATCCACTCCTACTCCGCTTGTACACTACTCTTACCCCACTCCTAGTCCACTCCTACCCCACTCCTACCCCACTCTCATTCCACTCCTACTTTACTCAATACTCCACTCCTATTTTACTCCTACTCTACTCCACTCCTACTCAAATCATACTCCACTCCTACTTTACTCCTACTCTACTCCTACTCCTACTCCTACTCCTACTCCTACTCCTACTCCTACTCCTATTCTTACTCCTACTCCTACTCCTGCTCCTACTCCTACTCCTACTCCTACTCCTACTCCACCCCTGCTCCTTTGGATATTGATAATGGCATCCGAGTTGACGTTATTTCCAAATAATGTTTACCCTTGAACAGATCGCATAACTATCACATTTTTCATATTTGAATTACAATCATAAAAATCAGCATCCTAATTTACACAACATAGTCTCTACTGTGTGCGAAGTAACGCGGTAGGAAGAGCGTAAAACGTGATATCTTCCTTTGACGGTAAATTTTCTAGGCGTGGTTACGTTTGAAACGAGAGTTCTCGGGTCTACCGTGTGCGATGATTTTTCACTGCTTGAGATTTTACTCTTTGTCAAAGCGTGGTTCCGTCTCTTTGCAAAAGGAGACGAATTCGCTTTACGTTATCTCTCATTAATATCAAATTAAGCAAAGCAGAAACGCCTTTCGTCATTTGACACCGTCTCTTACAAACTTCGGTAACTCGAGTATAAGGTATGTTTCGACGCTTTCCTAGGAAAAGATTGAGCTTCAAGCATGAAACGTCTGCCAAGTTACGTTTAGCTAAGGAAGCGAGCTTGGTAAAATAAGTCAAATTTTAATATTTAGAGTTATGATGCAGCTGTCGAGAAATGAACGGAGCTTTTTGAGTGATATAATTTTGTATCATACTAACCGTGAAATAAACATATTGCTTCAAAAATAGAATCCCAACCGCTGAAGTATTTTCTCATTTGTTGTATCGACACGAATGAACTTGCTGATTGCGACATAATAGTAGGTACAATTTTTTTAAACTTCAAATAGATATCTATAGGTTTTCCCGACCTCTATGATCTGATTGGGCAGCTCCTCGCTGTATAGGCGGACACGCATTCAAAAATCTGAGCCTCATCGCGTATTCTAGTTGACGTTGTATCGCTAAGCGGGGTTTGAGTGCGAATAAATCCCGTCAATTGAGCAGAGATACGCAAATAATATTCAAAAGTCGAGTCACGGGAGTGAAAACGAGACGCTCCCTCAACCTTCTAGAGCGAACAAAAGGGAAAATCTCGCTTAGTAAGTTGCACACGCACGAACTTCTATCCCTTCGATATTATTTCATATTTTTCCGAAGGTCGATGTTGTTCACGGCAGAGAAACCGAGCGAAAGCCGATGCTTGAATTTCGTTATCCCAAAAGTGTTGATTCGTGGCTGTAGTTTGTTAGATAAAAGTCCGCTGAATGATTGAACGGCTATCTCGACATGCCGGAGTAAGATAACTCGTAATTACAAATTAATATTTATACGAGGTAAAGGGCATCCGTTCGAGACACCTGGATACCTTTTGAAAACCTTATGAGGTAGCGATGAGAAACGCATCTCAAATCAAACCAGCATTCGCGAAACAACTACAGAATACAGTTCGAAGACAAATATCGTCTGTCTGCTGAAAGGGAAGATTCCACATGAATGTATTCTTGCCAAATGTTCAGTTAATAAATAAAACGAGATTAATAGGTGACTTCCCACTTATACTTGAAATCCTGATATCTAATAGGAAAAGCAGAGTTTAATTCATTTTGTCTATCCAATTGTTGGCTAATCTGCGAGTAATAAAATTATTTTCGAAAATTTAATCGCCGTATTTCAATTATAAGTTAATCGTAGTCTATCTATTTCAGTCCGAATGAATAAAATACGCAATCTACGTAACCTTTTTTGAATTCATTGCCCGCGTAACAATTCTTTTCGACGCTCGTTCCCAACATAAGGGCAGCTGCCTCTAGAGGGTGCTCTTTCGCTCGAGGGTTGTCCTCATCGTCTTAACCGTCTTTCTCCCTTTTCCTTCCTCACCAAAGAGAGATTTACTACACGAGAGTGCAAAGGGTCGATCCCCTCTTCCGCTGTACAGTGGCAGTTTTTGTCTTCCGCCATTTAACTGGTTGGTTTCGTGTTTTCAAATTTTCCGTTCCACCATCATAAACTCGAAAATTAAATAAACGAATACCAAGTGTAAGTCATATGCGATTAAAAACCAGGACGATTAAACGAATTAACACCTTTCCTCGAATTCGATTCATAGTCTGTTAAAAGCTTTAGATTTAAATATGCCTTTTTCGTCATTCGCTTAGAAATAACTACACAATAAATCATATATTCTGGGGAATTGTTTAATAGTTTAAAATGAAATTCCGATTGACCTTTATATTTCCTATCGGCTGCATCGCTTTATCTCATGCATAAAAACCGCTTACGTTTTACGAACAGTAAAATCCATTATAGTCTGAATCTATTGAATTACCGCACAATAATTATACTGATTGCCCGGGTTTTCACGACTGAAGGCTCTTTAGTTTTTTTTTCTCCATATCGGTACGAAGAAGGAAAAAATAGAAAACTAGACTGGGGAAAAAGTTTTCTCCCGTTGTACACTTAACAACGTCGAGATTCAACTTTTCCTTCTGAAAGTTTCCATTAAAAACACCCCAAGTTTGAGGTTGCTAACGAGTTGCTGTAATGAGCTGTGCTAAGTTGCGTCTGAATGGAGTCAGATTCGTGTATAATAATGGTTGTGGAAAATCCTCGTTTATTCCCTAATAACGCACACTTCATTAGAAGACCTTCGCTAAGTTCATTCGCCATGATCGTTAACATCCTCTTAAAGATTAAGCCGTGTTTGTTTCTACATTCTTTCTCGGAAAATACGCAGGGAACGATGTTTATAGAGTTCATGGAATTTTTTCATGTTAGGAGAAATAGGACGTGAAAAAAGAAAGCTGAATATTTAAACGTTTATTTTTATCAATCGATGAATAAAATATTCCTTGTAAAATACATACGAGCGCATTGATCAACTGTTATAATTATAAGTACCAAGTAACGATGAAAAACCACCACGTTAGTACTTCAATGAATTTTCTCAGTTAAAAAAAAAAAAAAAAAAAAAAAAAAAAAAATTAGAAAAAACGAAACAGTGAACCACGAAAAATTATAAAACTCATATAATTTTGGAAAAATGTCCATTTTTGTGGCTGAAAATTCGTATTCAGCGGTGATTTCATTTAAGATTGGGTTGGAAAATCGGGGTTAAAATAAAAATCCGCGGCGGTGTGAAATTTTTTTTATTGTGTCTACTGTCCAATAAACCAATTTATTTTCAAACGTTTTATCCTCAAAAACCTTGGCGAAAGTTCGATTTTTTTTTATTCAAAAACTGATTTTTAAGTACCATTTGCAAGTTTTTTCCAAAAATTGAAACAAAAATCACAATATCTGTGTCGTCTGCAACTTTCGTAAAGTTTTAGCTCAGGTAGACATGACAACTTTAAGTTTTCCAAGATTTGAAACTTGCACAGTGGATAGCATTGACAAAAAGTAGTCCATTCAGATGTTTGAATATGCCAAAAGATAAGTAATTTAACTGTCCACATTTAACCCATGTAATGTACCTATCCATTTTTCAACCGTTTCTGAGGTATTCGACAATATTGGTGGAATAAAAATGAAAACATCTCATTTCTCAACTTTAAACCTTCTTTTCATCTATTTAGTAAGAAAGAAACAAAGAATGATCCATATATTATTGATATACACATCATCAACTATCATAATGCTGAATTTGAGCGAGATCGAAACCAAAAAAATTTTCACGAAACATCCAAGGGGTACCCCTGCGATTTTTTTCTACCGATCAGTTAACGATTTTTTACTTCTCTCTCGATACAGCTAAAAATCTGAAATTTTCAGGAAAGTTGCGTCATACCAGAATGTATTTTTGTGATTTTTTTCAATTCTCGGAAAAATCTACAAACGGTCCAAAAAAATCGGTTTTTAAACTCTCAAAAATCGACCATTAAACGTGCTTTTCGGGGGCAAAAACATTTGAACCAACTGTTTTATTATGCAGGAGTCTTCATTTGAACGCCTTACACACGTACATTGCAAAACATTTGGAGAAAAAAACTCCAACAGCGCCACAGAAATTATTTTCCGTAAAGCGAGTTTTTCACCGGCCGGAATTTCGAGCTCCGCTGGCATCGGCATGGGTGGAAAACTAATCTTACGTTTTTAATCGATTTTGAAAGCTATTCTTATGGGAAATTCAACGCTGAATCCGATTTTGACATCAAAACAACGGCAATTTGATGATAACGATCAGTTTTACCAATTTTAGTACTACACCGTTTTCAGGTTTTTCAACTTTGAAAATGCTTTCCCAATACTTACAGTACTGTTCAATATTATTTAGGTATTAATCATTCCTATAGGAAATCAGACGTTGAATTCGAATTTGAAGTGAAAAGTATCAAATTCTAACGATTAATGATATTTTTTGAATTTCTTCGAATTTTATACTTTTGGAGTATTACCTAACTAATTATTTTTCGTCACGTTCGCAAATTTTGAAAAAATGAGTTCTGTGTAAGCAAATTGAAGGAATTTTATTTAGAATCGATTAAAAATAAAAAAGGGAAGGGATTTTTTTTCAAGATATTTTCCACTTTTTGGTAAAAAAGAGTTTTGATTTTTCTTCAATCACTAATAGCTCCGCGGAGACAACAATATCATTCCGAAATTCCCAAAAAAAAACGGGGTTCATAAAATGTCAAAGTGAAATAAAACTGAAATGAAGGCTTAATAAAAATAATAAAATTTTTCCACACGATGATTTCGTCTCTATTTTACGACTCTATCTTAAAATTGGTAAATGGAGCAAGCGGTACAGGTACAAGAATCAGCAAGGAAGTGAATATATTTTTCTACAAAACAATTTAGAACATATTGTCACCAGCGAAATAAAACTTGGCAGTAACAATAAGTCATGGAGAAGCATCTCGTCTTCAACACTCTATAATCAAAATTTGATTACCTTGCCCCAGTTTCCCAATCAATTGTATGCCCAAGATTTTTGACCTTCGCTTCGAGCCAGTTTAGCTCCGGTAAAAAAACCACCAACGAACAAAGTCTTGTAATTTTTCTTTTAAAGAATTTAATAATTTACAAAACGCTGTAGTAAAATTTTATCGTCTTGTGGAATTGTTTCGAGAAAATCGAGTATAACTGCTTGAAAACGTTGTCCGGAAAGGTCAAAAATTGACATAAACCTTCCTCGAGAAAAATCAATATCTAATGACATAAAATATTAGACAACTTAAAAATTATCTTTCTAATGACATATTAGATGATCTAATGACATAATATTCTTGAAGAATATTACTAGATGGATTAATAAATAGCTTGTTATACTTTTTTAAAAATAATTTTTAGTAAATAACGCTAAATAACCTGAGCAGATCATAAAACATCAGGCATCGTATGCATTCTGAACTAAACGTAGTACACGTTACCTGCCCAACCTGGCAGTCTTGAAGGAGGGATTGTCTCTCCGCCGCTGATCCATTCCCTGAAATCTTTCATGGGTCATAGTTACCCCTAAGAAACGTTTTACATCTTCTGAAGCGTTTATCGCTCTTAATCTCTAAATAACCGAGCGGAAATTTGGCGAAGTCATTAATGGGAAAATACTGCAGTATAAAATTAAGCGTTACGATTAATTAATGGGATTCTGTGTGTCCCACAAGGCCAGACCAACTGATAACAAATGCAACGAAATTTCTCTATCGTTAGAGTTAAATAAAATACCCAAAATATCCAAATTATTTTCGATCGTTTTAAAATTTGTATATTCAGTAAAATACTCTCTGCTACCATCTGTTTTCCTCCTAGTGCCGCTTTCATTCGTATGTACTCATCGTTGCTGTATTTGTCGTCGGCGAACTCTGAATGAACCTATTCGATGAACGTTTGATAAAGGCGTAGACCTCAATGGTGACACTTAATCATCGCCGGCTCAACGGTTGCCCTAATATTCGTCGGTGATACGCATCAACGGAGTTAGATGCGGAACGCGTTAGCATAGGAATAGAATAGATATTCAGACGAGATTTGTGACCCTGTTGTTTTGAGGTCGAAGTAGCGGACGGTGTAGGCATTCGGAATGCGCCAACGCTTGACTTCGATTGTTATTCATAAACAACAGCTCGGCATCTCAACTCTCAAACGTGTGATGGCCACTGTACGTTTCACATATTCCGACACCATTATAACCGATATTACAAACCGCAGAAGAGCAGAATGCGCATGCACGCACGCACAAATGCGATGTTGTCGCGTTGACAGCCGTTGGCTGCGATGTTTGGATTCCTTCCACCGTACGTTCCTCTATGCCAGGAACGCTTGTCTCACGTCTCAGAATTCTGATGAGATGCCGCCCTTTACATCAGTGTCACCATTTGAGCTCGGGCTTTTCTCCGCGTGATGAACAGCCCAAATATTTGATAAATGACAAAATATTAGCGCTTGATACTTGGCTTGCTTCGCTGCTCGTAGAGAAGTATATATGCTGTTTTACGCCTCAAAATTTATTTTATTGATTATTTATTTTTGAAATAAGTACTTCGTAGATTTGGAGAACGGTTAAAGTTTTTTTTTTTTTTTTTTTACTTTGATTGATCCGAATCGACTTATTCAAGAATGTCTATTTTATAATTTGTATTACATCGATTTACATTCAAATTAGAACCCTCATGTTTTTCTAATTAATACCTTACTAATCTAGTAAACTAGTTATTTCTATCTAGTTCTTTTTATTTACCTGCTCATTTTACTTTTTATTTTTGGAAACATTCATACTATAATTTCATCGATCCTCCGTATTCCAGTTATATCTCACTCAAATTACCCAAAATTGTTATTAAACGGTATGAATAACGTATCAAGCTACGAGTATATTCAGGAAAAAGTTTTCATTTTGTAATTCAGTCATATTATTCTAATACGCTATATACACTCGGTATGGCCTGAAACGCTGAAAAATATCAACGCCTTTATCTCCCGGTAAAATGAGCCTGATTTGGCCTCTTAAACAGCTCAAAGCCCGGTTTTATCGAATTTCACGTCATTTCCTCCCTAAAAATAAAGCGGTCTGAAAATGGAATCAGCGGTTCGATGTGGAAAAATATTGTAATCGATTGCTCGGTAAACTGAAGGACTCGAGCGTTGTTTTCCCCGTTCAGTCAAATCGATGAGCCCATTTCGGCTCGAATTTCAACATCACTTAGAATCCCTTACAAAGCGGTTGAGGCCCCAAAACGGAATATTATCGTGGCAATATTTGCAAAACAGAGCGGTATAATGTTTCGTTGTCGGCGGAGTCCGGAGATGGACGTTCGACCGCATCTCAATTCTCGCTCGGTGAAGTCTGAGGGCGTTCGACGAATATTTATACCAACACGATTTAACATGCGACTGAACATTGTTTTGAAAATATAGCTAACGGTGTCTTTTTTTTTGCCTATATAAGTTTTTATTTTTTTGGGCTATTTTCAATTAAGGAGACGCTATGATTCATTCTACGAAAAATTCCTAGGGGTTTCTAAATGGAATGGTTGACCTTCTTTCATATCTTTTCTGCAATTTAATATTCTGTTTGTTATGATAAATTATTCATATCTGACCAGTGGCAGAGTGATTTGGAGTGTTTCTGAACTTATACATTTTTTATAGCAGAATCTTTTACCTTTTAGGTATGATGGCTAGATATTTAAATATTCATTATTTCATCTTCGACTCAACTATTTTCGTGCCATGTTAATTGATTAGTTTAAGAGGGAAAACTCGCGAGGGGGGATTTTTTTTTTTTTTCAAATTGCCTCTTACAATTTAAGTTCGTCAATTTTTTTCAATCGCAAAAAATTCAATTTTGTTCAAAAATATTGACCTTTTGGTTTGTCGACTCGAATTCAAAACACTGGCTGTGCCACTTCTTATAACGCTGCGTGAATAATCTTTCATACAAAAGAGCAAGAAGTTATACAATTCCTCAAACGTTGTTTGATACTGAAGCTGCAGGACGAGCTTATAGATGCGGTTTCATGTGGAACCTACGAGAGAAGCAAAATAATGAGGGTTCAAGTTCGCTGTTTTGTTTGAAACAAAATTATTTACGCTTGGCATATTTAATTATAGTTATTACCCTTTGTAAAACGGCTTCCTCTTCGCACTGGTCGTATAATTTGCTTCACTCCGCCTTCTATTTAGTTCAAATTCCTCTCAGGCCTAATAGGCATGACTGTCATGGGCGATTTTCATTGCCAATTATTAGAAAAAATGGCGTTAAATGAGGAAGAAAAAACTGCGCATTTATTCTGCTTGGAATAAATTAGTACACCAAAAAGAAATTGAAAGCAGAGGTTTTTTATTTTAACAATGGCGAAAAAATTGTGCTCGCTCAGTTATTATTAGATAGTAGTTATTATTTATATATCATTTTTATTAATCAAAATAAATTAAAATATCATTAAATTATATTATTTGAGTGATAATCAATCATTTTAATTTTTTGTTAATGTTATTTATTTCAATTTCAATTGAGTAATAAATTTGATAATATATCGATTGATGTGTTATAATTATTTTAATGACTAATTACAATTTAATAATAGTAAAGTTATTATAATTTATTATAGGCAATTACTGTGTTAGTAAATTCGCTTTCTTACGCTTTCTGTTGAAAAATCCTTAATAAGACATTTCCGTGTTTCAGTGCCGCCGGATATACTGAACGATGAAACGTCGGCCGACGTGTCCATTCAAGAAGGAGAAAACGCAACGTTGATCTGCAAAGCTGCGGGACATCCGGAGCCTCGAATAACGTGGAAACGCGAAGACGGGAGCCAGATATTGATAAAGAAACCGCGTGGGGAGATGTATGGAGGTGAGCATGTTCGATATAACTGATTAGATGAACTTGTATCTATAAAAACGCTGGGAGACATAAACAATTTCAAAATAAAATTTACTATATAAATTTATCGTATAAAATATAATTTACTATATAAATTTATCGTATAAAATATAATTTATTATATAAATTTATCGTATAAAATATAATTGACTATATATATTAATTTCCTAATAATCTATAAAATAAGTGAACGATATGAAAGAAAATGTATTGAGCGGAATCGATTTCCATGTTTTTATTTTTTATATATTTCGATATCCGCAATGCCACTTGCGAAACTCATTCCTCCGACTAGCGGAGATTAATTCGCATCGTCGCTTTTCAGCGTGGTACGTTTCATCTCCTTGTGATTAACGTCCGAAGGTCCAAGCCGACAATTAACTTGGATTATGTTTCATGCGGGACCAACCTTCATATATATATATTTCTCTCCCTTTCAGCGGTTCGACCTTTTCGACGCGGGAAGTTATGAACTCGCTTTTACCCTCGTGTTTTCGTCCCAATTCCCCTAGCCGAAGGAGAACATAATATTCGCACTCATTCCATCGCATTTGCCTTGCCTACCTTACAACCAACGTCATCATCGCAGGTTCAGTTCCGCGTCTAATTAAGCGACATTACTCAGCAACGTTATTCGAGAAAATTCGGTATTGTCGGCAAACAGTCTGATAATTAGAACAAATAGCGACTGCTGAATTTTGGCTCGGCGAATTGCTATAATGAAGTCATGATTATGATTAGTCGAAACGATTTCGCTGAACAAAAAATGAAAATATAAGATTCTCATTGTGAGATTCTAAAACTGCACAGATAAAAATGGTAAAATAATAAAGGTTTCCCTAATTTCATCGGTGATTAGATCCGCAATGAATTATGTCGTATGTGAATGTCAGAAAAGTTTAGAAAAAATTCATTTTACATGGGACCAATTGTAGTAATTCATTTACGAGATTGAATAATTCGTAGCAAATATGACTAACATTAAGAGTCTATTAATATAAGAGTAACGTCCCCTTTATTCAATCAATTTGCTTGAACAACTTGACTTTTTTCTTAATGTTCCACTTTTTTTCGCACTTTTTCAACTTTTTTTCAGTAAAAACCGATCAAAATACTTTGAAATCGTCTTTATCCTAGTTAAACGGGAGGAAAATTTGATTGAATATCAACATTATTATCTCCTGAAGAAACCACCGACCAACACCCTTCATTTTCCTATTACTGCAATAGTAATTCAGTTAAGCTAATTCCGTCGCCATTGTGCCGCAAGGGGGGCCTTGTAATCATCTTGATCCTTCCATTAAGACGTTGAAGAACGCGGAGAGAAATGCCCGCCAGTGCCGCGGTCGTCAGAGCGATTTATTTCAATCCCTCCCTTCGCCAACAAGGAAAGTGAAGCGGTTGTGTAGCGAGGAACTGCGGTCCGATTTTGATTACCAAAACGGCCCTTGAGTCCTCGACCTCCTTCTCAACTCTGGCCCTCTCACTAGTTATTAATTGTCGCCTAAGCCCTCCAAAGGTTGAGTCATCCGAAAGCAGAGCTGCCGTTTGTTCGGATTTCACCTTTGTCTCAATCAGAATCCGACGCCTTTCAAATAATCTTTCAAGCTCCGCTTGTCAAACTTGCGTGAATGTAAATTAATCTCGATTATTTGAGATTTAAAATTACCTCTATTTCCTACGATCGTAGTTTCTCATCATAAAAAAGGTTTCTTGTTCCTAATACTCTTTGCTTTGAAGGCGATTTAGAAATACCCCTCAGGCCAACTACAAAAGGTCGGTTTCTCCAGGAAATTACAATGGCTCTGATTTAATAGGAGCGCGAAGAATTTTTTCGTAATGAGATTCGTTAGAATAGCTTTAACCTTCATACGCTTGGGACGGAAGGTTAAAGGGCTCTTAAAAAACTTCATCCACCCGTTCTAAAAAATTAAAAAAAAAATACGAAAAAATTTCATCGTTAAGATTCCCTTGCCCTTTTCCCCGTGCCCTCTTACAAATATCCTCTCAATAACAATTCTTTAACAAAGCGAATCTTTTCCGCGAATTTACACCGCTCGATTTCTCTCCGTATCTTTCATATTTGCAGCCATCCTCTACTATAATAGCTTCTTTCGTTCCATGTATGTCTTTGCTCGGCTCATATTCGCTTTCGCATACAGCAGTAGCTCTGTCTGTGGACGGGCATTTCCATCCTCTTTGATGCGAGTTACAGCCCAACGAATCTCATTATAGCTTTACCGTGCGAGCACTCGAGGAGCGGTTAACGATTGCTAATAAAGTTGCCGAAGGTTTTATTGCCGCACTCTCGAGGGCAGAAGCTGCGCTTTGCTCTCGAAGCTAACTTGACAAGCGGAGTTAGAGAATGAAGCTTCCCTCGCGTTCGCCGTAGGTATCTTTATAGGCTGTCGAGAACTTGGAGATACCGTCGAAGTACAGGCGAAAGTGAGCTTACGATTAAATTAGCCAACTTTTTTATTCCATGCCGGCTTATACAACTCAGTTCGGGCTCGAGCTAACTTCGCTGATCTTTGATGAAGAGAAGTTTGCATCCTGGTTCAATAGCTAGGCGAAGGCCGATTACGTTCGACGAATGTCAAGGGAACCGTGATATAATCAGGATTAATATAATAATCGACCTCGTATTGAACTTTCATTGAACGAAATTTGAAAATTTATAGATAAAAATATTTTAAATCGACTAGGCTTGCAATTTTTGTATAGAAAATATTTTCTCCAGCTTTGCGAATAAAATATATTTTTGTCCAGAACGGTAAATTAAACCGTGAGAAGTAAAACACACTAATCGGATAAAAAAACGCTGCAAATGATTGTACAGTGGTTTATTATTCCTTCACTTCAATAATAATTTCAGAATCCTATCCATTTATGATAGTAATTATTCAGAACTACATGAATGTGTAAACGTTTCAACCGAAAAAAAGATCGGTAACTATCGGGGAAAATTCCGTAGCAACTATTTTAATTTTAATTAATTTTACTTTTCTCAATTTCCTAATTAAAAACTAAATTTTTTGCCTAACAGTACAGCTGGAGAGAGTGTTTGTCGATCATTCCAATGAGTATAGAACAATTTTTATAGCTCGAAGAACTCTCGAGTTATACCCTCATGTCAAATTTCTGAAAATCTCCCAAATTCGATACAAAAGCTGTGATAACTTGGGAACCAATGGAGCTATCTACCCCGCTATGGTTTCATTCGATTCAGGTTCCAAAAATCTATATAATTTGATAACACGTACACATTTTTCTGAAAAACCGTGGAAAATATGAATTTTCTCCCCCTCAAAACCCCCCAAAAATACCCTTAAAATTGAGCTAGCAAGTTGGTTCAAGAATTGGACCGTCGTGGGACCGAGATTGGTTTTTGGGGAAAATTTCAAGAATTTAGCTATTATGGTTTGGCCGGGAAAGTGTTGACGGCGTACGGCGGACAGACAGAATTTGTTTTATTGGATATTCGGATTCTACATGCCTTGAAACGTAAAACATCAAATTTTGAGTTGGGGGGTTATAAAAATTTTTTTCTTGGGTGATTACAATGGTTTATTATTGAATAATAAACCAAAATAAACTAAGGCAAGAAAGGAAAAAGTGCGAGAAGTCTTGTAGTTTATAGATGCCTCGTGGGGAATCTGAAAAATCGCGATGTCATTCAAACTTCATCATTTTCTCAACTGATTATATTTTCCGTGGACTCTCTCCCAAGTCATTCTAATGAATGCTCATCCGAAGACATGTAACGTACGAACGGCAAGCGGACTGAGAAAACAACTGCGACGGAATGAGCGCAAGGAGCCGTTAGGAGATCGACAGATAGCAAATATTACCGCGAAGGCCTCTAGACTGCAATCTTGGTTGGTTGTTTGCTTAAGCTTCCCAACCCTAACAGTTCACGTCATACTAACAACTACTCCAGAGAATGGGACAGAAGCGCCAACCGGAGGCGGAGGATGCGATGAACTTCTACAATCCTCCGACCACCCTTAGTTTCTCCTTGCTGCTCTCGCTTCTCAATACCTGATAACACCCGCAGACTTGATGCTCGCCGAACCCTGTGGAAACACCTGCAGTTTATTGTCAGCCATTTCAGACTTGTCCCGATCCTCTTCCGACGCTTCTCCTTCCGGCGAATCCATCGCTACTTCCCCAATTATAATTTCTGATCCGCCAACTGTAAGCTTCGCCACCTCAAACTACGGTCCTCCGCGTCTGAAGTGATAGAATTATCGTTAGTCAAGTCAATGTTTCTTAATGGAATATAATAATATGCGTATTGAAGGAACTTCTCCGGCTGACAAATTTTCGCACTGCTCTCATTTTTTTGCTGAGAAAACCGCGTGAAATAACATCATAATTGAATAATAATAATTTATTATTATTATTATAACATCATTTTAAGGAGGTGACTTGAAGTTTTTTTTTTTTTTTTTTTGTACGTTAACACGTTTTTAGGCTGAAGAGTTTTAGTGCATTGGGTGTTTTTCAATAACTTAAACGTGGGAGTTTTGGTTACTTTAAGTAACAAGTTTCTTATGGTTACCACCTAGTCGATGATCGATTGTGGTAACGATTTGAAATATATGATTTTTGGTTTATTATTCAATAATAAACCATTGTAATCGCCCAAGAAAAAAAAATTTATAACCCCCCTCAAAATTTGATGTTTTACGTTT
Organism: Tupiocoris notatus; assembly: GCA_037159825.1. Lineage (NCBI taxonomy): Eukaryota > Metazoa > Arthropoda > Insecta > Hemiptera > Miridae > Tupiocoris > Tupiocoris notatus. The sequence goes on along the minus strand of JASJUZ010000425.1, from coordinate 10,623 downwards.
CAAGGCATGTAGAATCCGAATATCCAATAAAAAAAATTCTGTCTGTCCGCCGTACGCCGTACGCCGTACGCCGTACGCCGTACGCCGTACGCCGTTAGCAGTTTTCCGGCCAAACTATAATAGCGAAATTCTTGAAATTTTCACCAAAAATCAATCTCGGTCCTACGACGGCACAGTTCTTGAACCAACTTGCTAGCTCAATTTTAAGGGTATTTTTGGGGGGTTTTGAGGGGGAGAAAATTCATATTTTCCAGGGTTTTCCAGAAAAATGTGTACGTGGTATCAAATTATATAGATTTTTGGACGCTGAATCGAATGAGACCATCGCGGGGTCGATAGCTCCATTGGTTCTCGAGTTATCACAGCTTTTGTATCGAATTTGGGAGATTTTCAGAAATTTGACACGAGGGTATAACTCGAGAGTTCTTGGAGCTATAAAAATCGTTCTATACTCATTGGAATGGTCAACAAACACTCTCTCCAGCTGTACTGTAGGCAAAAAAATTAGTTTTTAATTAGGAAATTGAGAAAAATAAAATTAATTAAAATTACAATAGTTGCTACGGAATTTGCCCCGATAGTTACCGATCTGTTTTTCGGTTGAAACGTTTACTACAGATGTTCTGATTAATTACTATCATAAATGGATAGGATTCTGGAATTATTATTGAAGTGAAGGAATAATAAACCACTGTACAATCATTTGCAGCGTTTTTTTTTTTTTTTTTCAAGAAAATGCAATGCACTGAAATTCTCTATGAGAGTTTTTTTTTAACCGGTGTTTTTTTCACGTTCGTTGTGCGTAGTATTGGTTACTTTGTAAAATAATACGCATCCAATTTTTACGTCATACGGACTGGGAAAATTAGATACGTATGATTTTACAAAGGAACCATTACTCTCCACCGGTAAAAGCAAAAACTCTCTGTTGTCTGACATGGGTGACGTGAGAAACCTGTAGATTCTGTGATACTATTCATTTAATACGTGGTTCACAATTGAACCCGTATTTCTTCCCAACAAATTGATCAGCCGAACCACTCACTTGTACATTTGTGACTCGAGTCAATGACAACGATTCTCGCCTTGGAAGAGCGATCTTCTTTCGATTGTTTCAAAAGGTGAAAGCGACGAATCCCCAGTGTTAGCGAATTGATGGCATTCTGTCACGAAAAGCCTCTCTTGCTCGTTGAACGATTTATCAGGGAACAAATGGTAGTTAGAGTACGCACCTGCAACCAATCGGTTGATTATTCTGAGCTCTTTTCTCGCAACGATAAAGCCCGAGAAAAATCGTCCGTGAATGTGCTACAGTTGGGTTATAATTAAGATAGAACATTGGAAGAATTTTTCCATCAATTTTATTTTTTTTATTTGGAGCTCAATGAATGTTTTGGATTAATTTGATAGCACAATACTTTTCGGATATTATTACTAGTAGGGATCAATATATTTTTCCAGGATTACCCACGTACTACGTACGACAATGGCGGAATTATGCATTACTATTGGAACTGGAATTTTTTAATGAACACTCAATTAGTCAATATTTGCATTTCCGCTCCTAAAAATTAATTCCCCTTCGCCAATTTCTTTGTTGCAGTCGACACGTACAACGGTAGTTCGCTGCACTTTTTCAGACTGGACCGCCGGCAAATGGGTGCCTTTCTCTGTATAGCAAGTAACGATGTGCCTCCTGCCGTGAGCAAAAGGATTATTCTAAACGTCAATTGTAAGTATATATAATGCGTGTTTGCTATTTTTTTTTTTTTTTTTTTTTTTTTTTTTTTTTTTTTTTTTTTTTTTTTTTTTTTTTTACTGTGCATTGACCATAAATAAATAGAAAAGCTTTACCATTGCTTGTGGGTTGTTGGTCTCTTCAGTGAGATCATTCTTCAGCGTACAAGTGGCTCAAAAAATTAATTATTGGTGATGAAGCAATAGTGCTTGGGTAGAATAGAAATCCGAAGAACCAATCTCCTCCTCGTCCAATTTTAATTTTATTGTTAGATGGGATGGCGTGGGAAATATCGATTTATAAAACAGCGGACGCTTCTGAGATGTAGTTTTACGTTTTGAACAAGTGGCAAATCGATAGAAATGTGAAGTACCATACAACTTTCGTCAAACCACTTTCCAAACGTTGGCAGCTTGAGTGGAAACGTTCTAATCTTTAATGTCGCCGATCAAAGTCGCTAATGACTTGACAGGGCGAGTGAGGCGCTTGACATTGACATGGCGATGCCGAGGGGCAAGGGGTGCTGAAGAACGACTGGCAGGCGAAGACAAGGCCCGAAGAACAGCCATCAACGCTGAGAACTGAGCGAAGTGTATTGATCAAGACGAGGGCGGCGTAGGCCTCCTTTCGCCAACGTTGTACTCTGAAAGCCTTCCCTAGCTACGAACTCGAAAGGCTGCTCTCGGAGGTCGGGGGATTGAACTGTTCAACTTGGCTTTGAATGTAGAAAGTTGAAGTGGAACAAAAGTAGCTGAGGGTCGAGTCGGGCTGACAGCGAAGCCGTGTCCTGCGCTGCGAACCTCAGTGTGGATGTTGCGACATCCCAGAATTCTACCAACCTCCAACTTTCCTATTCGGAGAAGCATTTTCGCCAATAAGGCAGCACCGAGAGGAGGTCTTTCAACGTCATTTTCCCCACTTTAAAGTTTTCACTTCCTCGGCCGAACTCCTTACCTAACAGGATTTCAACCGCGATTTCCTCCGCCGTAAATGAGCAGCCGTGTCAACGTTGAAAAGAGGAATATTTTTTCTCGAGACGCCTGACCGAGTTAGAACTCAAGTCCGGAACGTAATTGAATGTTGCTTTTATAGTCCGCTGCTTCATCGAATTGAAACAAGGTTCTTGTTTGATCGTTTTTCAATCCGTTGGATCCAATATTTCCAAGGATCTGCGAGACAGTCGAGAAATTACCGTCAACCAGTATGAGCTGATAACTGCCCTTCGTTCAGCCAGTGTTTAAATGATGTTATTTTAAATTATGCTATTTTATTTATGGTGGTTATAATGTTATTTAGTGTATGGTATTTTCAAATTTATGATTTACATATTTACACCTTCAATATTGAGAAGTTGAAATTCGATTCTGAAAAAACCGAACGTATTTCAATATACGTAAAACGTTTTCACAATTATTGGTTAAGAAGAATGTTCCATGTCAAGTTAACCGTGGTACAAGCATTTCCACGATGACCCAGATTCGGTGAGTGTGCGAAAGCAGAACTGAATGCCCAAACTGACTTGCGTGAGTGGTTAGAAGCGAATGTCGAAGCATCGGACGCGTTAATATAATGCATTAGTGTAGGCGCATAACATGTTTTGCCAATATCGCTCTTTCCATTTGGAAGCGGACTATAATTAACGCACTAACTAAGCTAATCTCCTGTAATTAGAGATACGGATTTCTTAACTGACTTTCTGTGTCGGGATTACCTCATTTCAACCTCTTGTATTTCCATTACTAGATAAGCTACATATGGCACGAAATTCTGCTCGGATGAATCTCGTGCTTGATCCAACGGTTACTCTATGCTGCACGTGTAGAATTCCTCTTATAGTAACAATATACAGGCTTGCGGTAGGCTTGCCGTGCTTAGTGCGGCAAGCCTGTAATTTATCCCGTGTTGCACCATTTTTATTTTTATTTTGTTTTACTATATTTTGTTTCTGTTTCTACTTTATTGTAATGAGGTGAACGTGTATTTTAGTTGTCTTTAATAATCAGGAGCTCTTCTCCCTAACACGGGCCTTGGCCCATATAGGGGAATAATTTCCTTGATATTCACACCATTGTAATTGTGTTGTAATAAAATGGAATAAAAAAAAAATAATAAAAAAAAATATGTCAGCCAAGCAATTTTTAAAGAAAATTAATACAAAAAATGAGAAATGTAAAGAAAACGAAGGAATATAACAGGAGAAATATCTTCGCTGTATAACTCGACATGATAATTCTCTTCCTCGTAATCTGAATCTGATAATTTTCTTCTCCTCGTAAAAGTTCAAAGTTCACGGATTAACTCAACTAATACAACTCCGTCTTCTGAACACTTTTGGAATCCAACTTCCCTTCGAATCATGCCAGGGCAATGCAGCTTATCAGCTTTACGGCTTCGACGAACTCGACAATACTCATGCTCTCGGAACTCATATCGTCATGAAACGAATATTAGCTTGAAGCGAATTGCGTTACGAGAAGGATTACAAAGGATTCACACTCGGAGAAGGAAACCAGATGAAGGAGAGTGTGAAACTTCGCCCAAAGGTAGACAACCAAGGTGACCGTCGCTCCAGTCGTCGGTAGCTTCACCTTTGATGTCTCCGCTCTTCTGCTAAAGGGTAATTGAACCAAGTTGTAAGGATGAAGAAGGATACGACCGTCAGGCCAAATAGGTAACCGTACGGTAACTCTCAAGAGGATGGGCTTCCTCGCCCTGGAACGGGGTGGATTAGTAATTTGATCGCTGGCCCGTGCTTCGTAGTTGGTCAGATGAAATGGCGCAGTTATATAGAAGCGCTACCCCTCTCCCAGGAGATACGGAAGCTCATTGCGGTGAGAAGGAGGAACTGATCCAGCACGGCTTTCTATCCATGATCAAAAGCAACTAAGGCCAACGTGAGTCTTTCTCGGCAAACTTCGTGTGTTGTCTGATCCAATCGAAGAAATGGTGGACCGTGAGCTGGAAAACGTCGGCCATTCGTTAGGAAAAACTTCGTCGAATATTTTTATTTCACCACTTTTCGCGCATATAAATGTCATTATTGGAAAAAATCAGCTCACGTGAACGTAGAAACTGTTAATACAAATGTCTGCCTCTCTAAACCTTGTGCTAACTCGGTTTTAAAAATTACTGCAGTTTATGGGATGCTACCCACTCTATTTACCGCTTAAGGCAATCTGACGATAGCTTAAATCGTGGTCGCCATGGTAATCTTAAGGTCACGCCCTGCCAAGCTCGGGTGGATCCAACATCCAGAACTAACAGTGAAAGGACCTAGCTTAACCAAGGTTGCCTTTACAGCTTCAGTTAGATCCCCTACTCGAAACAAATGTGACTCTCACCTGCCGCATATGTGAGGATTTCCAGCACACTTCATGCCGTAACCAACTATCTTTTCAACAGACATGGAATACAATCAACAGCTGATGCTATCAAAGCAAGGACTCTTCATTCCCGTTATGACCCTTAGCGTAGATGTATTAGCTCCTTTTCACAGACCACGAATTTATCTCCACATTTCAGTCGAGCAACGATGTCATATTATGTTCTTCCCACCTCACGCTGTTGCCTACATAAACTGATAAGTTTGTATAGGATCTTTACAGCTTTTATTTATAGCTCCGAATCAGGTAAAATGAGCAATAGCTTTCCACCCGATCGCTCCATCAGCCCAGTTTACACTGGCCAGCAATATATGAGGTGCTACAGCCTGGCAATACAGAAGAATAATGCTTTAACAATTGCAACCCAAATAATATGACCAGTCCTTCTACCAAAGTGTCAAGTTTTGCGTCATGATTAAATAATCTCAGGATTCCATGCTTTTCATATATTCTGACCAGAAAATCGCCCCGAAATTCCGAATCTTCAGCTTCATCGATCGATTCTTCTTGTTAACATTAAACTTGATATTCTTGCGTTGTGGTAGCCATGATAAAATAATACGTAAACTGTGTTTTAATAGCGAAACACAATCTTCCTCAAAAGGGCACCCCCTCCGACCGTTTGTAACCGAAGGCTAATGAGCGACCGAAAATGTCGCTCCAAGAAAATTACAACGTCGGTCTAAAGGTTGCGTTTAGGAGTTAAGCTTCGTTGAAGGAAGCGCCAGGGCGTAGGCTGTAATCTGAATTTCAAGCAGGTAGATATAAAAGTGAAAAGAACGATCTCGAATTTTCACAGTTATTTCGAAAAGAGATGAAATCCTCATTGGAAACAAGAATAGTGCTTCGTTGATCATTCATTTAGTCCGAGATTTTTTTCACTGCTAGGTTTTCTGCAATTTTTTAAAATTCAATTTCTTTATCGTAAATCGAATGCGTATTGAGGGATTTCGATGAAGAAATCGAACTATTCGCTGAAGGGCCTAGCAGTTATGCCGTATCTCGCCCGAGCTACTGTACGTTGTTAGTCTCGAGTACTAACGGATTGCACGATACATAGCCGTGATACATGGGGCCGCCGTTTAATCTGTCATAAGCCAACGCGGCTACATGCGAGACGCAGGTTACCTCGTGTTACTCGAAAATTTATTGTCATGTAATGCCCTCAGCCATTACGGCAATACCGCGAAACATCAAGTTCGGCCCATTGGTTCGTTGTTTCGTCCGCGTTCACTACATGGAACATTCGACATGATATATCAACGGTCGGATAACATTTTGGCGATTCCGATACCTTATAAATTGCATTTTAAAACATTAATTTTACTATTATGAGCGCAGATTAAATGTTCCGATGACAATATTAATGACGGGTGCAATTGATGAATTAGAGGAAAAAATTATTTACGATCATAAATCAGTATAATTTCATTTTTCGGCGAAAGAACCGGATATTAAATATTTTTAACAGACCTGCAATACGCACCGGGAATGAGAAATGGAAGGTGTAAGTTTTTATGCGTATGCGTGCAAGCTTTTATCATCCTTTCAAGTTGTCTTCGTCCTTTTTAAGATTACGAACGTTGAGAAGAGCTAGCGAAATTCTTTTAAAGAGCCACCTGTAATACTTCTAAAGACCGCTGACTGTAGCTGTATTATGACCACCTATTCATACATTTGTAGACTCGAAGCAAAAGATGAAAAGGACTGGTAGTAGGACGACGGATAGCGTGAACAGCTCTGAACGCGGAGCATCAAACGTAGAAGAACGAATGGGGAAAGCAAGAAAAGGTTTGATGGTTCACGACTCGCTGAACGGCTGGCTTGAAAAAAATCGCTCTTCCTTTTGTAAACCCGACGTTTCATTCACTGCAGTCACTTTGTGGTGACCTTTTCAACTTCGCTTCCCCTTGTGCATCAATTCAGTCGCAAAGCTCGACAAATTTTAGCGAAATCGGTAGGAAATTGTATTCCTACGAATTCCATCGGATCGAATCGCTCACTGTCAATTGAGTTAGACATACTTGGATAAACATAAGGTACTTGTAGCAACAATGTCTTCAAGTGAGAATGTGGGCGGGAAAACTAATAAACTGAGGAAATTGTTTTCAATATTGCCTAAAGTTAGAACTACTGCAGCACAGAACTTTTTCCCCTATAGAGGAGTGCTAGCTAGCATTTAATGGTTTTCCGCCGGCGATGAGATCTGCGTTGATTGAGAAGACTGTTCGTAAATTTAGCGAAGTGAAGGGCTTATTAAAAATATATTATCGAAGAAATGATTAAAATACCCTCGTAATTTGTAATAATCAGATTTTTTTTTTTTTGTGTGTGTGTGTTTTCGCTCACTTGCTCATTCTCCAACACGGGCTGTGCCCATATGGAGAATTAATTTCCGATATTCTTTTGTTTATGTATTTTGTGATCTGGTGTACAGTCTGTATGGTAGCTTTGATATTTATTTTACTTGTTAACTTAATAGAACTAAAAAATTTAAAAAAAAAGTTTTATTTAATTTTCAAAACCATTAAATGTAGCTTGCAAACTGAAGTTAAACTTACGATTCGAAAGAATATTAATAACTTTCAAGGATTTCAAAGCTTCGTCCTAGATCGTACAATTGCCAGCAGTATCTTTGTAATAATTTCTATCTTCGAGAAGCAGCAAGGAAGTTGTACAATATTCACGTTCACCTCCAACTTCCGCCCTCTGATAGTCAAATTGGTGCATGGTGGAGCGAACGTGAGCGTCTTTTGACTTCTCGAGAAGAAAAAAAATAGAAAGCACTATAAAAAATGAAACCGGCGGCTAACGGTGAGAAGCTTAGTCGTAAAACGTGACTTTGCACGAGGATTCCCTCGAAAACAGGCTGCACCTTTAAACCTCCGATGACAGAAAGATGATTTATTATACTCATGGTGAACGGGTAAACGAGCACGGTTAGCAAGCAAGGACTCGACTGCAACGCGGTCATGCGAACCTTTCCACGCCAGAGTGATTGGAAAACTTCATGGTATCCGTCGACCATAAAGTTTTTCTCCATTATCGCCGTAACTCACCGAAGAGCGAATTTGTATCTATACTGAGGATATTCACTCGTCGAAAGAGCTGCAAATATAAATTGAAACGATGAGCATGGAAATTTGCGAGAAACTATTCCCCTGCTTCCCAAAACAAAAAATTATTGGCCACCGGATTCGAAAAATGGTTTTTTATTGCGAAATTGAAAATTACTCGAATATCGATTGGATTCTCCTACCAAGTGGAAAATTTTCCAAATTTTCCTAAAAAATCCAGATCTACATTGATGTTCATTTTCAAGTTATAACCCCGCTTTAACAGGAGTCAGCATTTTCAATTTGTGAATTCTTGAAATATCAACGGAGTACTAATTATGTTGAAATTCTTCGCAAAAAATTACCTCACGTTCATAATCGTGTAACGTTTCTCTCTGTGCACAGATCAATGTTAAACAATGCGAACCGTTCATAATTGCGCTCCTCCGTCAAAAGCAGTTCCCATCGTGTATTGCATTCAGTTGATTAAATTGCAGAAAGTTGATTGAAACTCGTCAAATAACAGCATTTTCCTCGCCGGTGCATTATATGACGGAAGCTCATAAACAAGCATGACGATTTTTCAGCTGATTCTGGATTCCAGCGCCAGTTATTAAACGGTACATGCTCACTGACCGAACCCTGAGTACACAGACGCTTCACTCCACTTTATTGCTCGTCCGTTTCGCTACTGTAAACATTCGAAGTGTATTTCCTCAGCGGCCCGTCCAGCGTGGACGAATAGTTTGCCGGAGTGAAATTCATTCGAGAAGACGATTTGGAATTAGAGTACTACAATAGTAATTAATTTGTTGCAATTCGTTCACATACTGTGTTCCACGGATCGTCATGCTGCAAACAGACTGTTCCTATTTCTGCTAGAAGCCTCGGAAATTCGAGATCTTATTTTGTCTTGCAGAGCTAAGCCCTACATAACACTCTAAGCATTTTTGCATAATTTTTTTTCTTTTTTTTTGTGCAACAAGTAATATTCGGTTTATGTTCTATTGTTCTTGATAAATGTGCTAAATCCTTTAATTTAAGTCTGTACTTGTTTGTCTCGCATTGAACTCCATTGCTTTGGATATTGTATCCCTTACGCAATAAAGAATCATTCATTCATTCAATTTGTTATTTTCCTTGTCGACGCATTTTTTCATGTCCAGGAGGTTTGAGGGGGAGAAAAACGAGGCGAATCATTCTCCGATTCTTGATCCTGGGCATTCTTAGGGCGATGTGGAGCCATAGGGTTCACAGCTGGTAATTAATTTAGCAATATTCAAATGAGCACACGTACTATTAAAAACTATTAAAAAAGACGAAATTTTCTCAGACGCATTTGGCCTGGACGACTAATTCTTCTGCGAATTAAATCTAGATTCTGTCCCCCCAATGCAGTCCACGCTTCTCCATTGCTTGAATAAGCCTTACCGTATCCTTTGAGGTTAGCATTAGACCAACCTCTCGACTCGAAGCCCATTCTTGTCCGTGTTTCAAGTAAATACCCGGGTAGAACACTAAGGTCACCATTTATTATGCAGAGGAAGTCCACCGCCCCAGTACAAAAGCATTAACATCTTATCCTAATAAATCCGTACAGTTATTCTCGCAGTAGCCTCCCAGGGAGAAGTTGGAGTTTCACGACTCGGTAATATTCCCCGCAGGCCGAGAGCGTGAAATGTTAATTTCGCTCCTACCGGCTCATTCGAATTGGAAAATATCTTCTCATAAAGGTTGCCCTTTTCGTTTTGTTCTACCTTTCTATAGGCAGGTACACTTTTTCCATGCCAATGAATGCGTAACAGTTGAAAACTAAATGATAAATGCATCGCTTTTTACCGTTTAAGAGCAACAGTTTACACGCAATTCGCCCGGCGTTTCGAGTTCCTTTTTGAATATGGAAATCCTCCGTTTAGCTAAGATAACAACGGCAGGTTCGTAGAATATTTAACCTTCAGCACGTTATTCATGAATCGACCGAAATAAAGTGCTAATATTAATTTGTCGTAAATGTATAATGAGTAGAAGTTTTCGTTTATCGCATCAAATTTTATTATTCCCCGAAAGCAATTAGCGGTTCTTCGCCGCCCTATAAAAAATTAAAAATAATGTTCTAGGGGAGATTTTGTTTGACGCGTTGTTATTTTCGTTTAGGCTCTCATAATTTCGTAACGATAATTATTGGGAACTTTAGAACTTCTATATTTCAACCAACCTGCTAGTTGGTATAGATTTTTTTTTAATGAAAACTGACAATCGAAAAAAGAGGTTTAGCAGCGTAAGGCTACTAAATTCCAATATCCAGTTTCGGAGCTAAGTTTTCTTATATTTTAGTGCATCTCTTGCTCTGAAACTCTTGTACCAGAAGCTGCTTTTGAACTATTCAGACTCTAAAGGTGTGCTATTTTTTGCAGTTGCCCCTTCGATACGAGTTCCGAACCAGCTG